>JAZKJV010011679.1:0-527500 GCA_037367405.1 Ottelia alismoides | reverse complement strand
TGTAATTTTACATGCAATGAGGCTTATATCTTCCACATTTTTTACTTTTTTGATAAATAACACCATGTATATTCATCTATATATCCCTCCAATATGTCATTCGAATTTCATCAGAAACAGAGACTCCTATGACCTCCATCTAGAACAAGTAATTTTAATGATCTTAGAATTGTTGTAATCGACCTATTCTAGATGGAGGTCATAGGAGTCTCTGTTTCTGATGAAATTCGAATGACATATTAAAGGGATATATAGATGAATATACATGGTGGTATTTTTCAAAAAAGTAAAAAATGTGGAAGATATAAGCCCCGGTGCATGTAAAATTACATATACCTTAGTGCAAGCTCCCCATCCTCTATATATATAATATGGGTAAAATGGGGTTGCCCCTTGAGGGAGAGCTAACTTGGCTCCCCCCCCCCCCCCCCCATTTTATTTTTTTTTGAAAATTTCTTCAGTGGATTTTCATCAATATATTCCTATATTATGCTATTAAAATTTCGTGTGAAACAGAGACTCATACGGTCTCCATCCAGACATGATCGTTTTTAGCAATCCTGTTACCGTTAAAAAATGACTGTCTGGATGGAGGTCGTAGGAGTCTCTGTTTCGCACGAAATTTTAATAGCATAATATAGGGATATAGTGATGAATATTCACAGAAGAAATTTTCAAAAAAAATAAAAAATGGGCGAAATGGCGTGGGGGAGCCAAGTTAGCTCCCCCTTAGGGGCAGCCACATTAAACCCATATAATATGCGGTATAGGTTCAATATCATCTAATAAATTTTTAGAATAATCTCCAATCAAAACAGAATTAATGTTTTAACAATCTCACAAATAAGACTACTAGATATATAATATATAATATATAATATATGCGGATATGTGGTAAATGTCATTTGATTGAACCTCTTCCACTAGATCATCCCCTGAAGCTTGTCATGCTTCTGGAAGAAAAGTCAGTTGACATGCATATCTTGACATGCATATCTGATCTCAATCAACACCTGTCGAGAAGTCCTAGCTAAAAAAGCATCTCCAGCTCATAGGCTCTATCAGCTTATTAGTTCAATCTGAATCAAGTATCGCATTTCCTATTTCAACCGCATTTCCCAACGAGACATAGAACAGATATCGAAAAGACAATTCTTGCATAGCAAAGGGTAGAAATATATCTCCCCATGTATGCGCATGGAAATAACTACGAGAGGGATCAAGATAAATAGGTTGTTTTGTCTGATCCCTCGCCTCAAGCTACCTCCCGATTTTGATCCAGAGTTCGGTTGAAATCCTAGAGTGAACTGTGATCCATAGGTGGATTGCTCAATAGCTTAAGGCCCACTAATATATCCACAATTGGGAAGATAGCCTTCCTCTGCTTAGGGTTAGGTTTCTCGCTCGGTGCCTTCACTTCAATAAGGATGGAAGAGAGGTCTACTGGATGGGTGGAGCTAAAGGCATATTCATTTTTCTTGGGCGTCAAAAACAAGATTGTATATAGTAGTCGCACTACTACTTGACTTATTAGCCTTCTACTAGTATGGAAGAGAATGAACAAAGGATAGTAAAAGAGCAACTTCCTTCCACTCATGGGTGACTCTTGCAATCGCGGCTCTGGTAGAAAAACAGAATCACATCTTTGAAAACCGCAATCTTGGAAGTTCATAAGGCAAATTCACTTTTTCAAGCAAGTTCTTGAGAGCCCACTGTCATCACCATCTTATTTAATTTTACACTACAACCTTGTCTTACAAGCACAAGCTGCCGCCTCCTATGGTAGTACGCAGTCAAAAAAAATTAATCACAACGAACAAAATGGAAAATTACAACTAGATAAGAACAAAAAATGAAAGCATTCCCTTGTTCTGATTTAGAGAAGCAGAATAAACCCTAATTGATAATACAACAAACTAATGAATATAATCTCGGAGAATTCCTACACAAATTCCAGGGGATTATCAACATGTATATCATGACAAGTTAAAATGAATGAGAATCAACTTACATGACTGCAAATTCACCATTGTCAAATAACTAGTCAGCCAACTGCAACTAGTAGGGGCCGACACCATCAATCCTCGAATCTCATTGTAGAGATGAAAAAAAGCAAATTTCAAACCACTGCCTGCGTCCATGTATATTAATGAGGAAATTAAATATGGTGGCTGCTTGTCAGATGGTATATGAGAAGGATAGACATCCATCATACCTCAAGATATAATACAAGCTTGCCCTTGAACTTCACGTTGCAGTGTGCCCTTTGGTATCAACAACTTCCTTGAGTTTCATCCCAAGTGCATATGCTAGGGGTGGTGGCACTGCATTCCCAATCTGCCTGTGTTTATTTTGAATATTACCAGAGAAGCGATAGCTGTCTGGGAAACCCTGTATATATCAATGACAATACATATCAATGTTTCATGTCAACTATGAAGAGAAGAGCATAGGAAAATGATATGCACATACTTGAGACCTAGCACACTCACGAACTGTCAGAATCCTGTCCTGATCAGGGTGGAAACACATGCCAACCTTTCCCATAGGCTGTGGATCAGTGATTGATGTAGGGAAGTTTCCCTCCCAATCTAACCTGCCAAACAGCCCCTTCCACTGGTTGTGCCTCTTGGCTGTATTTGGTAGGCACCAGGGAATTAGATCAGCCATCTGTCCCGTTGAGAGTTTCACCTGCATCGTAAGTTAAAAATCTCATTATCAGTCTCACATACTCGTCCATGAAGGCATGTAGCAAATCTGCATTTTACACAATGCAGATTTGGTATCAAGGAATATGCATTACCTTCTTTTCGGGTAAATCACGCCAATCTGCACCAGGCTGCTTTGGAATGTGTTGGCATCGAATGAGATTCAACTCGTTCATTTCTTTTGAAATATGATCACTCAAGACCATCATATCCCCACGGATTTGTTTTTGGAACCATGACACAGGCTCCAATCCATACTAAACATACATTAAAAAATATTATATTAGATTTTTTTCCAATAACAGCTTTTTCGTAAAGACATTGCGTGTGTTAATCTCGAAAGAATCAAATAGGCTGATACTGAGTGAAAAATAACATAGACTATATCAGCTCACCTCAATTTCAAGTCTTGATGCACCATTTGAAACAGATGGAAGATCTCCGATGGTATCCCTAACTGTTATGGAGCGGAATGGAGCTCCTCCTGCTGTACTGCGGACAGCAGCATATTGAGTGTCACCTGGTAATGAAACTTTGAGTTCCGGGCTTGCAAAGACATGCATAGGTTCTGGCCATTCAGGAAGTGTTTCTTCGGGAGAAGCTGCCCAGATAAATGCCCTCTTCCGAGATTGGGAAACCCCGTAAGCTCCAGCTTCCAGAATACCAAATCTCACCTACAATTTTTTTAATACAAATTCTGTTACTACCAATGAAAAATGTATTATTAAGTTGACTTAATGATCCTTCCTAATTTCAGAATTATACTAAACTTATATTTAGTCCATATTTCCGCTGGCATTACGTGGAAGGATGTCACTTTACCTCTGGCATTGTGCTGTTATTTCTATGTTTAGTATAAGAAAGAAAATCCAACCATATCGAGTCTAAAATAATTGAGGACATAACATGCTAATCTAGGTTCTTCAATTCATGCTTAGATTATATTATCTTCAACTTTTCACAATTATACTCTATGAAGAATTAGCACCGAAGATATTCTAAAGTTGCATACCTGGTATCCCATCTCAAGGAGAGAAGCAAGAGTAAGTCGAAATGTTTGGCCCTTGTTGAAAGAAACAAAGGTCCTTACATTCTCCAGCAGGAAAAATTTTGGTCGGAAGTAATCAGCGTAAGACAAGAAAGCCAATATCATTTCGCACTGAACTTTACTCCACATTCCATGACTGAACCTATTCATTCCAGAGAAGCCCTATAGAGATATTTATAAATTTATAAGACTCTTTTCAAGTAAAATAGCATAGAGACAAGAGCTGGAATAATGGCAACCTGACATGGAGGCCCTCCATTGATAAAACCAACTTGACCAGGCAACGGCAAGTTCTTTAATTTCTCCTCATCTAAAGCAGCTGCTAATTCAGTAGCCTCGGTAGTTGATATGCAATCATCAGCATCTCCACATTTCTCCATGATAGCTCTGCATCACAAGAAACATACGTCAGAACATATAAGATGGTCAGTTACGTAGGATGTGTTGGGAAAATGAGAAAACTTGTTTATTCCATCCGCACTAGGTTCTCTTATATAGGAGAGCAGCCTAATGGGTAAAATACATAAAGAGTCCAACAGAAATCAAAAATATAAAAAAGGTATAGAAGTGAATAATATATCTCTACACTCCCCCTCAAGGTGGAGCATAGATATCAATCATGCTCAGCTTGGACGAACACTTCTGGAATGGCCCTCGAAGTAACGTCTTGGTAAAAATGTCTACAGTTTGATCCTCTGAGCTAACATGGGATGTAACAATAAACCCCTTCTGAATCATGTCACGTATGAAGTGACAATCAACCTCAATGTGCTTGGTCCGTTCATGAAATGCTGGATTATTTGCAATGAATAGAGCCGCCTGATTGTCACATTCCAGAGCCATAGGAAGCGGGACTTCTATATATAGATCTGCAAGTACAGCCTTTACCCACATCATTTCTGTACTGACCTGGGCCATAGCCCTATATTCAGACTCAGCACTTGACCTTGCTACAACCGTTTGCTTCTTGCTTCTCCATGAGACTAGAGAATCTCCAACATACACAGCAAACCCAGTGGTGGACTTCCTATTCTTGGGACACCCTGCGTAATATGCATCTGCACAAGCTGATATAGTAACCTCCTTGCCTTTCTTAAACAGCAGACCCGCACATGGAGATGACTTAAGGTACCTGAGTATCATATGTATAGCATCCATGTGTACCTGACGTGGTTGCTCCATAAACTGGCTCACTCGACTCACAGCAAAGGAGATATCAAGCCTGGTAATAGTAAGATAGAGAAGTTCGCCCACCAGTTCTCTGTATCTTCTCTTATCCACCTCATCAGTGTCATCATCATATAATTTCATATCGGGATCCATAGGTGTCGTGGCAGGTCGGCAACCAAGCATTCATGTTTAACTTAACAGGTCAGTGACATATTTCCTCTAGGTCATTACCAACCCATGAGGATTTCTGGCAAATTCCAGTCCCAAAAAATATCTAAGGACCCCAAGGTCCTTGGTGACGAATTCACGACCCATCATTTCTTTTGCCCCCTAGATTCTCTGTTCATCATCACATGTAATCAGAACATCGTCTACATACAACATAATAGCAATAATACCTTTGGGTGTCTGCTGTACAAACAGGGAATGATCAGCATTAGAATGTTTGTACCCATGTTTCTTAAACAGGTCTGAGAGCTTCTAGAACCAAGCTCTGGGGCTCTGCTTAAGGCCATAGATAGCCTTATGAAGTCTGCACACCGTAGGACACTCCCCCTCAACAGCAAAACCAGGTGGATGTTGCATGTAGACTTTCCTCCTGTAAGTCACCATATAGGAATGCATTCTTCACATCTAACTGATATAGCGGCCAATCACGAGTAACTGCAACAGAAAGGAGGATCCGTAGGGTGGAATGGCGAGCAACCGGCGAGAATGTATCAAGATAATCCACCCCATATGTCTGTGTGAAGCCACGAGCAACAAAGGCGAGCCTTGTATCTGTCAATGCTGCCACCTGCATTCTGCTTAACTGTAAAGACCCGCTTGCAGCTAACTGTAGACACATCAGCAGGTGCAGGAACAAGGCTCCAGGTGCCTTTGGACTGAAGAGCTACCCTTTCTTCTTCCATGGTCAAGCGTCATCGACTATCCTTCAGTGCATCTTGATAATTCTGAGGAATATCCACTGCTGACAATGCAATGACAAAGTTCCTGAATTCTCCAGTGATATGGTCAAACGACACAGAAGATGCTATAGGATATGACGCGCAGCTCCGCTTCTGCTTTCGTAGAGCAAGAGGTACATCTAAATCATCTGTCTCCTCAGCTGGCCTCTGTAACACATCCTGCTCAGGAAAATCATCAGATCCATCAATAGTAATATTTTCAGAACATACCTCAGGCGAGCTAGATGATGAGCGGTGACCATGAGCAGAAGCAGGCCTACGAGTATAGTGGAATGGCAGTGGTGAAACAGGCACATTGACCGGAGGTGTAGGAGATGATAGCGGTTCTGGTGGTGGTGGTGGCATGTATATAACATCAATAGTGTCAGAGGGAATCGGTTGATCACCTGTAGACGAGAAGTACATAACAGATTCGAAAAAGGTGACATCAACACTGACTAAATACCTCCTGCGCAATGGATCGTAACACTTGTACCCCTTCTGTGTTCTGGAGTACCCGACAAAGACACACTTGACAGCCCTAGGAGAGAGCTTGTCACTCCCGAGAGACAACTGGTAAACAAAGGCTACTGAGCCAAACACACGAGGAGTAAGGGAGAACAATTCTTTGTCAGGGAAAATAAGAGAGAATGGAATCTTCTCACCTAAGACAGATGACGGCATTCGATTAATAAGATAGCATGCCGTCAGGACAGCATCACCTCAGAAAGAATGTGGGGCATGACTCTGTATAAGAAGCGACCCGGTGACATCGAGTAAATAACGGTGTTTCCTTTCAGCAACCCCATTCTATTGGGAGGTATAGGCACAGGATGTTTGGTGGATAATCCCTTGAGCTGAAAAATAACTGGATAGGGTATGAGTACAGAATTCCAGGGCATTATCACTTCTCACCAGTGTTGCAGAAGACGGTATTCGGTATTCAGTCGCAAGGGTCACTGAATAGAGAATAATCGGTATTCGGGTGACTATTCGGAATTATTCGGTTTGTATTTTTTTAATTATTTTAATATATATAATATTCAAGGAAATAGTCTTCTATAATTACATTAATATATATTTGTTGGGAAAAGTGAATGAGATGATCTATTCCATAGCCCTAGGCTCTCTTATATAGGAGAGTAGCCTATAGGTAAATTACATAAAGAGAATAGCAAGAAAATAAAATAACAAAGGGATACAATTATTCTATATGCGTCAACACTCCCCCTCAAGATGGAGCATAGATATCAATCATGCTCAGCTTGGACGCACACTTCTGGAATAGGCCTCTAAGTAATGCCTTGGTGAAAATATCAGCAGTCTGATTCTCTGATGTGACGTGAGATGTAGCAATGAACCCCTTCTGAATCATGTCACGTATGTAGTGACAGTCGACCTCAATGTGCTTGGTCCTCTCATGAAAGGCTGGGTTATTTGCAATGAACAAGGCGGCCTGATTGTCACATTCCAACATCATAGGAAGAGGTATATCAAGACATAGATCTGCAAGTAAGGATTTCACCCACATCATTTCTGTGCTAGCCTGGGCCATAGCCCTGTATTCGGATTCAGCACTGGATCTAGCTACCACTGTCTGCTTCTTGCTCTTCCACGAAACTAGAGCATCTCCAACATAGACTGCAAATCCTGATGTTGACTTCCTGTCCTTGGGGCATCCTGCATAGTCTGCATCCGCACATGCCGTGATAGAGATCTCCTTTCCTTTCTTAAATAGCAAGCCTGCACCTGGAGCTGATTTTAAATATCTCATAATCATGTGTATTGCATCCATATGGGCCTGACGTGGTTGCTCCATGAACTGGCTCACACGACTCACTGCAAATGATATATCAGGTCTAGTGATCGTGACATACAGTAGTTTGCCTACCAGTTCTCTGTACCTTCTCTTATCCACCTCTTCTGTGTCGTCATCATACAGCTTCATGCTAGGATCCATTGGTGTCGTAGCAGGTCGACACCCTAGCATACCTGTCTCACTCAGTAAATCTGTAACATACTTCCTCTGTGACATGACCAATCCATATGGATTTCTAGCAAACTCCAGCCCCAGAAAATATCTAAGGACTCCCAAGTCCTTGGTGACAAATTCGGTCCCCAGCCTTTCCTTTGCATGCTTAATGCCCTGGTCATCATCGCCTGTAATCAAGATATCATCAACATAAACCATGATTACAATAATACCTCTCGTCGTTTTCTGTACAAACAAGGAATGATCAGCATTGGAGCGTTTATATCCTTGTTTCTCAAAGAGGTCTGAAAGCTTCTGGAACCATGCTCTGGGGCTCTGCTTGAGGCCATAGATGGCCTTATGTAATCTGCAAACCTTGGAACACTCCCCCTCAACAGCAAAACCAGGTGGTTGTTGCATATAGACTTCCTCCTGCAAGTCTCCATACAGAAATGCATTCTTCACGTCCAGTTGATAAAGTGGCCAGTCTCTAGCAACTGCAACTGATAACAGGATCCGTAGAGTGGAATGACGCACCACAGGGGAGAACGTGTCAAGGTAATCTACCTCATATGTCTGTGTGAAGCCCCGTGCAACCAGGCGTGCCTTGTACCTGTCAATGGAACCATCTGCATTGTGCTTAACTGTAAACACCCATTTGCAACTCACCGAGCTGACATCTGGAGGTATAGGAACCAAACTCCAGGTTCCTCTAGACTGAAGTGCCGCCATCTCTTCTTCCATTGCTAGCCGCCATCTAGCATCCTGCAAAGCATCATGGTGGTTCCGTGGAATGTCTGTAGCTGAAAGTGCCAATGCAAACGTCCTGAAGTCTCCAGATAGCCTCTCAAAAGACACAGCTGCTGATAATGGATATTTGGCACAGCTTCTCTTCGGCTTGCGTAGAGCGATTGGAACATCCAGATCATCTGTGTTATCACCATGCTCCTGTAATGCATCCTGCTGAGAAATGTCGTCAGATCCATCAACATTAATATTTTCATTACATACCATAGGCGAGCTAGTTGACGGGTCAGGACCATGAGCTGGAGGAGGCCTGCGGGTGTAATGGGGGTAGCGGGGATACTAGTGATGGTGGTGGTGGTGGCGGTGGTGGTGGCGGTGGTGGTGGTTGTGGCACTGGTGATGGTGGTGCCATGAATACGGCATCAGGAGATATAGGTGGTGGCTGCATGTTTCCGGATTCTGAAAAATACATAACAGATTCAAAAAATGTAACATCTGCACTGATCATATACCGCCGACGCACAGGATCAAAACACTTGTACCCCTTTTGAGTTCTGGAGTACCCCACAAAGACGCACTTGACAGCCCTAGGAGAGAGCTTGTCAGTACCAGGCAACAACTGATGGACAAATGCGACTGACCCAAACACACGAGGGGTAAGAATGAACAAATCCTTGTCAGGGTAAATGAGTGAAAAAGGAATCTGTTCATTCAAGACAGACGAAGGCATACGGTTGATAAGGTAACATGCAGTAAGGACTGCATCACCCCAGTAAGAGTACGGAACATGACTCTGAATAAGAAGTGACCTTGTGACATCAAGAAGGTGACGGTGTTTTCTTTCAGCAACCCCATTCTGTTGAGACGTATGAGCACAAGATGTTTGGTGAATAATTCCTTTTGAGGAGTAGTAATTGGCTAGAATGTTGGTGCACAGCTCTAAGGCATTATCACTTCTCACAATCTTGACAGATGTGGAAAAAACATTTTGAATTTCATTAAGAAAGTGGATAATAATATTTCCTGCTTCAGATTTATTTTTCATTAGAAAGACCCATGACGCTCTAGAGAAATCATCCACAAATACAATATAAAACCTGTGTCCCTGATGATCGGGAACACGACTCGGACCCCAGACATCGACATGAAACAACTCAAACTTGGAGTTACTACTCCGACCTTGACTACTGGGAAAAGACGACCTGTGATGCTTTCCCAACTGACATGCCTCACACTGGATAGGTGTGTGAGGGAGACCATAGGGTAGAACTAGACGCAACTTCTGAAGCGGTAAATGACCAAAACGCAGATGCCACAGGAGAGGAGATACTTGTCTAGCAGGAGAAGATGTGGTTCCGGCAAATGGGGTCTGGTACAGACGGTAAAGGCCTCCTTGCTCATAGCCATGACCAATCACGTTGCCCGTACGGATGTCCTGAAAAATCAAAGAAGATGGATCAAAAATAGCTCGACAATGGAGATCCTTCGTAATCTGACTAATTGACAACAGATTCATAGAAAAATGCGGTGCATGTAGAACATTCTTGAGCTGCATAGAAGATGTCAATCTAATCTCCCCCTGACCCGTGATAGGGGAGTGCGTGCCATTGGCAATCACTACTGTCCGTCCTGGAGGGATCTGAGTGTACCCTGTAAGTAGACTCTGGTTGCCACATAGATGATGTGTAGCGCCCGAGTCCATGATCCATGGCAATGTATCAGATCTACTACTGTGGAGTGCAAGTGTACTACCTGAAGTACTAGTAGATGCAGAGGCAGAAGCAGCAGCATCAGTATGACTCTCTGTAGTCGGTGCTGGACCAGATGGTGGGATAATGCCCCTGAGGCGGGCAACTAGATCATCAAATCGTTGGTCCAAGGTAGCAGTAGATGGTGGCTCTATCTGCTCAGCGGCTCGTGCAGATGCAGGGAATCCGTGCTTCGAATAGCATGTGTCTTCATTATGTCCGACTCGGTGGCAATATGTGCATGTTGGCCTAGTACGGCCACTCCTTCCACGAGGTCCACGTCCACGGCCCTGTTGATGAAATCCGCGGCCTCTGTTCGCCGCCATGGCTGAGGAATTCTGACTCACAGCTGCTGAAGGTACTGTGATCCTACTCAATCTGTGAAAGGCTTCCTATGGGAGGAATAGTCGAATCTGCCAAAATCTGAGACCGTGCTGCCTCATACTCTGGATCGAGTGCAGCGAGAAACACACCCACCATCGTCGCATTCCTGTATGTCTTCTGTTGTTCTGGCGTGGCGGTAAGGAGCATGAAGCTATAGAGCTTCTTGAACATCCCTCTCAGTGATGTGTAGAGAGAATGTAAAGGACGGCCATTCTGCTTTATTGTGAATATATCATGTTGCAGTTGCAGGATCTTCGTTTCGTTCTTTGCTTGAGAATATGTCGCCGCCAGGATATCCCACATGTCTTTGGCTGTGGGTTGATGTAGAATGTCATTGGCAATTTCGATAGCCAATGTGCCAGATAGCCAGACCTTGGCATATGCATCATCTGCCTCCCATGAGGCATGGACTCCAGTCTTCTCTGCAGGCTCAGGTTCGGTAAGAATGTGCTTCTTACCTGTAGACTTCATCATACTCATGAACTGCATTGCCCACAGTTCATAGTTCGTACCATCCATCTTGACAATGGGCGTTGGACCACGAAATGCGCCAATAGACGGGATATCTGCCTTGTTGTCTGACATACTGGAGACGGAAGACTGGAGCGACTGACAGAAGATAATCTTTGTCTACAATGACATAGACGGGATTAGTTGCATGTGTAGACGTCAAGCAACTATCCCCATGAATATGTGCGCGTTACGGTCTGGATACGATGTGGATATGCGCGCACTGACACGCGCAGAGGCGACAAGCACACGCTACCCGCGTATGCAACTGAGCAGAAGAGATGCGCACAGTGCGCTACTGCAAAGCTCACGGATCTCGCGCACCAATGCGCACAGATGCGCACAGATGCGCACAGATGCGCACAGGAGCGCGCAGGCGCTAGGGCTGGAGCGCGCAGGTGCAGGGCTGGTGCACGCAGGCGCTAGGGCTGGAGTGCGCAGGCGCCAAGGAATACGCAAGGGCTGCGCAGGGGCTGCGCAATGGCTGCGTAGGGGCTTGCGCACAGCGCGCAAGGGCTGTGCAGGGGCTGCGCACAGCGCGCAAGGGCTGCGCAGTGGATGCGCACAGCGCGTAAGGGCTTCAGAGCGCGCAGGGGATGCGCAGATGATGCGCACAGGCGCGCACGGCAGAGGCGGCGGCGTTGGAGGCGCGCCGATCGAGAGAGAGAGAGAAGAAGAGGGCCGGCGGGTGGGGTGGGTTAGGGTTAGGGTTTCGAGAACTCCGGTCTAGGACCGTCGCTCTGATACCATGTTGGGAAAAGTGAATAAGATGATCTATTCCATAGCCCTAGGCTCTCTTATATAGGAGAGTGGCCTATGGGTAAATTACATAAAGAGAATAGCAAGAAAATAAAATAACAAAGGGATATAATTATTCTATATGCGTCAACAATATTCATTCCATCCATGATTATACTTAAGTTTTTATTAAAAGAGATGTTTTAATTTCAATTTTATGAGATAAGAGCTAAATGAACTATGTAATCTAAATAAATTGTGACAACAAAGAAATTTAAGAACCAAATGTTAGCAACATCATACATGGTAGAATGTTCAAAAGCACAAAAGCACAAACATAGTATGTTTAACATAATACATCAAACATCACAAAATAACATAACATGCTAAATGTAAAAACAAGTGCTACTAATCATCATCATCATCATCCAAAGGAACATCATCATCTTCTTCTTCATCATCTTCATCGTCTATCTCTTCTTAAAAAATGAATTCTTCATCTTCCTCAGGTATCGGCATTGCACTTGAGCTTGAACCAGAAGCTCTACCTCTATTGCTTCTTTGTGGTTGTAAGATATCTTCAGCACCAGATGCATGTACAACTGCACCCCATGTTAAACCTGAACCAGGATAAACCTCATCATCTTCATCTTGCTCCCCACCAATCCATTCATTCATGTGAGTGCGATCTTTTGAAGAAATTGGGTTCTGTGATTGGTCTTGTCGACGTTCCTTGAGATTAGCATTAAATCGCACATAAACAAGATCATTTAACCTCTTAGCGTCCAACCTGTTCCTTTTCTTTGTATGGATCTGAAAAATAAAGTTGCATACCAATTGAATGTATATATATAATCCTACACTTCAAATAAATAGGTCGATAGATATATTACCGACTCAAATGTACTCCAGTTTTGCTCGCATCCAGAGGATGAGGAAGTCAAACTCAGAATCTTGACAGCCATAGCTTGCAAATGGGGTGTTTCAGTCCCATGAATAGACCACCAGGTAGCTGTTCAAGCATGTTAAGTTTAAAAACCCAATATATGACTGATTCTATTCAAGTAGTACATTATGCTAACAAATATAATACCTGGGTCAGAATGTCCATCATTTACCATCCTTTGTCTCACTGCCAATGGCTTACCAAACAATCCTTGAGCTAGTTTATATGCAATTAACTCCTTTCTCGTGATGATGTCTTGAACATCCAAATCTGGATAAAACTTTTCCATGCAATTCATAAATCCATTCTTCACAATAGCATTTGTATTGAACATGCTACAATCATTGTAGAAGAAGAACGAGCTCAAGAAATATGCAGTGAGGTGCAATGGGGTATCAAGCCTTCTTTTTGTTTTAGAGACAATTGCATCAACAAATGGTTTATAAGATACCTCCAAACCATTAAAAGATGACATTATCGCTTGCTTAGCTTGTTCTAGGCCGTCATATACAAAGCCCATGGATGGCTTGCGATCTGCATCAACAACACGTAGGAAATGAACCGATGGTGTAAACACTTTAATTGCAAGTGTAATTTGGTTCCAAAATGTCGGGCTCAAGACTATAGATGATACTTCCTGCCCTTTTCTTGTCCTTGACCATTTCAAAGCTCTCCATTCATTTGAAGAGAACATCAACCGCAATTTGTCTTTTTTTTCCAAAATGCTTTCCAAAGTTAAAAATGTTGTTGCAAATCTAGTTTGCCCCGGTCTTGCAATGTCTCTCTTCTTTGTGAACATCCGCATCAAGCTTAAAGTTTTCGTATGACCATATATAAAAAACTGTGAGTGTCCTTGCCTTTGTAATTGCACTTTTGATAGTTGGTTCTTTGCTAATTTCTTCCAATGCAAGATCAATAGAATGAGCAGCACATGATGTCCACCATATATATGGATACTTTGTTTGCAACAATCTTCCTGCTGCTACATTTGCGGAAGCATTATCAGCAACAACTTGTACAACGTAATCGACCCCAACTTCTTTGATACATTGATCAACTGATTGGAAGATATACTCCGCAGTATGTGCATCTTCTGATGCATCCATGGACTTTAAAAATGAAGTCCCAAGAGAACAGTTGACACAAGAATTCATAAGACTTCTTCCACGAATGTTTGTCCATGCATCAGTCATTATCGAACAACCTGTTGATTTCCACATCTCTCGGTGGCAATTCAACTCATCCGAGACTCTTTTCACCGCATTCTTCAAATATGGACCGCTTATTTCATGCCTCGTAGGAGGTTTAAGGCCAGGACCGTATTGCCCAACTGCCTCGAGCAACTTCCAAAATGATTTAATTGTTAGTGCATGAAATGGAATCGATGCCATATATGCCCAATCACATATGTAAGAGACGACTATTTCTCGATGATCCTTAGCAAATGCATCTTTAATTGTCATTTGGCGCGTGGGTCCATGGCTTCCCATGTCCTCACCAACTGATTCAGATAATCGAGGTCGTTTATCTATTGCTCCTGATCCAACATCACTCATGATGTCTACTTCTCTTCGGATATCATCAATTTCTTTTGCTTTTTGTACCTTCTTCTTCATCAGTTCATCTAAATATGCAGACATCTGCTTCTTTGTTTCTTCATTAACTTTTGGACATGGAGCGATATTCCCCCTTCTGTGTGCAAGGTGTTGCTTAAATCTGAATATTCCTCCCTTCAACACCTTCATGCAGAGTCTACAAACAACAGTATTTGCATCTGACGGTTTTTGAAGATAACCGAGTTGCCAAGCGGGATCATTCGATCCCGGTGGCGTATAAAATGTTGTGTCACTATCGAACCCAATATTAGAACGTGCGGCCATTTCTACAATTCACAAATAAAAAAATCAATTCACAAAGAAATATATTGACCAATTTTTCCAAATCCAAAATCTGAAATTAGAAACATAGCTACATGCAAGGAGGAGCAACACATTATTTGATGAAAAAAATAACTTCAAGCCTTCAAGCAAACATGGTGAGTAAGATGGAACAAGAGGGTCTTAGCTTAATGGTTGGAAGTGATGATGTTTTAAACACATCACTGGGCATCTACCAGAAAGAAGTAATAAAACCATGTATTGAATAAAGTTTTTTTGAATAAACACATCAATGTAACATCACTGTGATACAAAATCATGTATTGAATAAACACATCATTGTATTGAATAAACTAAAATATTGCCACCAACATTGCAAAACCATGTATTGCAATATATCATGTTAGAAAAAGAGCCGATCAGGGCAAAACCATGTATTGCAATAAAAGTTAAAACCATTAAACTGAAGTATGACAATAAGATGTATGCATATAAAAAAACTAATGAAAAAAATGTATTAAGATGTATAAAATAACTTCTAAAATAAAAAAAACACATTTACTCACGATCAGGGGATGAATGGCGATGAACGGCAGCTCGTTGGAGGCCGATCAAGGGATGAACGGCGATGACGTTCGAAAGGAGTTGTCGTCGGAGCTTCTTGAAGCTCCGAGCTTGGCCGCAACCCACGAGATCACCGGCGCGGCAGGCTTTGGACTTCCGTATTTCGCTCGCAGGACGGCACGGTTTGGGATATTGGGTTAGGGCATATCGAAACGGTAGGGTTTGGGTACTAGGTTTGGGTTTCATACGCGGGTCGGATATGTAAACGGATATGACCGACATTCCTTAAAAGCCCACTCGGCCAATTATGCGCCCGACTATCCCGATTAGTCGGGCTGCGTAGTCGGTTTACCGAATATTGGCTGAATAAGGCCTATTCTAATCGGTGTACCCCCCGCACCGCTTATTCGGTCCGACTATTCGGTATAGTCGGCCGAATATTGCAACACTGCTTCTCATAATCTTAACAGATGCAGAAAACACATTACGAACTTCATTAATGAAATTAATGATAATGTTCCCGCTTTAGATTTATTATTTAACAGAAATAACCACAACACACAAGAGAAATCATCCACAATAACTACATAAAACATGTGTCCCTGGTGATCAGGATCACGACTAGGACCCCATATATCGACATGAAATAGCTCAAACTTGGAGGTACTACTCCGACACTGACGACTGGGAAAAGTAGACTGATGATGTTTTCCCAACTGACAAGCCTCACATTGAATAGACGTGTGAGGTGAAACCTGAGGTAACACATGACGCAGCTTCTGAAGCGGTAGATGTCCAAAGCGCAGGTGCCATAATAATGGGGAGATAGGTCCAACAGGTAGAGTTGATGTTCCAGCATAAGGAGTCCGACTAAGGCGATAAAGGCTACCTTGCTCATAGCCACACCCAATCACGTTGCTCGTTAGGATGTCCTGAAAAACAAGAGAGGATGGATCAAAAATTGCTCGACAATGTAAGTTCTTTGTAAGTTGGCTAATGGACAACAAATTCATCGAAAAATCAGGTGCATGTAACACGTTCTTGAGATGCATGGATGGTGTCAATCTAATCTCCCCCTGACCAATAATCGGGGAATGTGTTCCATTAGCAATAACCACTGTACAGCCTAAAGAGACATGTCTGTATCCTGTAAGTAGACCTTGATCACCACACAGATGATGTGTGGCATCAGAGTCCATAATCCACTCTTAAGTATTTGATCCACTACTACTAGTGAATGCATAGGTGCTACCTGATCAACTGGTGGATGCAGATGCAGATGCGGCAACGTCGGCGTGACTCTCAGAAGTAGATGCTGATGCAGTGGGACCAGATGGAGGAATGACGCCCCTCAGACGGGCTACAAGATCATCAAAGCGCTGATCCATAGATGATGCGGCTGGGGGCTCGATCTGTTCGACGACTCGTGCAGAGGCCGAAAATCCATGCTTAGAATAGCATGTGTCTTCGGTATGTCCAGAACGATGGTAAAAAGTACATGATGGCCGAACACGGCCTCCTCTACTGCGAGGTCCACGGCCACGGAACTGATGGTGACCACCACAACCTCGCTTGGCTGCCATGGCTGAAACGGTCTGATTTGTAGCAGACGAAGGGACAGTGATACGGCTCAGCCTATGAAAAGCTTCCTACATAGGAGGAATAGTAGAATCCGCCAAGATCTGGGAACGTGTTGTCTCGTATTCTGGATCAAGGGCAGCAAGGAAAACACCCACCATAGTGGCATTCTGATAAGTCTTCTGTTGCTCTGGAGTGGCTGTCAGAGGCATGAAGCTATAAAGCTTCTCGAACATTCCACATAAAGACGTGTACAGTGAGTGGAGAGGTCGTCCATTCTGCTTGATTGTAAAAATGGCATGCTGAAGTTGCAAAATCTTCGTCTCATTCTTTGCCTGGGAGTAGGTAGCAGCCAGAATGTCCCACATTGATGTGGCAGTGGGTTGATAGCGAATATCGTTAGCAATCTCAATTGCTAATGTTCCGGAAAGCCAGACTTTGGCATATGCATCATCTGCCTCCCAAGAGGCATTAACCCCTGTCTTCTCAGCAGGCTCTTCCTCAGTAAGAATGTGCTTCTTACCGGTTGACTTCATCATGCTAATGAACTGCATGGCCCACAGTTCATAGTTTGAGCCATCCATCTTCACAATAGGCGTTGGACCTCTGAAGGCGCCTGTAGAAGAAATATCTGTCTTGCTTTCTGACATTATGATATAGGAAGACTAGGGGAGTAAACTGAATAGATGACTTTGTCTACACCGACATTAACGGGTTTAGTTGCATGTGTAGACGCAAGCAACCAAACCCATCAATCTTGTAAACGTGCGTGCGGAAAGGACTGGAGTTGCACGTCGCACGCGCGCTAGTCTAGGACTGCATGCGCACGGAGATCACGCACGTACACACGCGTGCAGATGCGTGTGCTGGATCACGTCACGGGGATACACAGGTGCACGCGAGCAGGTGTTGGACCTCTAAAGGCGCTTGTAGAAGAAATATCTGCCTTGCTTTCTGACATTATGATATATGAAGATTAGGGGAGTAGACTGAATAGATGACTTTGTCTACAGCGACATTAACGGGTTTAGTTGCATGTGTAGACGCAAGCAACCAAACCCATCAATCTTGTAAACGTGCGCGCGGAAAGGACTAGAGTTGCACGTCGCACGCACGCTAGTCTAGGAATGCATGCGCACGGAGATCATGCACGTACACACGCGCGCAGATGCGCTTGCTGGATCACGTCACGGGGATGCACAGGCGCACGCGAGCATGTGTACGCGTAGAGGATCACGCAGTGCATGCACTAGCGCGCAGATGCGCAAGTGCATCGCATAGAAGACGCGTGAGTGATGCGATTCAGATGACGGCGCACCGGCGCACTGGAGATGCAGCGCGCAGATGACAGCACACTGGCGCGCGGTTGTTCCTACGCGCAGGCACCGGAGGCGGCGCACAGGAAGAGGCACGTGCACATGCGGCGTAGGCGTGCGCGGGCATGCGCATGGCAGTGCAAGGCGGCGCGGGCGCGTGTGGAGGGCTGGAGGGTGAAGGCTAGGGTTAAGGTTTTGGCTCGAGAACTCCGATCTAGGACCGTCGCTCTGATACCATGTTGGAAAAATGAGAAAACTTGTTTATTCCATCCGCCCTAGGCTCTCTTATATAGGAGATCAGGCTAATGGGTAAAATACATAAAGAGTCCAACAGAAAACAAAAATATAAGAAAGGTACATAAGTGAATAATATATCTCTACAGGATGCATTAAAGAAATCCATGCAACTAAAACAATAGCATGGATCAGATATGTAGCGACAGGTGAAGTTTCTTTCTTGAGATCGGCACACTTCCTTGACCAAGTTCCAATCAAGGACAAATTGGCTAGACTATTATTTATCATTCATCGCTGATCTATGTTTGCAAACAAAGAAGAACCTGCCAGGATCATTACTTTTATCATATATCCACTTTTTTTGTCAGAATTGTAGAGATAGATATTATTATATGCTATGTACCTGTTCGTAATTTTTATTTCTCTCTGGACTACTATGTATTTTACCCTTGAGGTCTCTCCCTATATAAGAGAGCCTAGGGTTCCTTTGAATAACAGATCACTTGTTTCTCACAACATGGTATCAGAGCCCTAGGGCTTCCTCTCCCCACCCGCCGCCCACCCCCGCTCTCGTTTCTTCCACCCCCCCCTCTCGTTTCTTCCGCCACCGGACCCCTCCCGAGCCACCACCAGTCCCGCAAGACCCCCCCTCCAGGTCTCCGCCAGTTCGCCGGACCCCCCGGGTCCCCTCCAGTCCCGCAGGACACCCCCCCCCGGGTCCTCCACAGTGCCGCCGGACCCCCCCCCCCCCGAGTCCTCCCCAGTGCCGCCGGACCCCCCCCCCCCCCCCGGGTCCCCCCCCAGTGCCGTCGGACCCCCTCGGGTCCCCCCCAGTGCCACCGGAACCACCCCAGTCCGTCGCCGGTTCCGGGATCTCGTCTTCAACTCCCAGCTTGCCCTAGCCGAACTCCTGCTACCTTGATCGTAGCCGTCTCTTCCTTCAGATATATGGATTTGGGTGCGTAAGTTCTTCTCTAGCGATGATGTCAGAATCAAAGGTTGATATGCCCTCCATAGGTGCGTTCAAAGGTCCCGCGCCAATAGTAAAGATGGACGGGTCGAACTATGAGCTCTGGGCGATGCAGTTCATGAGTCTCATGAAGTTGAACGGTAAGAAGCACATTCTTACCGAGGATGAGCCAGCGGAGAAGACAGGGATATATGCCTCGTGGGAGGCTGATGATTCGTATGCCAAGGTCTGCTTGTCAAGAACACTGTCGATGGAGATTGTCAATGATGTCCTCCATCAACCCACTGCCAAGGCGATGTGGGATATTCTGGCTGCTACATATTTCCAAGTGCGAAATGAGACCAAGATGGTACAGCTTCAGCATGATATATTCACGATGAAGCAGAACGGCAGACCTCTTCACTCCTTGTACACATCCCTGAGGGGGATGTTTGAGAAGTTATACAGTACCATCCCACTCATAGCGACTCCTGAACAGCAGAAGAAATTTCGGAATGCCACCATGGTGGGTGTTCTACTTGCGGCCCTAGATCCTGAGTATGAGGCCGCCCGCTCTCAGATTTTGGCTGATGCAGTTATTCCTCCGATGGAGGATGTTTACAGGAGACTCAGTCGCATATCAGTTTCTTCCAGCTCATCTACTCTACCCCCATTGGCGATGGCAGTATCGCGTGGGAGAGGTGGTCACTCTTCTGGCCGTGGTCGTGGACGTGGACCCCAGGGTAGGGGTGGTCGTTTTCGTCAGCCGTGTTCATACTGACACCGCACAGGCCACTCGGAGGAGACATGCTACTCTAAGCATGGTTTCCCAGCATCGGCACGTGTAGCAGAGCATTCTCAGTCCCAATTGGCATCTACTGCAGACAATCGTTTCGAGGAACTTATGGCACGTCTACGTGACATTATGCCACAATCATCTGGTGATTCTTCTGGTGGAACTTCAGATGTTGCTGCTACAGCATCTGCCAGTTCCTATGCTGCTGCTGGTACCTCAGGTAGTTCTACTGCATTTACATCTTCTCATGATATCTCTGATTGGATTATAGATTCTGGTGTCACACATCATCTCTGCTGAGATCGAGAGAGACTTGAGTCCTACAGGGACATTCCCCATGGCCACTCAGTACAGATTGCAGATGGTACTCACTCCCCCCTTGTTGGACAGGGGGAGGTCTACCTATCTTCTACTATGCATCTCCAGAATGTCCTACATGCTCCTGAGTTCTCGATGAATCTGTTGTCTATTAGTCAGATTACGAAGGATTTGCATTGTCGTTCTATATTTGACCCGTCTTCTCTTATTTTTCAGGACATACTAACGGGCAGGGTGATTGGTTGTGGCTCTGAGTAGAATGGTCTATATCGATTGGTCCGAAATTCTTATGTTGGCGTCTCTTCTCACTCTGCCGGACCAGTTTCTCCGTACATCTGGCATCTCCGTTTTGGTCATCTCCCGCTCCAGAAAATACGACATCTTCTGCCTCAAATCTCTCCCAGTTCTTCCTTTCGCTGTGAAGCGTGTCAGTTGGGAAAGCATCATCGGTCGAGCTTTCCTAGTCGTTAGAGTCGAAGCAGTAGCTCCCCGTTCGAGTTGTTTCACATAGATATATGGGTTCCAAGTCGTGTACCCGATCATCAGGGACACAGATTTTATCTTGTGGTAATGGATGATTTTTCTCGTGTTTCTTGGGTCTTCTTTTTAAAGAATAAATCTGAAGCAGGCGATGTGATTAAGAATTTGATTAATGAAGTGCAAAATGTGTTTTCTTCTACTGTCAAATATGTTCGTACAAATAATGCTCTAGAATTCTGCACACGGTCCCTCTCTCAGTTTCTTTCGTCAAAGGGCATTATTCACCAAACCACTTGTGCTTATACATCTCAACAGAATAGCGTGGCAGAAAGAAAGCATCGCCACCTTCTTGACATTACTCGAACCCTACTGATTCGGAGTTGTGCTCCTATTTCTTTCTGGGGGGATGATGTTCTTACCGCTTGCTACATGGTCAATCATATGCCATCTTATGTTCTTGGTGAGAAAATTCCTCTCTCTATCATTTTTCCTGACAAGAAATTGTTCTCACTTACTCCTCATGTCTTTGGTACTATGGCATTTGTTCATCTTCTGACTCCTGGACTTGACAAACTCTCTCCTAGAGCTGTCAAGTGTGTCTTTGTCGGCTACTCTAGGACTCATAAGGGCTATCGGTGTTATGATCCCATGAACAAGAAATACTTTCTCAGTGTTGATGTCACGTTCTTTGAGTCTGTTATGTATTTTTCCCCTGCAGGTGACAGACTGGTACCATCCGCTACCAACGATGATGTCTATGTCCCTCCATCTCCTACTTGGAGTTCACCTGAGTCCATTCATGTTCCTGTTTCTATGTCATCTTCACCACCACCTCCACCTCCACCACCTCTTCGACCACCTATTCCACCTTTACCAAAATTCTATATGCGTCGGTCAGGTCCTGCTCAGGCTACACGTCAGACATCCATCACGCCTCAGGTATGTTCAGATGGTATTACTACTGACGGGTCAGGCATGGTACATGTGCAGGATTCTTCATTGCAGGAGGAGACTACACCATCCAGAACAGCGAACGATGATCTTGATCTTCCTATTGCTATCCGGAAGCAGAAGCGGACGTGTACATCTTATCCCTTTGCTTCACAGGTGTCTTTTCATCGCCTCACAGCACAGGTGACTTTCAGAGATTTGTTGCAGCTTTATCTTCCGTGGACATACCACGGACCTACCAGGAAGCTATGAAGATTGATTGCTGGAGAAAGGCTATGGAAGATGAGATGTGTGCCTTACAGTCTCGTGGCACATGGACCTTAGTTATTGCTCCTCATGATGCATCTATTGTGAGCTGTAAGTGGGTATTCACAGTTAAATACCACGCTGATGGCAGTCTAGATCGGTACAAAGCACGGCTCGTTGCGCGAGGTTTTACACAAACCTATGGTGTGGATTATATGGATACATTTCTCCAGTGGCTCGTCATTCTAATCTTCGCATTCTCTTATCAGTTGTTGTGGTACGTGACTGGAGTATATCTCAACTGGATGTCAAGAATGCCTTCTTGTATGGAGATCTACAGGAAGAAGTCTACATGCAGCAGCCACCAGGGTTTACTGCTGAGAGGGAGAAGCATATGGTGTGTAGACTTCACAAGGCAATTTATGGCCTCAAACAGAGTCCAAGAGCGTGGTTCCAGAAGCTTTCCAATCTGATAGAACGACAGGGATTCAAGAGGTCGAATGCAGACCACTCGTTGTTTGTTCAGAAGTCATCGGCAGGTACGGTTGTTATCATGGTCTATGTTGATGACATTCTGGTTACAGGAGATGATATTCGGGGCATAGAAAGGGCGAAGTCATTCCTAGGCCGTCAGTTCGTCACGAAGGATCTTGGAACCCTAAGATACTTTCTGGGGTTGGAATTTGCCAGGAATGCACAGGGTCTGGTAATGACCCAAAGGAAGTAATTTACAGATTTCTTGACTGAAACAGGCATGGTTGGATGCAAACCATCAAGTATTCCCATGGATCCAAGCATGAAGCTGTATGATGATGACACAGCTGAAGTGGACAAGAGGAGATATTGAGAAATGGTGGGTAAGCTCCATTATATTACCATAACTCGTCCCGATATTGCCTTTGCAGTAAGCAGGGTGAGTCAATTTATGGAGCAGCCAAGACAAGTTCATATGGATGCCATATACATGATACTGAGGTATCTGAAGTCTTCTCCAGGTTCAGGGTTGCTGTTTCGAAAGGGCACAGATTTATCTATCTCAGCATGCGCAGATGCGTGCAAAGAAATACCCCACTTGTTTCTCGAGAAGAGATGGGAAACATGCTCGATATCATTTGATTGAATAGTTGCTTCAGCTCCTTGTTGTTTGAGGAAAATTGATTCTTTAGAACTTGTTACCACTCTTTATTTTATTTAGATTTAGACATGAAATGCGGTTAGTAGAATTAAGTATTTACTCCTTTGGATTTACCAATCTAAGTAGGAGACAATATACCTTGATATTATTGGTCATTCTTTGATTTAAAGGATCATCCCATCTTAATTGAAAAAGAAAATATTTTTTCAGGAATAAATCCAATTCCGCTTCTTTCTTGCTCTTGTATTGTTATGCAGGATGCCCTAAGGATCGAAAATCAACCTCAGGATTTGCAGTTTTTGTTGGGAGCTCTCTGGTTTCTTGGAAAAGCAAGAAACAAACTGTTGTGGCAAGGTCCAGTGCTGAATCCGAATATAGGGTCATGGCGCAAGCAAGCACGGAGATGATGTGAGTTCGATCTGTACTAGAGGATCTACATGTAGCCGTACCTCTACCCATGCAGCTTCAGTGTGACAATCAGGCAGCCTTGTTTATTGCCAACAATCCAGCGTTTCATGAAAGAACAAAGCATATTGAAGTCGACTCCCACTACACTAGAGACGATCCAGAGAGGATTGATATCTACATCTCACGTGAGCTCAGGGGATCAGACAGCTGACGTATTCACCAAGCCGTTGCTCAGAGGACCTTTTCAGAGATGTTCTTCCAAGCTGAGCATGATAGACATCTATGCTCCACCTTGAGGGGGAGTGTAGAGATATATATTATTATATGTTATGTACTTGTTCGTAATTTTTATCTCTCTGGACTACTATGTATTTAACCCTTGAGGTGTCTCCCTATATAAGAGAGCCTAGGGTTCCTTTGAATAACAGATCACTTATTTCTCACAACAAGAATCAATATTCTATTATTCTTCATAATTTCTTGACGAATGTTTCTCAACAAACACACTAGACAAGGTTCCATGTGCATTCTAGCAAACCATGTAATGCAAATTCTTTGTGTTCTGAATTGTATGGATCCAACAGACCTATAACAGTACGTAGACAGTGCAGTACTCTGCTAGACATCTCATGTTTAAAACATTTTATAAAAGTATGCGGAGAGGCCAAGCTAAAAATGGATTAGGCCAGAGAGAGAAATCCTCCCTTTTGTGGAAACCCAGATGCAAAGCAGACACACATACCAAAACAAATGGGTTATAATAAATATATGAGTTTTAAAAAATGAATAAATAAACAATAAAGGAATTTCCAGAACAGGACAAGATATACATCCGTGACAGAATATTATATACCTTAAGATAACATTGCAATTATCAATGAACATCACTGCATCTGGATGATTTTGTATGAAAGCTTCTCCAGCTGGTTGTTCATACTCTATTGCCCACTTAGTATATGAAACACCTACATTTTAACATAAATGTAATGTATCAAGGCCTATCACTGTCCAATAGAAGCACGTACTTTTTAGAGCAAGAAACTGTGTACCAGATTGCTGCAATCCCTCTGACAGACCACCGCATCCAGCAAAAATATCTAATGTAGCCAAACGGTTTTCGGGAGGGATATTCTTCCATTTAAGGAAATCATGTTTTTCACCTTCTTTGCATTTTCCCTTGTTCTTCCTAGACATAGAACCATTAAGTGCAATACCTGTTGAAGATTGAATCTTTATATTTGCAGGAAGCTGCAAGCAAAGAAAAATAGATAATAAATATATATTAAAAGGAATCTAGCGTGGCAATATTCTGCAATAAGATTCTCAATCAAAAAATTGTGCACCTGCTTGAGGGAACCTTTTTTTGGATCATATGACTGCTCGCAGAAGAAACAATGATGACAGATGGGAAGATCCGAGTCTGGAAGTTGACTCTTCTTTCTAACATCACATTTACCTTCTATCATATCCACTGGTATGCTGGAGATATTCTCGCTATAATATAACTAATAATTACAGGAGGGTAACAAAACAATTAGATACACACACACAAATATTACTAACAAACAAATTACATGAATAATAACATAATAAACGGACTTCTCTGATATCAGAATGATGTGCTTTTTCAGAAGATATATCTTCTGGTCTATAGAATCTCCTAGCCTTGATCGTCACATTTTCTGGTGTTGGTTCCTTGGAGCATTTGGTGGCTTCAATCTCAAGCACTTGACACACAGCATATGCCTTCAACCCCACATTTCTGCCAGACTTGAATTTTTCAGTGTCTTGATTAACGTCACCAAAATGCTCAGGTTTAATATACACAAAATCATTGAGATAGTACTCAATATTTTTATAAATGAAACAGGACTTAGCATAGTCTACTTTGAAATGCTCAATAATAGATTCTCTAATTTTGCAAGAGTGACAACTCCCAGTTCCAAGGCCCATTGTGTCAAAGGGAAGAACAAAAAAAGCCCCTCTTTGAGGCCAATATAAACTCTTGCAAAAATACTCTGCAGGCAGACCCTTCTTTTTCCTCTCCTCTGCTTTTGCCTGATCAATTTTATAGCTGCTAACATATTCCTTCCTATAATTATGGCCCCAAGAGATCAAACGAATATCTACAACAACAGATTCCTTCACATCAGCTACTTCGAAGTCAGCACATTCATTAGTCAGGAATAGCTCCCTCTCATTAGCTGCATTGCCCAGAACAGTCTGGAGCCCCTTTTTCATCACTCTGCCATGAAACATCTTTATACCATCATGATTCTCGAACATGTATTCAACATAAATTACATCTCCTTCTTCCAACTCATTGGAATCCACCGTTACTGTCTTGCCAACAGAGATTGTATTTCCACGAACACTTGCACTTCTATAAAGAGACTCCCCACTGCTCATTTTCCCAGAAGAGACACCAGCCCATTCAATCCCATTTCCACTAAATTTAGTCCTGTGAGATCTTGTGATGGGACGAGGCTTTGGATTATCTTCAGTACAAAGTACTTTATCTTCTTCAAGATCAGCTTCTTCGTCTTCATTTTCTTCTTGTTCCTCAATCTCTTCCTCACCTTTAGGGTCAAGAGCAGCACCGTCTTTAGAATCCTCTGGCATGTAATTTGCATAGTACTCACTCCAAATCCAATTTATCAACTTTGTTGTAGTAGCTCGCATTACTTTCCGTTTGGACTGAATGGGTTCCATAGATGCACTAGGATTCATGTTGACTCCCTTCTGAATAGCAACTTTTTTCCTCAGGAGTAATTTCGTGTGGTGCCTTAGCTCCATTTTTTCTGATAGACCTGTTACAAAGGCACACCTGCGGATCACCTCATCGGGATACTCAGCAAACTGTTGGAGAATAATCTGGCCATGGACCACTGCATATCTCTCTACTGCTACCACATTTGATGAAATGTATGCCGGGTGACTTTGCTCAAATTCAGCAACTCTCTTGATGACATCAGAAAATGAAAGCTTTGATGCCCGACTCTGGCCTTTCAGCAAAGATATAATACTTATCGCCAGCCTTGCAGTTTTCAAAATCGGTTCATACCAAGGCGCATATTGTTTTGTAGGCTTCCCAAGCCGATACCTGTATACGGATAAAAAATTAGAATGTGAAATAGAGGGTACAAATGTGTTTTTTGCACTTAAATATAAAGCAATAGGATGTGTTTGCCTAGCTGTATCCAGATGTTTGAAACCAAACTAGAAAGTATTACCAGGCCATCTCAGTGCGTATTGATATGAAGACCATGGAAGAGCCAAATTCTATCAACCATTCCTTTATTGCACTTAAATAAACAGGTACACCTTCAACAACGGCTCCTCCAGATGAGCTGGAAGACTGACTCAGATCTACATCTACACAAAATCCAGTACCATCATCATCCCTCATGTAACCAGAACCAAAAATGGTGACATCAATTTCAGCACAAGGTTTCATGGGTAGCAACTCCAAGGAAATAAGCCTAGAGTCAGAGTTGTAAAGAGACCAACTATCAAGGATTCTGGTTGGGAGAGCATCCGAGTAGCGAACAGCATCATCACTGTCAAAGAAGACATATTCATCTGTTTCCAGAACGGCAGGTTTGTAGTATGCAGGCAAAGGATAGTCATTAGCAATCTCATCTTCAGTGATCTTAATGTAAAATTTATTTGTAGAGATAGAGGATTGCCTAGCTCTCTGCTTAATTAGCTTCCACTCCTCTTCCTCTTGTAACAACCTTGCTAATTTAGCATCCTCATCCTCAGCATCTACTTCTGTCTGCTTTCCATCATTTATCGTTAAAGTTCCAGATGATCCAGGTGGAGAGATTTTATCAGTTTTTGCCCTATTTTGACACAGCTCTCTAAGAGAAATCAGTACTGGCAAAGTGGAAAAACTATCATCGCCGCTCTCTGGATTTGAATCAAGGCCAACCAGTTGATTGAAAATAAATTCTCCAAGTGATATTACAAATTCCAAGCCCGAAGATCCAGACGGAAAACTCCTACTACTGCTCATGGCACGGACTACTCTAGCAAGCAACTCTTCTAGGGACAAATTGGGATCTCCACCTTGGGACTTAGCTAATATCTTGTAAGCTTCTATACATACACTTGCCTTCTCCTGAAACCTGTCAAAAAATTTCTTATAATTTGAACTTGGTTTAACACATTCATAATCTGCAGTTTCAGTTATAACCCAAATTACAGGGGTCCCTTCATCATAGCCAGAAATTGACCAAGATTCAATTCTGCCAAAACCTTCACACCTGACTCCTTTTTCCTTCGCATTAACAAGATCTTCATCCATTGGTGTCATGAGAGCTGTAATATATAGATCATCAATTTCTGACATCTCAAAGGGCTGAGGGTTTCCATCGGCGTCATGCAGTATAAAATCAATAACTTTTCTGCATGGACGATTTTCATGACCAAACGCAGTTAGACGGACAGCTTCACTTTCTTCGTCTACTAGATCTTCCTTTTTATTCTGGATTTTTGCCTTCCTGTCAACAAGCCTGACAGGCTTCAGCTTGAAATTTGAGCAAGCAGCTGCCCTTCTCGGCACCTTGCGAGGATTCGTGGTGTCTGCACCATTCTCTTGCTTGCTTTCAGTTTTTTCTGTGATATTGTCGGTTTTGGAAACATTCAAGTCTTTGCTTTTATTCGATGATCCACCCCTACCTTTCCTTTTCATTCCTAAAGTAAAATGTGAGGAAGAAAGAACAGAAACAGTTAACACAATAGGGAAGAATAAAAAGAATACATTAAGTTGACCTCTGCAAACTTTGGGATCGATAAGTTAAATAAAATTTTAACTAGAAATCCAGCCTCAATTCTAGTTATAAACAAATACTTGAATTAAGAAATAATTCAGGGAAAAGAAGCATGTAATGTTAGCAGCACAATCCTAAATATTTATGTCAAGAATCAAAAAATAGAATATGAGTTTCAATGAATGAAAATTTAAACAAGCAACATTTCCTGAAATATGTACCAACTGAAGATATGACCCAATTGGAAACATGTACCAACTAAAGATTTGAATTGCGTTTTTTTAAAGATGATTTTCCTATTTTTATTAAGTTAAACAGGCGTTCCAATTTCCCTAGGTGCAAATTATAATTCTGGCTCGTTTGCAATAATATTTTTGTTTTGCAGGATACAGTTTCCAGGTGCATGAGTTTCCAGGCATGCATGCACACATCATGCCGTGCCACGGTTCGAGCAGCATGATCCCACATCATGTTGTGCCACCAGTTCCATGCATATCAATACAACAAGAGTGCCCCTATGCCAGATTCCATCGGCATACCAAGAAACATGCCATACATATCTCCAATGCAAGTCATATGAAGGGGTCTTCTTCATAATCTTTTCAAAAAATATCAAGTCATGGAGGGCATGCCAACCTTATGCCATTGTATATGCATACAAAAGCTTGAACTTTCAAAGGGCTGGGTTTGGGTTGCTATGAGTTCACTTGCTCCTCACTACCCTCTTGCTTTTCTCGTAAGTCTCCCACTTGCTAAATTCTAGCTTCTCTTCGCCTGTTCCTTTCATGATCAAGCTCAATTTTGATCACAATTTTATTCATATCATGTTGGATAGCTTAGTGATTTAAGTACCATGCATTTTTTCTGTTACATAGTTCTGTGAATTTATAAATATTAATACAATAACATACAACATGATAAGCATATGCTATGTTCTGCTTCACCCCCCCCCCCAACACACACATGAAAGTAAAGGATATCATAAGTATATTAGTTATGCATTTAGAAGCTATTATTGAGGCTTCATATCTTCAAAAATCAGTGATTTTGCTCTGCTACGCCAGGCTTTTCCAGACATGATGAAACAGCATATACACGTAAAACCATGACAATAGGGAAGCATAAAATCAGTACTGCTCGCAAACAGAAAAGTTCATTAAAGAAATGTATGCATTCCCAAAGCATTGACAAAAAATCTAAAAAATATTTTTTTAAAAGAAATATAGAGAGCAGACTAGTTTTTTTGAAGCGGTGAATCAGAAAATGCAAAGAAAAACCTATACAATCCATCCATATTTTTTGAAAGAAAAAATAAAGATAAGAAAATCACATACAACTCGTCCACTTTATCGGTAATAAATTGGACACGATTTCTTCAATTCTACTCATTGCAGTCTTCCACGTGTGATAGGTTCATTAGTTGCACGCTTTCTAGATGAAAAGTTTTCAATATGTACAATAATAGATGTTCAAATCAAATTATCTTTAAGAAATATAAGAGCATAACATTTTCAGAAAGAAAAAGTTAGAATATAAAAACAAATGCATGCGTAATTAATTCATTTTATTACTAATATATTATCATAGTATTTAAAAAAAGCACCTCATTAGACGAAAGTAGCATCAAGGTTATATCCTCAATGCGCACTAGTTAGACATGAGCCTCAATAGTCTGAGGTGATACTAAGGCGGTGAGACACTTATGCAGAAGTGAGGCATTACCTTCATTAATTATGTAATAAAATGGTTTTTAAAAGTATAAATGATGCTCATGAAAAATATAGGGTAAACAATTGAACAAAACTTTAAGATATAAAAGGCAGATTGTAACAGATTGGAACCTTCTTAATTAGATTAACGAATTGTATAAAAATGGCAAATGGCAAAGCCTTCTCCCACTATAAGTAGGGTCGGCTACATGTATTCTTGCTCAGATCTACGTTGAAAGATTCGACTATATTTTACCCTGGCTGTCGACTACCTGACGCAACCTCAACACGAGGGGATTTGACCCCGGTCTTTTGAGTGGTAGGCAAACAGTCCATTAAAGAATTGTATAACAAAAATAAATTTATTAGATTATTTTAATAATTTATTTCTTATAGTTTCTTGTAATTATTGCAATCCTTAAAGAATAACCTTACCTTCTTTTTCTATATTCAATGGCATATTAAACAACTTGAGGTTGACTATTATAGATTCCTTTTCGACAGTATTTTTGCATAGCTATGAATTTCATTCAAAATCTACTTATTAGAATATCATTAGTTAATTTTATGTTTTCTTGTAATTATTGTGATTCTTAAAAAAATACCTTTACCTTCTATTTTCTATATTCATTTTTTAATGGCATTCCTTACAACTAAGTGTGGCTATTATAGATTCCTTTTTTATAGTAATTTTGCATAGCTATGAAATTCATTCAAAAGCCACTTATTAGAATATTATTGTCCAAAAAGATGGGAATTAACCACAAGGTCTAGAGTGTAAAGAGTTAGCAAGTTTATGGGTGCATGGTTTCAGATTTCGCAAAATTTCGGCGAAATTTCGTTCAAATTTCGGTTTCGATGAGGAACCGAAATTTCGAGCAAAATGGCGATATGAGGACAGCTTTCGGTCATTTCTTCACAAATGGTGGTCGATATGGGCGAAATTCCGTCAAAATTTTGACGGAATTTCCACAAAACCTCGTATCGACGGGGTATCGATATGATATCCGAAACCGATATTTAAACCCTTAGGTGGGTGATAATTACGATGTTTATAGACTCACGAAGGTAATTGACAAAGTTTTTTAAAAAATACCTTAAAATCGTAAAAACACATAAGCAAGCATGCAATCGAACATAGGACTATTTGTGGAAGTGTTGAAATAAATTTGTTTCTTACAATGGTTTTGTGGGTGCTACAATTGACCTCTTTTAGAAGACCGCAAAATCGTATTATCATTCATGCACAAGAGTCGTCTATAGGAGTGTTCCCCAAAGTGTTGGCGCGAAAAGCCATAGATGCGGCCAGTACATATTTGTGTTGTTCCGTGTATCTTTGTCTAAAACCATACTGGCTTGGGAAATCCTTGGAGTGGTTTGTTATCTCTTGCTCTGATGATCACGACCGCATGCATCGTACTTTGGCTTCACACACATGGGGAGTGATAATCCCTTTAGATAGGTCAGAGTGTGTGTACAAAAGTGGTAGGACTCATCTACCTCTATGGTATTAGGAACGTCAAAAGCCTGATGAGTTGTCTTGGGGTGTAAGGTGTCACCAAAGGTCCGATGTTGGGTGCAAGTACCATATGCTAAAAAAACCGATGCCCCGAGTCTCACAATCAACATTATCCTGAACAAAGGCTAAGAACGGTTTCCATAAATAGTGTGAGATTGGGCAAACTCTCCTCGGTGCTTAATGTCAAGGACAATGAAGTGTACTCTAAGTGGCACACCTTGGAAAGTCAAGATGACTGAAATGATCCCCTCTCGACCATTCTATGGATCGATCATCCAAATCAATGTTATAATATTGGAAAATAGACAATTTGCTAGTGAAGTTATATACTTTTGATTCACATCTTCTATATTTTAAAGATGATTAAAGAAGCAAAAAGAGTTACACTTCCAATAACTAATGGAATGAAAAGTATGGAAATATATTTTGCTCATATTTATATATCTTTATTTACATATAATTTTGTTAATTTAATTATTACTTGTAGAAACTGAGGCTTACACCTTGAATGCCTCGCCTCACAAACATTTGCCTCCATCCGCGTTTCACTTTTAAAACCGTTTATTATACACAAATTACTTCTTTCTACACGCCATAATCTTTCCAAATTGGTTGGCTCATTAGTTACACCATTTTTAAGGAAAATGATCAGGATTTTAAATAATGGATGCCCAAGTCGATGCCTTGGACAATATTTTCAGAAGATTCTCTTTCATTATCTTTACCTCTTTAAAAACTTCCTAGGTTCTCCAGAAATGGCAATGAGGTATCATGTTACACGAGATAATTCCATTTTGGTCGACAATAATTTTCGATGAACATTTGACAAGGAAAAAAGACCAGGGTTCAAGTCCCACTACTGCAGGGGTTGCAAGAGTGTACCCACTTAATGGTCTAGTGGTAGTAGAATGTGTCTACCACACAAAAGACCAGGGTTCAAATCCCACTCTTGCAGGGGTTGTGTTAGGTAGTCGACGGCCAGCGTAAAAAATAGCCGAATCTTTAACACGGATTTGAGCAAGAATCCATGTAACCGACCCTGCATATAGTGGGAGAAGGCTTGGTACATTTTTTTTATTTGACAAGGAAGAATTTCTCGAGCTCCTAGACACATGACCTGAACCACAAGTCTCCCCATTCCATCTGCTGCAACCCAACAACCTCAGTTGATTGTCACCGCTCTTCTTTTCCAACACCAACTTCTTGATCCCTCCTCCAGTCTCTCAACCACCACTCACCAACTTGCAGACCCTCTCCCAAAGCTCTAACTCTTCAACAAATTGGCCCCCATGCATCCCTCTCCCCATCTCTACATCTCTCGGTTCAAGATTCAGAAAACCTGTAAGGGTATTCGTCCAGCCAGACAGTGGAAAGCAGATGTAACATTTAAGTAGGTGGCTGGGTTTATATGTAAGCACATACGCAATCGTTTAAATAAAATAATAATAAACGACTATTATAAATGGTCTACCGACTACCATTGATAAGATATACGTTATATAATGCAAACAAACATTAATATTACGCAGCATATACCATGATCGAGTACGCAACAACCAAATAAAAAGTAAAAAAACATTTACATTCAACGGCACACCAAATAACAGACAAAAGTAAAGTCCTCAACCACAAGAACACACTCAAATGTGAGGTCGAATAGAGACCAATCGGAGCTCCTGTGAATCGAGGAACAGAATACTACGAAGCGAAACACAACTCCATGTCAGAAGAGCTGTAAAAGTAAAAGAACTTGAAGATCAAGGAAAGAACCTTGAGATAAAGCGAGAGAGGGAGGGAGAAAAGGAGATGGAGAGGCCAAATCGCCGCGATCCGTCGAAGTGTCTGCCACACGCCGCTCCGCCAACCCTTACGCCGCCAGCTACCGGCTTCTGCTTCCGTCTACGACGATGAGTGGGAGAAGGAGTTCGGACCGCGATCCGAGAATGTTTCAAATTTCTTACACCCTTTTCCTAAACCCTAACGTGGGTAAAAAAAAATACTACCATCCATGTATGTATTTTCCAAGGGACGTGACTACATATTAAAAAAGACATTTTAAAAAAAATCGCTTAGGCATAGAAGGGCTTCTTCTGTTTGGTGTTAGATATATTATTGTATAGAAATCAGTGTTTTTGAAACCGGATCGGACCGGCTGGTTCGATCAGTTCGATCGGTGAACCAGGCCTGGGTCGGTCCGGTTAACCGATTTATGCTCGGTTCGATTATTCGAATTTAATTGGTCCGATTCAGCCTATTTTTTTGACCTGGTTAATCAGGTTCAACCGAAGTTGAACCGCATTTAATTTTTAAATTATTTAAAAATTTTGTTGGTAGTGGGAGTTGAACCCATGACCTTTGGTTACATATTTCACACTTCTAATCAACTACAGTAACACAACTTTTTGCATGTATTGAGTTTTAAATATAATTAAATTATTATCATGTTATAGAGCATCTAGTTCAAATAATATATATACGATATGTATGATATTTGATAGTGTATAAGAAAAATACTTTATGTATAGTGTGAAATATATACATTATCTATGTATTATACATATTTCAAGTATATTAAGTGTATATTATATATATTATTTCATTTCGATTTGATTAGCCGGTTCAACCACTTTTTTTCAGGTTTAATCTGGTTTTAAATAATGATGACGTCAACATCCGGTTGAACCAGTTTGATTACATGATTTGACCTGATCCGACCATTTCGACAAGGTTTCCGGATTGGTGACCGGTTCGGTTTCAAAAACCTTGATAGAAATACTCACAACAAATGAGGGTGGATAAGAAAACCGAAGGATGACTACTTGATAATATCAGCTTCATTGTTACTGGAGTTGCCAATGGATCCCACAGAGTTTGATGCCAATATTTTGGCACATTATTTTTGCTCGATAATGACTCGAGTCTAGGCTCCAAAGGTTACAAAATGATATCACAATATATATCTCCTACTAGTCAAAATCAATGTTTCTGAAATCGGATCGGACTGGTCAGTCTGACCGGTGACTTGAGGCTGGACCGGTCCAGTTAACCGGTTCTTACCGGTTCGGTTTGAATTTCAAATTTTAAACAACCCGTCTAGTTCAACCTATTATTTTTAACTCAGTTTAAGCAGGTTCAACCAAAGTTGAACCGCATTTAATTTTTAATTTATTTAAAAATAATGCTAGTTATGGGAGTTGAACCCTTGACCTTGGTAACTAATTTTAAACTCCTAACCAACTATTCTAACATAACTCGTTGCTTATAATGGGTTTTAAATACAATTAAACTAATATTATGTTATAAAGCAACTAGTCCAAATAATATATATATATATGATATGTATGACATTTGATGGTACATACGAAAAAATATTTTATATACACTGTGAAATATATACATTGTCTATGTATTTTATTTATATCTCAGGTATATTTAAGTGTATATATATTATTTCATTTCGGTTTGAATATCTGGTTCAACCACTTTTTTCACTGATCCGATTTAATCTGATTTTCAATAATGATGATGTTATAATCCGGTTGAATCGATATGACTACATGGTTCAACCCAATCTGACCATTTCGGTATGGCTTCTGGTTCAATGTCTGATTCGAATTCAAAAACATTGGTCAAAACAAAGTATAAATCTCCTATTACTAAAGAAACTACCCAAGCGGTGAAGTCACCTCTATAAAAAAGGAGAATCATGAAAAGACTATTTAAAGCATGTAGTGGCCAGGGTAAATTACTTGATGAGTTGATCAAGAAATACTATCTGATAATGTGAATTTAAATATATTTATAAGTATCAAAAAAACCTAATTGGACCTAAACAACAAGTTGTTATGGCTAATTCCCCCACTAACGGCTTGGATTTAGGATTGAGAAACAAATGACATCATGGCCAAAATCCATTTGGCAGTGGAAAGGACTATCCAAGAGATAGGATCATTCCAAAAAAGAGTTATAATCGAGAGGATACTCAAAGCATGCATGTGTGACTAATATTCGAGAGAAAATTCTTGTAAAAATACTAGTCCATGACTCTCAAGTATGGTTCTAAGGATATATCTTACCTATTCCGACAAGGTGAATTTGAAATTATAGAGGCATGGTTCAATCAAGCTGTTGAGTATTGGAAACAAGCTACCCGCGCTAACTCCATGTAATTATATTGACGCACACAATTAGTTGAAGATCACATTGTGACCATAATTAGAATATTATTAAAAGTTGAAACCACTCTATTCTAAATTTTGTTGTTGGATACATCATAAAATAAAGCTTTCGGGTTCAATCAAGGAATTCCATTATATCCCTTTCAAAAATCATTTATTAGTTTATTAGGTGGCACAATGAAGACAATGCATATTTAAGTGGGGAATGTTGTAGTACTTTAAAAGTACGTCAATGGGTTATAAGAACTAGTAGGTACCTTGTGCATTACACGTGATTACATGCATGAGTATAAAGTCGACATCTATTTTTCTTTAAGGAAATAGCAATAATTTTGTACAACATATGGAAGAAATGTAGTACATGCTCTTTATTTTCGTATGCATCTTAAACTTCTATTTAAGTACACCAGTCAATACCAAAGTTCGTCATTTCTTCATCTATAGTACTATTATTAGTAAAAAACAATATGCATATATAACATACATTTATATAGATACTTGAAGGCATGCCCATGCACATCAATTAAGAGATTTTTAAGTAAACAAGATATGCCACCTCTTGATGTATTAAAGTCTGATTATACAAAATATTTTGTATCGATGCTGAAGCAAATATGAAAGTTCTATGTAGTATATACACCAAAAAAAGTCATAGTGTTGAAATTAAACTTATGATCTATTTGAATAAGAGAAATCTCCTTTAAAATCATGTTATAGATTTACGAAAGATTCAATATAAATCAGTTTGCCTTTAGATGGAATAAGTTGGTGGATGCTTAATCTCTTTTATGTTCATCTACCAAAAATTGGAGTTTTGCTATGAAGAGAAGTCGTTAATTTTTCATATAGCATTCCCAACTAAAGGAAAGTATAATCACTAATTATAAGGAACATCAATTAGTATACACAAGCTAAATAAAAAAAGGGTTATGGAACCATGAAAACATAAAGAATGAAGATAAGCAATGGAAACTATGCTTATCAACCATAGTTGACTAAGAGAAATAAGAACACATGTCAAAAAAGATTTCCCACGTCTTGTTAGAGATAGAAGTGCATTATGTTCATCTAAATTTGATCCATGTAAATCTTCAATTGAAGTTGTTGTGAATTCTCTTTGGCGTACGTAATGATGATTTTTTTCATAACTCTTATGTTGAAAATATATTTTTTGTATAATCATGCATTTATTGGTTATGGGATCATATCAAAGGCGTTGTAACAAAAATTGTAGGAGACACATGTTATTAGTTATTTTTATATAGAAATATAGTTGTATAAAACCTAATCACACAAACACATTAACTGAGATGTCTTCATGCCAAGTATTTTTTTAGTCACCTCTAGGATTATCTGATATTCATAGCTTAAACTTCATTTTTAATAAAGGAAGTAATTTGCTTATATGGAAAATTTTAATTTTTATCCCGACAAGTATTCCGAATTTTCAACGAAGTAGTTGATGCAATGAATTGGATTGTCTTTACAATTGAATGTTACAAAGCATGCTCTACAAGAATCAGGAATCATACATAATTGAGAGTCCGTGAAAATACCGCAGACAACAAGATTTATTCGATATATTGTGGCTTGAAAAATCATGAAAGAAATGAAACAAGTTATAATAATTGCATACATGATGGACGACATGAATTAAAGGAACACATTGATGTGCATGTTTTGTGTTAACCTCCATAGAATATATAAACGAATAATCAATTAGGGATATTTACACCCATAACCCTGAGTAATTTTGTAATTACCCCAGAAACCCTCTATAATCACGAATTACAGACATGACCTTGAATAACTGCTCTGTTTATCACCCATAACATTCTGTTAGTTTGGTTCATTAACTCAACCATATAAGTGAGTTAATCTAACCAACCCATGATCTAACGGCTAAGATTAACCCAAAGAAAAAAAAAGAAATGTAAAAAATATTTTCTTCTTTCCAGGGTGGCGGGGGTGGTCGGGTGATGAATCTCCATTTCATCACCTTTATTCTATCATTTTGACCTTAAAAAGCCTACCTAATGCATGTAAGTAGCATCAATTTGTGCGAAATAGCATTCATCATTTATTGCATTTATTATGTAAATAATATTATTTTTAATACCAAAACTATATAATAATAAGAAGAAAAGAAAAGGAATAAAATACCAAAGGTAATTTATAACCCTAAATCTCGAGACCAAGTCAAGAATTGAGTTGATCGACAAGGAATAAAGTAGCGAGAGATAAGGGCCAAAATACAATAAAAACTACATTTATTTATTCATTCGATAAAGTATTTTTGACACCCAATTTATTATTTATTATTTATACATCAAATCAAGAAACTTTGTGCATGAAGCTGTAGATAATAATGTAAATAAAATTACAAAAATGAGTTTGTACAGAAATAATACAAAATGTACTTTTTATAGACAAAATAAAAAGCCAAAATCCCAACTTCAAACCCATATCTTCCAAATAAAAACTCAAAATGTATCAAAATCACCTCCAATTGTATATAATTTTTAATAAGTTGTTTAATAAAGGTGGTTTCATATTTGTTTGAAGTTAAGGTGTGAATAGGTTTTGGACCCTCATTGTATAGTATACCCGAATAAAATATTCAATTTATTTATTCTCTATTATTTTCACAACTTTATATTTTTAAAATTTTGTAAATATTATTTATAACACATGTCCATATTAAAACTATAATAAAATCACAAAGAAAACACAAAATAAAATAAGTCTATATAAATATGGAGGCAAAATACCTATAATAATACATGTATATAAATAAAAGGAGAAATCATACTTTATTCTTTATTCTCTATATTTTTATATAAGCATGTAAATATCATTTATATTGTATTAAAAATATAAATCTAAAATAAAACCATAAAAGAAACATTAAAATAAAATAAAATATAAATACATAGAGAAAATACCTATAAGTATACATATATAATATATACCCCTATTTATTTTAGTATGCAAATAATATAATAAAAATATATTTATATACCTAAAAATAAGTTATAAATATATAAAATAAGAGAATAAAATAATATATACAAAATAAAAATACAATAGCCAAAATATAGATAAATACACCTATAAATATAACCCTAAAAATTAACTACTAACAAATGAGATCAAAAAATAAAAATCATAATAAAATATTAAATAAAATAATAAACACTTTTTATTTTATAATGAAAAACTAAAAAATCAAGTACTATTTTTTATAAATTATTTTCGAATAATCCTGCAGTTTTGTCCTTTATCGGACTTATCTGGACCAATCAGGGCCCTCCGGTGGTTGACCTTTGGTCAACTATACCTCCAGGCAGGCTGAGTGACGTGCGTGTCTTTTCCCCTTTTTTCTGCCCATTTTCATGCTTGATTTATCGATTAATTTCCCTCGATCTCTTCAGAAAATTTGATCATTACTCTTCCATGATACACACCATAATCATAGATTGCTTGTACAAAGCTCGATCTTCTTCCAATAATCCGATCAATAAGGGTGCCAAGCATTGTGTCTATAAATAAAAACTTATGTATTTTATCACCTCTTTGGTCAACATTTCGAGTCTAGGAGACCTGATCTTTGGTCTAGTAGATCCCCTCGTGGCAGGATGAGCCTTCTTGTGGTTGGGCGGAGCTCCAGGAGGACGAAGGTGCACTCACTGCCACCTCGCTGGCGGCCCGACTCCCTGACCGACCCCCAGGTATAAGAGTTGTGTCCTTACTTTTCTTTAGCTTAGAATTAATCATATGTTTGATTTCGAGCATTTTATTTCATGTCTTCCTTAGTTAATTAGGTAGATTAGGCTAAGTTCCTCCGCCGAAGCTCTCGAGCTTCGACCATCGTCCGTTCACCGTACTCGACCGTTATTCGATCCGCCAACCACCTCACTCCCTTCCCCGATCGTTTCTTCATGCCTCACGTACCTTCGCCCCTTGAGATCACACTCGGATCTGCAAAACGAGGTTTAACTCTGTCGCCCTCCACCGGACTCTCTCCGCCGCACTTCACGCCACCCATTCCCTCCAAATAACCCTCCAGGACCCCCTATTCGTGCTTGTGAATCTTTCTTGCAGGTCCTGGAACCCAAAGGACCCCGAGGGGGGCGTCTCTTCATAGGAACGAGATACCTGGGACTGTCGACTTCTCTAACCTCGTAGGAGAGCTCTGGCGACCCCCAACCCTTGTGAGTGGTACCCCTATACGCGGATCAGCATCAGGCACATACAAAGCATCTCAGCATCACCGGAGAAGCCTCGGAGTTCGAGGAATTGATCGAGCAAGGAAGAACACGCTCATGTTCTTCCCTGTTCTTGGAAGCATACCCAGATCCGTCGAATGGAGGCGCCCCTCCAGATCATTCAGTATCCATCCAATCGCTCACGCCTCAACCATCAGATCTCCTCCAGCGATCTAGTCCACACCGCAGATTATAGATCATCATCGCACACCCAACGAGCACCACGTGTCAAGTGAAAGCTCTCCAACCGTCCGATCGTGCCTATTATTGGGGTAATTGCTATATCTTCCCCCAATTTTTGTATATTTACGTATTAGTCTTGTAATAAAATGTAGCGTTTAAAATTAAGTGGAAATTTGTGACAAAGCCCATGTATTTATTTTAATTACATCTGAGTCAATTCCATGTCACCTCATGTGTCGTCTCACATGAGGTGATGAAATTTCATGTAAGTCCCTAAAAATTTTTATAATTATTAAATAGTCTATTAAAATTAAATAAACGTTGTGTATGGCACATTTGCATCTGAGCCCCCGATGTTTCTTTTTATTACAAATATGCCCCTACCAAGACTTGTATTTTGTGATTTTCTTTTATTTATTATAAATAGCACATCGGCTCCTAAAATTATGCAAAAATAGGGTTAGATGCCTCTTGCCATGTACTGTGGATTATTTAGCATTTTGAACTTTTTAACCATTTATTAAAAATTAAAAGGTGCTTATTTTTGTTCTGTCTACAATATAAAATACCAAAAAATATAAAAAACATGTTTGAAAATTCCAAAAGAATTATATATAGTATATTTTACTCTATTTAACCCCGGACCAAAAATCACTAAAAAATGGAAAAGGAAAAATCTTATAAATTGAAAAACCCCCAAATCCTCCATACAAATCTAAAAAATCATTAAAAATCCAAAAATCTGTTTTTCTATTTTATAATTTTCTTTATATAAATATGTATATTAAAATTGATTTGAGTAATTTTGGACCTTATTTCATATTTTTAAAATTTAAATCAATATCGGATATGTATTTAAACCCATAATTTGAGATATTTTTTACTTTAAAAATATATAAAAATTAGCTAAATTCCATAAAAATTACAAAATGTTAGAAAGTTTTATAAAATCCAAAAATCATTTTAATTTTGTATTTTATATATATTTACTATTATTTATAAATATATTACTCTACATGTATATATAGCCTTATATATATTATATATATATGTATTAAAAAGAAAAAGAAACATAAAAATCTAAAAATATAAAAAGAAAATATAAAATTAAAAAATTAAAAATAATATAAAAATTAAAAAAAATAAAAATAAAAACCCACAAAAAAGATATATGTATATACAGGATACTTGACATGGTTCTACGTAAATAACCATATGCAACCCATTTTGCTCTATGTGGTTCGACCTCTACTTGCTTACTCGTTATGCATCTTTTAGTAGAGAATAATAAACTTTAACTCCACATTGTTATTATTCATGGATTTATCTATATTGTGGGTTAATTGCTGATTAATTGAGGTGAATTGAGCAATCAAAACATCGACTGCGATTTCGCCTTGTGAAACCGTGCGACCCTCTGTTTTTCCTTAGTTATCAGATGGCGCCATTGCCGGGGAGTAATGAGCATATCCTAATTTTGTCATTTATTTTGTATAGCTATTTTCTTATTCATTAATTTATTGATGTAAATAATTAAATGATTTATTTTGTATATAGTCATTCAATTAAATTCTTTGTGTCTAGCTCTTTTTTATTTTGTTTGATTATCTATGCTAATACACCTTTCTTTGGGACTTTGTTGTGAAGGCCTGCCACACGAGGATGACTTTTTAGAAGGCCGATGCAGCCAAGCTTGGAGGATGCTGGCCTTCACTATGTGACCAGCTGGAGAGGCTACAAAGGCAGCAAGGAGAGTCAATTAACATAGAATTAGATCAATTTTCTTTATGTATTCATTGTTGAGAGAGAGACAATTTAAAATTATAATAATTAAAGACTTGGACTCTACTCTCCACAACGAGGTCCAGTGCCCGGGAGTCTATTCACCTAGGGGCCTCGTCGCAGTTTTCCATGCTTTCTCGCATTCTTTTATTTTATTTTCCATTGTTTTGAGTTTTCCCCTTTATTTTATTTTGTTTTGTGTGCGTGGAGCCCTAAACATAAGTTGCTTGACTCGGTAATTAGGTCTAAACCCTAATAAGAATGCATGTTCCTATAGTCTTTTACGTTTGGATCTAGTCAAAATAATAATGTTAGTAATTTGGACTTGAGACCACGTGCTAGAGAGGTCGTATACAACGCTTGCAGGACCCGCTATGGCAGTCCTAATTTTAATTAAACGATCACTGAAAAATTAGCTGAGCACAAATGCACGTCTATCGTACATTCCCAATTTTCTTTAAAATTTACATGACAAAATAGGAGGGAGAAATTCGGGAAAAGCCGATGCACGTGAAATAATGATGTGTGCTCAGATAGAAGGCTTATAGTGATTTCTCGTAATCTCCATGTGGGATGCAATACAAGAATTTAAAATTAATTTATATGAATGCAAGCCGACAAAAACCGCACATATCATAAAGTTCTATTAGCCATGAAGAAATGAGTTAAAATTTTTGACTAAATTGAATGATCTAATGTGCGTCTCAATTAAGTGAAGTATGGTCCTAAGTTCTACGAGCACAAACAATAAAATCCTAAAAACTCTAATAGTCATATGTGCAGGTCTAACTTATGAGGCACTCAAGTCAGGCTCCACCCTCACCGGAGAGTGAAACATGCCACGACATACCACAGAAAAAGTTCAAGGTCTTGTTACGCACGTGAGAGTCCAAACGAATACCGCTATAAATAAGCAATTAATTACAAAAATTAAAATTGCATAAAATAAAATCCTAGACTCTACGCTCTCTCACGACTCGACTCGATCTTAAATTTAGGCAACTTTTTCAGATGTCGGTGAAGATACATCGATTTTCGAAAACTGCTTCGCGTACGTCGGGTACCTCGCAAGAAAAATAAGAGAGAGAGAGAGAGAGTATGTGTGTGTAAGAGAGCGACAAAAAAATAATCAAAAATAAAATAAGACAATATATACTGAAAAATAAATATAAAAAAGAAAAAAGGGGAAAATGAAAAAATATATAATGATGAGATTCGAGGGTCAGACTATCGAATATGTGGAAACTGCACTAATATTTTTAGATAAAAATCTAAGCTGTTTGCTTCCCCGGCAACGACGCCATTTGACGAAACGCAAAAACCCTATGTTAATTTACGTGAATTATTAAGCGTTTGAAATATCATTTCACTGTAGGTGGGTAATCAGTATCAGTCAAGAAATAACCACAATTAATTTATTCAATTTTTAATCGGTGTGATTTTATGTTTATTTTACTTGGACAAGTCCCAAGGTCGAACTCAAGGAGGTAAAGGAACAACCTAGAATTATGTCTATCAAAGTTTGTACACGATTTTTGAGGCAGTAATTTTTTTTGTTTTTTTAATGAAATTTTGTAATGCAAAATGCAAATGTGGTCAATTTTAGGGACTAAAATGCAATTTCAATCAAACGATGTCAAAAAATTAGGAAACTTGGCCAAGAGGTAAATAATGATGAAATAAATGTTTTTAACTTTTTTTTGGAATTTTCGTATGTAAGATGAATATTTAATGAATTTATGAATGCAAATGGTGTGAATTTCAATAATTAGTTGTAATAAATATTAAACCTATTTATTTTCAAAGAATAAAATTATTCAAGAGCTATCATTAGGTAATTGATCTTAGAAAAATCCTAAACCTTGAAAATACGAGATTTAAAGCTATTAAAAATTAAAAGATTAAAATCTACAAAATGATCTTTATAGAGCAAACCATGCACAATTCTTTTTGGGCACAATGTGAAATACAATTAATCCTCTAATCCGTGAATTTTTGATAATTTGGAACAAAAGTTAATTAATTATGAATTTCTAAGCACAAACTGGGTAAAATATGTAATTGTCCCCACGAATATTAATGATTAAATAACCACATAACATAAAAATATGAAGCACATGCCATAATGTAGGGAATTAGTTGTGACACAAAATGCTAATTTTAAAATAATAAAATGATGCAAAGATATTGTTCATTTTACAGTTAAAAGTCCGAGAACTCACTGCAATATTACAATTATTGAATTCAAATAGAAAATGCAGAGAGAGACTAAAGTGGAATTACCGAGAACCCCAAGGGATTTACTACAAAAACACCAAGAGGCACGTTCTCTGCACATGTCCGTGTATGGCGAGGCGGTTCTGAAATTAGTTGGACCTCTTGGGTGGTTTGCAAAATGACCCAAGCGGTCACGTACAACGCACGTGACCCTTGAAGTGGCTGGGAGCATCTGCGAATAAGGAGGAACTCTGAGGGCTTCTTTGTAAGAAGTCCCCTCTCCACACATGTGCCTAACATAGGGAGGGTCTCGGACTGCAAGCCTGGTGTCGCGGCAGAGGTGTCTCTGTTGGAAGGTGGAGGAACGACGGTTGAGTTGGTGGTCGGTGAAGCATGAGGTGGCGGAGGTGCGGAGGTGAAGATAGACTGGGAGCTCCCAGTGGCTGAGGAGGCGAAGTTAATGGCGATCAATGCGTGAAGGGCATTGAGGCAGAGGAGGTGGAGTGCGTTGGAGATGTTGGTGAAGATGTGCGTTGATGGTGGCTGAATGGTCGATGAAGTGGGCTCGATAGCTTGATGACTGGAGTGGAGCAGCTTTGCGCGAGGAGAATGGTGGTGCTACAACAGTGGGCCAAGCCACCGAACCTCGCCGAGGAAGGAGGAGATGATGGCCTTTCACCCCATAGCCCCTCCTTCACCGTGCAATCGGTGGATGTCGAAGACGAGGAGCAATGTGAGTTGTTAAATAACAGAGGGTGGAAGAGGTCGATAGGTGAAATCGAGGGGATAGAGATCGAGGATTTGAGATTGGGTGCGGGAAAATTAGGAAAGAGGGTTGGAGATTGACAAGAGTGGATTTGATGGGGACGTGCTTTGCTGATGAAGATCGCTAGCGAGATTAGCGGATGCGATGGCGGTTGATTGATCGATGGCTACGAGCTGATTTGAGAAGGTGGCGATCGAGATTGGGGAGTGATTTGTGGGCAAGCGGTGGAGACGGCCAGTTGAGGAAAGGGCGGTGGCACCTGGGAAGGAAGATGAGCATGTGCAGGGCGCGTGCACAGAGGCATGTACATTGTACGTGCAAGCTTTTATTATTATTATTATTATTAATTATTTTTATTTATTATTATATATATAATAAACGAAATAAAGTCAAAAAATGGGTGACATGTGGTGGCTCCAGGAGCAGCCATGTGTCAGCCCCAAAAAAATCGAAAAAGAAAATGCAAGATAAATAAAGAATAAATATAAAACGACCTTGGATCGAAAAATTTTCTTCACAAAAATTGCTCGTCTCGATGATATCTACACATTTCATGAATAGATCAAAACAAAATCGGTCAAATACACAAAATGATATTTTGGGGTACTTTATGTATATAGAACACCTTAATTTTTGGGTTTTATTTTTTTCTATTTTTAAATAAGATAAAAATCCAGAAAAATATGATAAAATCAAAGGTAAATGTTTACACATTAATCTATTTTTTAGATTTTTATTAATTAAGAAAATTGAAGAAATAAAATAAAATGCGAAAATGACAACTTTTGTACAGATTGTTGGTGAAGACTCGGACTCAGTTAGTTTCTTTGATTTCAAGCTTATTTTGGATTTGGAATTTTACGTATTTTAATAGAACTTTCGTCAAAGAAAATAAATGAAAAAGAAATAAAATAACAAGGGTTAAATATATACATAAAATACTAGGTCAAAAACTGCTAAAATACAAAATGTACAAAAGAGGCTCAAAATCCAACTTTCACATATGAACTCCGATTCACTTGAACTTGGTCCTTTTTGATGGTTATTGAATGTACATTAGTTCAAAAGTGAGTAGGATCAAATCAGACACTATATGAGGAGGATATCAATGTTTTAGTCCGGAAATCCTGGAATTAGGTTTTGAATTTCTGGTCCACTTATTTATGTTAGTTTTTTTGTATTTTTCATTTATTCTTATTAGTAATATGTACACCATGGAGGTAGTTTCAAGTCATTTGGAGTTAGCATGAATTAGTAAAAAAATCAGGGAAGTTAGGCTATTTTACAGGTCAATTGGGCTGAGATTTTTGGCTCCTTATTTTATGCAATTATGCGTGATAAAATGCAATTATTATTTATATATGCATGAATGCTAATTATGCAGAATAATGGAGAAATGCCAGTGAATTTTTGGGGATTTGAGCTTAATTAATGTCTTTTAGAATGATGAATATGAGATTCATCATCCCCCTATACTTAAACCATGCTCGTCCCTGAGCATCTAAAGAAATGCAATGAAGTGAAATGAGATTGGGTTCCATACCAAGACCATGAGCAGAAGGTGAAAATGGAACTAGCCATGACCTTTAGATTATTAGTTTGGCGGAACTTCTTTGAGACTTAGGGTTTTAAAATCAACAGCCTCCAAGTTCTACACATCATTGTCACAGTTTCTGCTCAGAAGTCATCTTAGATCAATCCCCTTCTCAAAAGCATACCCCATGAACATTAAACAATTGACTCGTGTGTGTGAAAGGTTTTAGCTCTTTCCATCCAGAATGCCAGAGTACCATGCAAACCTCCTCTCCAGTAACTCATCCTCGGGGAGTCAGGTATTTCCTTCTAAGGCCTACCGCGTTGTGTTCACAATCGAAGAGGGGGAGAAATTAGAAGAAGGAGAAAAGAACTGGAGGGTGGCCAGTGTAGTCACCTCTCCTTGTGAAGCTAGCCAGTTTTTCCAAGTCTCCACCAAGATCTGCAAGTTTTCTTGAAGCTTGGACCTTTTTGGTCAAATATTTATTTGGTAGCGGGCTTCTTTGTGTTTAGATTTTTAGTAGCTCTGCATGTATCTTGTTGTGCCCTATAGATATGGAATATTTTTTCCGTACATGTTTTGGGGTCTTAGAAAAAATTGTGCCCAACCGTGCATCCCTTTCCGAAGCTTTATTTCAACCCAAACTCCGATCTTTAGATGTCCACGCTACCAAAAAGAAACTCATACAGTCTTCCAACACCCCGTATGAATTGAGCTAAGTGCATAGTGTAAGAGTGCAAATTAATTCCCTATTCTAGAGTCGTACCCAGAATGGAGAGATCAGGTTAGACACGAAGAGTCAAATGCTGCACATTGTCATGTGGAACTCGAAGAATTAATTCATAGACCTAAAACTACTAAAATCCTTTTTCTCGGTGAAGTTCCTCTGAAAATTAGGTGGATTAAGGTCAAGTCCATACCACTCTCCATTTCTGCTCATAACTTGGTTCAGAACCCAAGTGCTTTTCACAAATGCAAATGAATGTAATGTTGGATGAAGTGCAGGTGTGTGAAATGCAGACAACATTTTTTTGTAGAATGATTTGATTTTTTTGAGAGAGACATTTTTTATGCAAGGATTTTTTATGCAAAAATGAATAAGAAGCTGTTTTTTACAAGTTAATTACCCATCCCGTAAATAAATATAGACTTACACAAAAGTACGAGATATGAGTAAAATATATACATAGTATATATACACACTCCCCTATACTTAGCGAGTGTTGTGTCCTCAGAGCACAAGAAGCGCAAAGAATACATAGATCGAGTTAAGCATAATAGAGTGAAAAAATCATATAAAAATAGAAGTCGGCACGCACCCCTATACTTAGACTGTGGAGATTCTAAGTATAGAAGAAGAGCAAAACTGAGGTGGTCGGGAGATGTGAATGAGGAGAGTATATACAGATGGGCATCGGTTCCCCCTATACTTAGGATTTGGTCAGCCTAAGTACGAAGAATGGTGGAAATGGAGAGATCATAAGAAGGAGTTGATGAGGAAAATGGTATATACAGGTGGCATCGCCTCCCTCTCCATACTTAGGCCTTGGACTAAGTAGAGGAAGAATATGTACAAGGAGACCGATGGGATGGGAGGGAGGGAGGGTATCCGATTAAGGCGGTTTTCAGCCGATCTTTTTGCGAGCCTGTGGTGGGAGATCGTAATGATAAGGAGAAGATGAAGCATATGCGTCCCAACCATCATCAGTGTTATCCTCATAAAAATCATGCTGGAGAGTAGATGAAGTGTATGAATTAAATGATATCCAACCATTGTCAGAATTATCCTCAGAGGAATAGTATTTGAAAGTGGGGGCACTCCAGATAATCTTATTCTTCAGTTGCTTCAGTTATCTCAGAATTTGTTCCTTCTTGGGATCAAGTGTTTCGTCTTCGGATGATGAATACTCTGAAGCACCAGTCTCAATCAGCTGGTAAGAAATTATTCCAGTATATTTAATGAGACCAGAAGAATCGGCTTTGGATGAATAATAGTGAGGAGCATGAGTCATCCAACATGAATCGATGTTTGGATCCTTGTGTAGATATGGTTTTAGAACTGCCGAACTGACCTCACTCATGTAGATTACCTTGTCGGGATCTGATGAGGAATCATCAGTCGATTCCTTTTTCGGCATGTCAAAGGCGACTTTCTTTTTAGATGAAGGAGCAACCATTTTGTTCCGTATTGTCTATGAAGGTGCTGGTCCCGGGAGTGAGGTGTTGACGATAGAGACTCTAGCTAAATAACCATTGAAAATTTTCTCCTTTGTCATTGCACGTCCCACGTATTTGTTCTTAATTGTCTTAATGTTGGTGCACTCCCGATTTGGATTGAATTGGTCAAGGTGGTCAGAGAAGATTTCTGCCGACTCATGGTGAGCCCATGCATATCTTTCAGGATCATATAAGAAGTCATAAATTCTATGTTCCCTGGTGAGAGATGCAGGAAATGGAACAATGGAGAGAGTCTCTGAACCAATGGTCAGTACATATCCCGCATATTTGTTCTCAATTGACTTGATGTTGGTGCATTCCTGTGTCAGGTTGATTTGATCAAAGTGATCAGAGGAGATTTAGGCCGACTCATGATACACCCATGCATATGTCTGGATCATATAACAAGTCATGTATTTGATGTTCCATGGTGAGAGCAGCGGGAAATGGAACCGTGGGGAGAGTCTATGAACCAATGGTCAGTTCAACAGCTGCTATCCCAGGTGTAGCAGCGGGGTAGGTCTCTTCTACCGCTTGGTGGTTACGGCTGTTGACGGCTTCATGGGTCACCTTAGAATATCATGTTTCCTCAAAGACTGGGTGAGATCGAAGTGCTCCTAATGCCGTAAAATTGATTTCCCGAGTCTTGTGCTCAATAATTGCCTTAGCTAATGCCAAGAATGGCTTTTGGAGAATGATTGGAGACTGGGTGAATTCTCCTTGATGCTCAATATCAATGATTGTGAAGTTCACCTTGAGAGGAGCACCTTGGAACGTAACCATGACCGAAATGGTTCCTCTCAGTCGCTTCATTGATCGATCAGCCAGTTGAACGATCTCTCGTATCTTCCTAATAGGTCCAAGTTTGAGCTTGTCAAATACAGAGGTCGAGAGGATATTGATTGGTGAGTCGTCATCACTTCAAGCATGGGTAAATGTTGTGTCTTTGATTCCATAATCAAATATGGGCAACCACTTCACTTTTGGGTTCTTGGTTTTTCTCCTTATCATCAAAGAGGTGGCCATTGACAAGATATGTCTTCCAGTATTTGTTCTTGTTCCGTCCGATTTTTTCATCATTAATTTGTTCATTACAAATCCTTTAAGGTCGGGGAAGTGTTCAATGGCCTATATCAAGGGAAGTTCAAAAATTAATCTTTTCTCCAATGCTTCCCTTAGAGCAAGATCCAAATTCTTCAAATCCTCTTCATTTTCAATTTTTATGTATTTTTCTGGTTTTTCGATTTTTAAAATGTTTTTTAATATTTCAATTTTTTTTATATTTTTTGTGTAGGCGTGTAGATGTCGTGTTTTTTGTAGATGATGAGGGGTCGATTCGCCAAGAGTCGGAATCAGAGTCATCCCTAGGGGAGTAATATGCAGAGGTGTCACTATTAAAGTTGTCCTTAGGGTGAACATAGTCTATAGGTTCCTGAATATCCTCAGGGCTTTCAAAAGGAAATCCAATCTTTTCATCTTCCATTTTTATATCCGAGCTACTATAGAATGAAATTAGCCGGTTAGTGAACTTTCTAAATTTATCCTCAATTAATTCATATGTCTTAGTTATCCAAAATGTCGCCCTCCAAAAACTTTTCATGATCAATCATTGGAGCAATCTGTGTGGGTTCTCGTTTTTGAATTTGAGATCCAATCATTTCATCTTCCATTTTCTTGTATGAGCTAGGATGAGATTCTCTTGGAATATCCAATATATGATTATTATTTTCTTGAAAATTTCTCCTCAAAAAACATTAAAGGAGTCTGCTCAGTGGGATGATTTTGCTGGAATATGTAGGTCTCATACTCTACATACTGTGACTTAGGCTTGCAATGATGGTTTGAGTAGAATCTATTTTCATGATCCTGTTTGGTCGTATCCACTAACAATAGAGTCATACATGGTGCATATGTGTCGATATCATCGGTTTGGTCCTCTGTATGTACGTGTTGTCCAAAAGAGTGGTATTTTGGTTGGTCAATAGGGATTTGATCGTTAGGGTCAATCTAGTATGGTTGATCATTGGGTGCGGACCTTTCCTTGTGGTTTGATCGGGCCATCATATTATTCCCTAAGTTTCAGTCCGAATGTATTTTTGTGAGTTATGGACCTATCCCAACAAAATCGTGAGGAAAGAATGAAGGCGGTTGGGTTTGGTGTCTCGGCCAGTCATGAGTCTCAAAAGTGATTTGATCTTTAAATGTTTCATGAGTTTCAGCAAGAAACTGAGAATAAGATGGCTCATTCCAGGATGGCAGTGATCATGTGTGGTCACAGGTGGTGGAGGTGAAAAATATGATGTTGTAGTGACTTTTGTGTTGGACATGCGAGCCCACGGCGAGCCATTATGTAATAAACGCTATTGCAAATATCATTCCCTGATCTCAAATGAAGAATAAATAATTTGCATAATAGATCCCTTAGTACAATTAGGGTTATGTACCATGGCCATCTTAATAATCATACAACTGTTGATTCAATAATTGAATCATAGAGGCTGGTGCTTGGATGAATATCTAAAGGGTTAGATTGAGGACTCATCAAGCACCGTCAAATGATTGTTAAGATGTGATCTCCAGCTTGAGCAGGAGATGGCAATCCTTTCTCTCATAGGTTGATATCCGACCGACCTCTTGATACAGGTCCTCTGCAAAGGATCAGAGATTCGGAGGTGTCAGATTAGTTAAGTCAAAGGGTTGACCTAACGAGATCGAGATAACCAAAGCCCTATATCGTATGCTGTCACGATACAAGCATGCATCCTCTGACCGGAGATAGATGTGTTACTATATGTCTAAGTATGTACATTTGGCAGACCAATAGGTTGATGACCTAACCAAGGTCTATACACCGGTGCGCTGGTGTGCATGCAAGGGCATATGAGTAATACGATCTCTAAAAGGGATCATACAGGTTCATTACTGAACCGGAAGACATGAGCTCACTCATGAGATATTGGGAAGAATCAAATTCTGTGCACACGGTTGTCTCGCTTTGCTAGCTTGACTGAATTTGTAGGTTTGATATATACTTTTGGAAAGTATATGATCAAGACTTAGGTATGATATATGCTTTTGGAAAGTATATGATCGATACCAACTCCCAATGATTAAATGAGAAACTTACTAATAAAACCCTGAAGTAGACAGTATAAAGTTGATCTATCACTTCATGTTTATTCTGAGTCTTCCAGTATGCAAGATATACAGGTATTGGGAATACCTGAGGGTGATGTGATCATAAACGATTGTATAGCCATGACGCTTCCATTCCTAGGGAGTGATGAAACATGTCTGGATTTTAGTGACTCCTCTCAGTAGAGAAGTAATCTGATCTTGGTCCAAATGTTGGACATTGATCTGAATGTAATTTAGATGCAATGAGAAGATTAGATTTGCAGTCTTGATTTAATCAAGCATCTATGGGAGGCCCGAGATCTGGATTTGAGATGTGATCTCAACATCCAAGTCACTATACGTGGAACAATACAATCGCCCTGTCCTTATCTCCAAGTATCCGCGGAGAAAGTGCATTATCCTTGAAAGAGTTCATGGATAATTTCATTGTTGATACATGTATCCAAGCATCGAGAATATTGATAATTAAATGTGATTTAATTATCATGGATAATATGAATTTGATTCATATTATAAGGAGAGATATCTAAGATAATTAAATGTGATTTATATATCAAATATATGAATAATGTGAATGTGATTCATGTTATTTGGGCACATGAGAAAAGAGATCAAAGATGATTAAATGTGATTTAATTATCATGGATATGAATATGGGTAGCACTATCCATAAAAATCATATATATTATAAATGTGATTTATAATATATTAGAGTGAGCATATTGTGTTTTATATTTGTTGATTAATTGTTAATGTGAATTGGATTTACATTGAACGATTAATTGAAAATATAATTACATTTAGTTTTGGGTTGTGAATGAGATTCACATTTTTTCAATGGCTTGATTGATATTTTCCAAAAGTTAATTTGGAATTATTTTTTGTGAAAATTATTTTGACAAGAGTTATAGGAGATATCATGAGATAATGAGATCTTATGATATATCAATGAGATTGACCAAGTCCCCTCTAATAAGAGAGGACGGCTACAACTACTCTAGAGGAGTAGAGTAGCTGTCCCCCCTTTTTAGGAGAGGACCATGGTCTTCTCATTATCTTATCTCTAGTCAAAAGTGATTTAATTTGAGATTAATTATATTGATTTATCAATGATAATTAATTTGAATTAAATCACTTGTTGTTGTGTTTTACCAACAACAATCCTAGCCGTTGAAAGGGACACAATCAATCTGATCCGTTGATTGTGTGTTGTCCATGGATTGGAATCCATGTACTCCCAAAACCCTATATAAGAAGAGACACCCCTTGCTCTTCTAAGACACTCGACATCAATGAATGCTCTCTCTCTCTCTCTCTTTCTATCTACACACCCATTCTCTCTATCTCTCATGTGGCCGTCCACTATGGATGCCCTAGAGAGATCCTCCATTGCCGCAGCGTCATCGTTATGCTGCCCGATCGTTTGCTCTGGGTCTCCGTCTACTTCGACGTGCCTTTCTCGTGAAGAATACGACGTATCTTATTTGTCGAGATCAGAAGATCCGTGGCTTGGATCATCAACATGGATTGCGAGAAGCACGCGTCTCATCCACGCGCTCGCAAGCGTCTCTTCCGTCGGATCGGACTTGAGACAGGAGGTCTCTTTGTTTAGAGACTCGATCGCAACCACGCTTCAAGAGGTAATCCTATTACTTGTTTGTGGTTTAGATGAAACGATCCGAGAAGTGTTCTAGGATCATGTGGTTTCGTCACATAGAAAATTTTAATTTCCGCTGCATCGAGCGACTAGTACGACTAGTCGCTCCTGATCGCATTCGATGCGATCATCATGCTTCCGTGATGTGCTTGAAGATTTTTCCCGCATCCTTCAAGTGGTATCAGAGCCAGTTTGTCGAAGGTTTTGGATTAGATCCATGAACCTACGAAGATTCGGGCTCGTTTGGGTTCGTGAAGATTTTAGCATTTCAATTTTCGCAGTCATGTCTTGTGATAAACTTTCGGCCATATTTAAAATGTTTAAACACGAAATTTTAAATTGGATAATGTTCCTCATTATATAAGGAAACAGTAGGATTTGAGTTTGCGTAATTTGGATTTTGTTTGCTCAAGATATGATCGTTTTATTGACCATATGTCCACTGTTTCGGGGATAGCGATTAGAGACATAATTAAGATGTTAATTATGGTTTTAAAACACCTGAAAATGTGTGTTTATCACATGGTTTCTTTTTTAAATCAAGTCATCAATCTCTGGAAATTGATTTTGCTTAATTTGGATTTAAAATGAATGAGATATGCTATTTTTAATTAGTGAGGGTCATTGCTGAAAATCGCATCATTATCATGAACCTTGTGATTGTCATTCAAATAAATTAACGAAAATTAATTGTTAAATTTCTGAAATGATTATTGATAAATATTTGTGAAATATTTAAAGATGATAATTATTTCCTTGAATGACATTGCATTAACCAAAATGATAAGATAGTTGATCTTGATCACAATTGGTTAATATGAAATTTCCAACAAACATTGTTTTCATGAAAACTATAGTTTATCCTACACGAGTTGTAGGACAACTTTTACATGCAAAACCTTGTTGCTTGAATAAGATTGGGGATTTGTTTAGCAAATCTCCTTATAATATTATCAAAATAGTTTTGATGAATATTATATGGTATAATTTTCGGTTGAAAGACCGATGATCATCTCAAGTACAAAGTGATTGACTCAGCATTGTTTTTTCCTGAGGTGGATATGATGTCTAGTCGGGGATCGCTGGGGTAACGGGTCGCACCGGTTGCGGTCCGTCCCACTCCCGCTGGTACTGGCCATGACAGCGGGTAGGGAACGAATGATGCCTGAGAGATCATGATGTATTTTCTAATTATTAAAATTCGAAACAATACGTATTTGAGATAATACCATATTTCAAGTAACAATTAAAAAAATGTTTGTTGGATTTTAATTAGATCATTAATTTAATATGATTAGATTAATTGGAATCCAATTAAAATTAAAACACTCTATTATGAATAGAGTTGTTATTTTCCTTGGAAGAATTAATCATAATGAATATGATTTTGAATGATTAATTAGAATTTGAATATGATATGGAGGATCACATAAGTGGCATCCATGGTCTCCCGTCAAGGCGAAGGGTTCTGTCGCCAGATAATGTATGTAGGAGACGCCTGCCCGAAGTGACAGCTCCTGCATACAATCCATTTGGATCGGGTTCTTCGCTTCTCGAAAGAGTAAGGCCGTATAGGTAGTGACCCCAATATCGAGTCCTCATATTATTGGGGCGATATTGGATTGCATATAGCGAGTATTAAGCATGTTGATGGTTGGTTCAATTAATGACAGGTCAACATCACCTTAGGGGTGGTAGGCCCGGGTGTTAAAGACCGAACTGGGAGATGCAAGTTGGACTTGCAAGGCAGAATGTGTTCCCGCTTCTTTTTATCCGAGTTGCAAGTTCTCATATTATTGGGATGTAACAAAGATAAGGAAGGAGATCCAGATCTTGCTTGAGATATAATGGTAAGTATATCTCTTACATTGAAAGTGATTTAGTGAATGAACTTTCAGTATTGACAAGGCAGGACAACTTTGATATAAAAATTCCTAAATCAAAGTAAAATATGTATATAAAAATATATATCCTTATGCAAATTTCTTATTTCAGATAATCCTTCATTAAACCCACTCAACTTTATACTCAATAATAACCAGTAAAATATCATGGATTGGACTCATGATCCAGATATTGTACTTGCAGTTGGACACATAATGTATGTGGTTGCAATGTGCAAGTTTCCTCATAATAATGAGGAATGACAATTAAATAGACAATAGATCTACAGCCCTAGGGTTCGTATGTCTCTATAGTCTTGATCTTTCATCGAGTGTACTTTGGAAGTGACATGTCGATGATGATCGTAGTTGTCAAATTAATCCTTATAAAATCAAAGAAGATATTCTGCCATACATATGTGCTCTTGACCTTTATCATGGATGACATGGTTCACTGCATCATGCAGAATGGTAACTCTATAAGAGATGATGTATTCAAAATGTTTGAATACCTACCTGAACCAATTTTTTAAGAGTCTAGATGGATGTAGACGTGATGATTGTCATCATTCTACTGTCTATACTCTAGTCATTCATGAAGCTTCATAATATTCATATTGTATGAATTTAATGAAGCATGTATAAATATTGAAATGCTCTTACATTGAATTCTTTTGAATTCAACATAAGAAATTCTTTAGCTTGAACAATGGTTGTTTGTAGATAAAGAGAGCACCGTGGAAGCGTGGGTCGGACCCGTGTGAGAAGGATAGTCAAAGAGTTGATCGTACTTCTATGACTTCCATATGGCATCCTAAGAGTTGGATGAATGCCAATACTGCAATAAGTTGGTGTGTTGATAGTTTGACTATCGAGTCTGTCTAGAATCCTTAAAGAAGGACTCGGATAGAGCACCGAAATAGTCTACATAAATCATTGATATTGACTTACTTATTGAATAAGTTAAAGTCTAATAATTGTATCTCATTCTTCTAATGACACTTGCAATTGTTGCATATGTTTTAGAATATTGGAAAATTTGATCTTAAGGTTTATAGTTATCCACATGGATATTGATGCAATTGTTGCAACAATCTTTACTAGATAAATGGACTTCATATTTTCAGTGGGAGAGTCCTTAGTCTTAGAGAATGTCTCTATGACCTAGATATTAGAATACACTCATTGTTTGTTTCTAAATATTGGAAATAAACATGAATTCTGGAATAAACCTATCATAAAGAGTTATGATGGATATATTTCAGATAGTAATCTAACATCTAGTGGACTCCACAAAATTAAAAAAATTAATGAATGGTTCATTAAGATTTCTAATACTGAAAGTTGAATCTTAAAAGATCAATAGGAGGATGAAGATCATTTGACAATGATTTGGCATCAAGTTTTGGACATATGTTTGTTGATGAGATCAATGGACTAGTAAGATATGAAACTTTAGAATGTCTAAAATTTCAAATCTTACATACTCGTGAATATAGTATTCAAAGAAAAATGTCCAATACACCGTTCTCTGGGAATGGTGTTAGATGTCGAAGTATTCAAGATCTCATACATATTGATGTACGTAGATCATCTATATCATAATAAACATTATGCATATGTGATATCTATTGATGAGTATGTATGATATGAGATTTCTTCTCTTCACCTAAGAAACCTTTGAAATGTTCAAAGATTTCATAATTTTGATTTGGAACCAAAGTCTGAAGAAAGATGAAATGAATTTGATCTAACCTAGGTAGTTTGTACCTGTTAGATAAATTCAAAGAATACCTTATGAAGATATGAATATCATTTCTGTCTCAATCCTCCTAACACACCTAAACTGAAAAGAGTTGTAGGGAGATACAATTGGATCATGTGTGACATGATTTGATCAATGATGAATTTTAGCATAATTTCCTCTTAGTTTCCTGGTATATATGTAGTAGAGACTACATTATATATCCTTATTAATATTCCATGCAAGTAAGCTGGAATGGAGCACTAGAGAGTGCTACTTCATTAGGAAAATAAATGATGGTATTGGATACCTACTTTATAACCCTGAGATTCTTAAAAGATCTCATCTCTGAGAATGTGATTCTTAGAGGATGACTCTCTTGAGAATCAAGATGAAAATGAAGTAAATGAACTCATTTAATCTTGAGATGATAATGAGGCTCCAAACGAAAACTAAAAGGATAATTAAAGATGAAACAGTAATACCTCTTCAAATGAGTTTGAGGATGTATTCCATATGTCAGTTAAGTCTGCAGTGATCGGACTTCATGTGATGAAGCTCCTGAGGATCATGACATGGAAATATGGATGTTAGCAATAAAGGTCTAAGGTAGACTTCATATACAAGTGTTGTATATGGACCCTCGAGGATCCACCTATATGAGTAAGACCCGTTAAGGTGTAAATGGATCTTTTAGAGAAAGGGAACCTGATGAGAAGGTAGAGACCTTCAAAGCACGACTCGTAGCCATGATCTACACACCGGAAGAGAAGACATTGCTTGCGATGAGACTTGCTCTTCAGTAACCATGCTTATACCCATCAGAATATTGCTAATTGTAGCTACACAACTTGGCTTTGACATCTTTGAGATGAAGTCAAGATTGCATTCCTCTATGAATGCCTCTCTGAGGATATTCACATGAAGTAGCCCCAGGGCTTCATGGTTGAGGAAAGCAAAGTGTGCAAGCTGAAGAACTCCATCTATGGATTCAAATAAGCTTCTTGTAGTTGGAACATAAGATTTGATGAAATTATAATTGTTATGATTTCAAATAGAATCTCGATGAACCATGTGAAGCTTAGTAGGAGTACCAACGTGTTCATCGTGATGAATGTAGATTAATATCCTAATCATTTGAAATGATATAAGGATGATAATAAGTTTTTTATGATCTGGCTATTCCATACCTTGAGATGTGATCTCAAGGATACCTCTTAAATCTTAGTTCTGAAGATGTTCAGAAGCAAAGAAAAGAGGGTATTGGAACCGTCACATTTGTAGTACACATTGGACATGTTCCATTCTTGGAAAATCCCAAGGAAGGCTTCCTTCCCTTAAGGTATGGTACTGACCTATCTAAAGGAACAACACCTCAAAGAGTTGAGGAAGTGAATGCTAGAACTGCTTGCACTTGTGCATCAGTTACGAGAAGCTGAGTGTATGCTAGATGTGTACAAAAGCCAGATATCTGCCATGCAGTGGGAGTAGTAAAATATTTCTAATCCTACTATGGAGATAAAATACTTGATTGCACTAATAACAAAATCTTCATAGATGACAACATTTTTGAGATAGTGATCTCAAAGTCTTATCTTCAAAAACTTAAGACTTTATAGATAGAGATCTAAAAGATCTTAACTGTAGATGCCTTAGGAGGTAGAGATCTCCAGGAATAAGGGTATTCTGATAAGGATTATGAAAATACTGGTTATAATAATTATTGAGCAATAGTGTCGAGGACACTATAACTGCTTTGACTAAATTGAGTACTGGTTACATAAGATGCAACATTCGCATTGGATGCCAGTACTGTTACTGGGGATATGCAAGTGCCGTAAAAGGACTTGGCGTAGTCTCGCGGAAACAAAGTGACTGATCAGCTTACCCAGTTGTTTTCTAAATAGCCTATGATTGTCACATGAGTGTGGGTTTAAATGATTAGCCCATTAATGACTCTTTTGGCTAGTGGGAGATTGTTGGACATGCGAGCCCACGAAGAGCCATTATGCAATAAATGTTTTTGCGAATATCATTCCCTAATCTGAAAGGAAGAATAAATAATTTGCATAATAGGTTCCTTAGTACAATTGGGGTTATGTACTATGGCCATCTTAATAATCATACAGTTATTGATTCAATAATTGAATCATAGAGGATGGTGCATGGATGAATATCTAAAAGGTTAGATTGAGGACTCATCAAGCACCATCAAATGATTGTTAAGATGTGATCTCCAGCTTGAGTAGGAGATGGCAATCCTTTCTCTCATAGGATGATATCTAACCGACCTCTTGATGCAGGTCCTCTGCATAGGAATAGAGATTCGGAGGTGTCAGATTAGTTAAGTCAAAGGGTTGACTTAACGAGATCGAGATAACCAAAGTCCTATATTGTATGCTGTCACGATACAGGCACGCATCCTCTGACCGGAGACAAATGTGTTACTATATGTCTGAGTATGTACATTTGGCAGACCAATAATTTGATGACCTAACCAAGGTCTATACACCGGCACGCTGGTGTGCATGCAAGGGCATATGAGTAATACGATCTCTAAAAGGGATCATACAGGTTCATTACTGAATCGGAAGACATGAGCTCACTCATGAGATATTGGGAAGAATCAAATTCCATGTGCACGGTTATCTCGCTTTGGAAGCTTGACTGAATTTGGAGGCTTGATCTATACTTTTGGAAAGTATATGATCAAGACCTAGGTATGATATATGCTTTTGGAAAGTATATGATCGATACCAACTCCCAATGATCAAATAAGAAACTTACTAATAAAACCCTAAAGTAGACAGTATAAAGTTGATCAAATACTTCAGGTTTATTCTGAGTCTTCCAGTATGCAGGATGTACAGGTATTGGGAATACCTGAGGGTGATGTGATCATAAACGATTGTATAACCATGATGCTTTCATTCCTAGGGAGTAATGAAACAGGGCTGGATTTTAGTGACTCCTCTCAGTAGAGAAGTAATATGATCTTGGTCCAAATGTTGGACATTGATCTGAATGTGATTCATATGCAATGAGGAGATTAGATTTGCGGTCTTGATTTAATCAAGCATCTATGGGAGGCCCGAGATCTGGATTTGAGATGTGATCTCAACATCCAAGTCACTATAAGTGGAACAATATAATCATCATGTCCTTATTCCAAGTATCCGCGGAGAAAGCGTATTATCCTTGAAAGAGTTCATGGATAATTTCATTGTTGATACATGTATCCAAGCATCGAGAAAATTGCTAATTAAATGTGATTTAATTATCATGGATAATATGAATTAGATTCATATTATAAGGAGAGATATATAAGATAATTAAATGTGATTTAATTCAAAGATATGAATAATGTGAATGTGATTCATGTTATTTGGGCACATGAGAAAAGAGATCCAATGTGACTAAATGTGATTTAATAATCATGGATATGAATATGGATAGCACTATCCGTATTAATCATATATATTATAAATGTGATTTATAAAATATTAGAGAGAGCATATTGTGTTTTATATTTGTTGATTAATTGTTAATGTGAATTGGATTTACACTGAACGATTAATTGAAAATATAATTACATTTAGTTTTGGGTTGTGAATCAGATTCACATTTTTTCAATGGCTTGATTGATATTTTCCAAAAGGTAATTTGGAATTTTTTTTGTGAAAATTATTGTGACAAGAGTTATAGGAGATATCATGAGATAATGAGATCTCATGATATATCAATGAGATTGACCAAGTCCCCTCTAATAAGAGAGGACGGCTGCAACTCCTCTAGAGGAGTAGAGTAGCCGTCCCCCCTTTTTAGGAGAGGACCTTGGTCTTCTCATTATCCTATCTCTAGTCAAAAATGATTTAATTTGAGATTAATAAATTGATTTATCAATGATAATTAATTTGAATTAAATCACTTGTTGTTGTGTTTTACCAACAACAATCCTATCTGTTGAAAGGGACACAATCAATCTCATCCATTGATTGTGTGTTGTCCATGGATTGGGATCCATGGACTCCCAAAACCCTATATAAGAAGAGGTACCCCTTGCTCTTCTAAGACACTCAACATCAATGAATGCTCTCTCTCTCTACACACCCATTCTCTCTATCTCTCATGTGGCCGTCCACTATGGATGCCCTAGAGAGATCCTCCATCGTCGCAGCGTCGTCGTTATGCTGCCCGATCGTTTGCTCGTGGATCTCCGTCTACTTCGGTGTGCCTTGCTCGTGAAGAAGACGATGTATCTCATTTGTCGAGATCAGGAGATCCGTGGCTTGGATCATCAACATGGATTCGAGAAGCACACGTCTCATCCACGTGCTCACAAGCTTCTCCCCTGTCGGATCGGACTTGAGACATGAGGTCTCTTTGTTTAGAGATTCGATCGCAACCACACTTCAAGAGGTAATCCTATTACTTGTTTGTGGTTTAGACGAAACGATCCGAGAAGTGTTCTTAGATCATGTGGTTTCGTCACATAGAAAATTTTAAATCGCATTCGATGCGATCATCACGCTTCCGTGATGCGCTTGAGGATTTTTTCCGTATCCTTCACTTTGATCGGATGATTCGAGTAGAATGGCTTGGAATTCATCGAGTGGGCTAGATTCATCCGAGAGTGAAAGTCTGTTGCAAATGTTGGAGGATTCTTGACAGAAGAGGATTTAGATGATTTAGGTTTGATCGAGATAAATTCATTTTCATAGTATAGATCAGATGGGTACTTGGACCATTGTCCTGTCTTTGTCAAAGGGGGTTGATGATGGATCGACATGGTTGATCTCGGTGCAAGTGCACAAGATACTCACAAGAAGATTTTTTTTATCAAAGACAGCGATGGCCCAAGTGTGCGGTTTCTGATCTTCGAATTCAGTTCATGCACACCAATGCCAATGCAATACAAACTCCAGTTTCACCAACCCACACAATGAAGCCGCAAGAGTTCGACAATTATCTTTTCGTATTTAGTTGGTGATCAATCAATCTTGGAAAAGAATCAACGGGCTATTAGGTGTCGGAGATTTTCTTAAAGACTAACCCTAATTCTTACGACTAGTTGCACCTACTTTCAGCCTGTATGGGTGTAAGTAGGGACTGTAAAATGGCTGCCCGTTACTTAAGGATGGAGCCTTATACAATATCCTTTAAACCACCCACTCTGCTAAGGAAATTCGGACCGTTTACTGGCTACCCGTATTTCCTCACTAAGAAGTAGCTATTATTTTTATAGAACCAGTAGTCTAAGCGAAGATTTTGGAGCTAGGCTCTAGCCTTAAGTGTCGTCTCTTGCTCACTCAGACAGATAAATGAATCCACAGTCGAGTTTGCTCTCCTACAAAAATTCTTGATTTTATGGATTAATTAAAGTCGGTCTTGTTTAGCAGACCCAATTTTAATTAGGTGATCATTGAAAAATTAGTTGAGCACAAATGCACGTCTGCCATCCAGTCCTATTTTCCTTTAAAATTTATGTGACAAGACAAGAGGGAGAAATTCGGGAAAAACCGATGCACATGAAATAATGATGTATGCTCAGATAGAAGACTCACAGTGATTCCTCGCAATCTCCATGTGGGATGCAATACAAGAAGTTAAAAATAATCTATATGAATGCAAGCCGATAAAAATTGCACGTATCAGAAAGTTCTATTAGCCATGAAGAAATGGGTTAAAAATTTTCATTAAATTGAACGATCTAATGTGCATCTCAATTAAGTGAAGTGTGGTCCTAAGTTCTATGAGCACAAACAATAAAATCCTACAAGCTCTAATAGTTATATGTGCAGGTCTAACCTACAAGCCACTCAAGTCGGGCCCCACCCTCATCGGAGAGTAAAAAAGGCCATGACACACGACAGGAAAAATTCAAGGTCTTGTTACACACGTGAGAGTGCAAACGGACACCGCTATATATGTGTGATTAATTACAAAAATTTAAATTGTAGAAAATAAAATCCTAGATGATGAATCCACATTTCATCATCTTTATTCTATCATTTTGGCACCAAAAACCCTAGCAAATGGTTGTAAATAGCCTTAAATAGAGCATCTTAGCATTCATGCATGTGCATCTCAACAGTGTATAAATTACTGTAATTAAGGCCAAAATTATAGAATAAATAAAGAAAAGAAAAATAATAAAATATTGTAAATATTTTATGACTCAAAACCCCCGAGACCTAGGCATCTAGATGAATAGGTCGACAAGGAATAAAGTAGGGGGAGATAAGATCAGAAACACAGATAAAATACCTACACACTTTATTCATTCTTTATTCATTTTGGGACCTATTTTCGGTTCCACTTTTTATACATCAAATAAAGAAACTTTGTACATAAAAGTTGTAGATAAATTAATAAAGAAAAAGACAAAATTGATTTCACAGAAAAGTCATGTACAGACAAAAAGATATGGTCTGAATAAGAATCCAAAATCCCAACTTCCCAGACCCGTATCTCACAAACGACAACTCCAAATGCAGTGTACTCACCTTTAATTGTATATAGAATAAAATAATCTATCCAATGGCGGTGGTTTCGCATTTGGCGGAGCTACGGTTTGAAAGTTAACTTTTGGACCCTCATTGTACACTTATACTGAATAAAATATTCAATTTATTCTTTATTCATTATTTATTCATTTTTATATTTTTATAATTTTGTAAATATTACTTATACTGTATATGTGCATTAAAATTGAAATAAAATGTAAAGAAAAATAAAAATAAAAATACTTGTATAAAGACTACATAGGTATACTGCATATACTTATACCTATATACAATACACTTGTATTTTTATTAAATATACAAAACATCTCAAAAATAAAATAAAAATATATTTATGTATATAAAAGTATGCTATAATTTTACAAAATCATAAATAAAAATAATAAGAATAAAAATACATAAAATAAAATAAAATACTAAAATACATAGGTATTATACCTATATAGGGTCAAAAAGGTAACTTGTAAAAATATAAGTCATAAAAATAAATAAAAATCAGAATTAAATACTACATAAAATTTTGAACATTTTTTATTTTATAACTTTTATTTAATTCGGCCATTTACTATTTTAAATAGAATTAACAAATATTTTTTTTAGGGTTTTTCCTGGTTGGTCCACGTGGACCAACCAGGTGCAAACCCTAGTTGACTTCGGTCAACTAGCTGACCTACCCCCTGTAGACCCTGTCAGACTTGGTTTTTGAGCCATCTTTGTGGCTTTTTCCCAGTCGATTCTTTCATGTTTTCGTGATGATTCCTTCTGCAACATTGCTCACCAACCATCTATCTCACTCGCCCAAGCTTAATCTTGGTCTTTGGACCCAAGATTTGCGAAATATTTCTTGATCTTTGGAGCACCTCAGTCAGGAGTCAAACCACATATTATGGCCCCCCACTTTTCGATTTGATTTCGAGTCCCCTTGGTCCACCCCTCTCCGCCTCTCCAGCGCTCTGACCCTTGCCGGAGGTGACAGCTCCGCCGCGAGCTTCTCAGCCAAGGCGAACGAGGTCGAGGACGACTCCAGCACCTCCGCCAACCGCCGGCGTCGAGGTATCTTTCATCCTCTGGCTCCGGCCATCGAGGGCTTCCACCCCGCTATTTCTTTATTGCATTTTACTCCTGTTAGCCTTAGGATCATTTTCCCCCAAAAAAATCGAAGTTCTATCATCCAAATCGCTCGATCACCCAAGTTGGCCGGAGCGCACCTCCGGCCCTTCGCTGCCATCTCGCTACACCCATCCCCACGCCTCCGCGAGGCCCAGGCAATTTGCCCTGGGCCTTCTCATCAATTTTTGCAGGTCAACGAGCACAGAAAGCATCTGGAGGGCCATTTTGAGTCTTCGCCGGAGATACCTGGAGCGTAAAGCTCCGCCGCCTTCGCGCCAGTATCTCGACGTCCCTCCGGCGAATCCGAGCCGTCCAGTCCCTCGAGGGACCTTCCAGGAGCTTGCAGCTCCATTTTTGAGCCCATCCACTGCCGGAGAAGCGAGATCGGAGTCGGGGAAGTTCACCACCGCCGGCCTTCTTCCCCGTTCTTCCTCCTCGCCTCTCCACCGTCCGATCGAGCCGCAGCTCCAGATCGTACAGCCTCCGTTGGATCTTCCTCAGCCTCGACCGTCAGATCAATCAAGGAGATCTAATCCAGGCCGCAAGACCCAACCGTCATCGCGCGCCCAGGACACGCCACGTGGATAAGTGGAGCGTCTCCAGCCGCTGGATCACGCCTCGCCGCCCAGCCGTTGGATGCGCGCCACGCGTATTCATCAGAGCGCCCGGGCGAGGGTATTTTGCATCTCAACCCTCGCCATTTTTGTATTTAATATTTAGTTTTTAAACTTTTGTCTGTAGCGTAAAAAGTTTGTAATATTTGCAAAAAGACCCTCGAACTTTCTTTATTTGCAGTTAGGTCCTCGCCACGTCACCTCACGTGACCAGTTCACGTGAGGGGGTGGGCATTTTGCAGAGGAACCCTCGGTCTTTTGTTTATTTCGTTTTAATCTTAAAACTTTCGAAGCACGTGTAATATTTTTGGTTATTTTGCAAAGAGGCACCCAGGTTTTTGGTTATATTACATTTTGGTCCCTCCCAGGCGCGTGCAAGTCACGCGCCCTGGTGCGTAAATTGCTAGGAGGCCCTGGCGGCTTTTGTAATTTCATTCTGGTGCTAAAAATCGAATATATGGTGTATATTTTTGTGGGAAATTGCATGTATGCCCCTGAAAGTTTTGAATATTGCATATATACCCCTGCCAGGACTGTTTAATGCTTGGATGCTTGTTGTATTTATTTGAGATGTCGTTTTAAGCCCAAAAATTCTACAAAAATAGACTTAAGCACCTGGACATGTGTACTTTAACGCCATTTAGTTAGTTTTTGATTTTATTTTATTTTCATATTTATTAAAAATCAAAAACCTCTATTTTGTGCACTGTCTACCCTAGAAAATACCAAAAAAATATTAAAACCCCTCCAAAAATTCCAAAGAAATCACCTAGTGTCTATTTTATTATCTTTTAGGGTCAGTCCAAAAATCATTAAAAATTTCAAAAGAAAAACACAAAAAAATTAAAAACTCTTAAAAACTTCAAAAAAATATATAAAATAGTAGAAAAATCAAAAAAATACAAACTTAGCTTCTGTTTATCCCTTATTTTGTCCTTCTTATTTGAAAAATAGTGTGAAATATTTTTGCTACTGGTTGGTATTTTTAGATTCCATTTTACTCACAGCCAGCCTTGTTTGCACTGTTTTCTCTTATTTCAGCTTTTAAAAATATCAAAAACACCTTGAAAAATCCCCAAAAATCACAAAAACAGTAAAAAATATTAAAAAGACCAAAAACATTTCATTTCTGGATTTTTGAGTATTTTTGTGCATTTTTATTAATATTTTACCTAGCCTTGTATTACATTTCCAATATTAAAAAAAAGAAGAAAATAAAAAAAAATATAAAATATAAAATATAAAAATCAGAAAATCAAAAATCAAATACAAAATTAAAAATTAAAATAAAAAAATTATTAAAAATTAAAAAACCCACAAAAACATTTCTTTTGTTTAATTGCTTAGTGTAGACACATCACACACTCACACACTTTAGCATTCAATTGCTTGAGCTACACTGCTTGTTCCCTGTGTTCGAACTCTATGCATACTTGCCCTTTACATCATTTGTGCAGAGTTAAAAATAAATTTTAACTCCACATTGTTTCTAATTTATTGATCTTAGTGTGGGTTAATTGTTGATCAAATACGGATTTCATTTGAGAGTCGCAACAGCGACGGTTATCTCCGCCTTGTGTGAGATACCAATTTAGACCCTCGTGAGATTCGTGTTCATCACTAGACTCTACGCTCTCTCATGAATTGACTCGATCTTAAATTTAGGTGGTCTTTCGGAAGTCGGTGAAGATGCATCGATTATCAAAAACTGCTCTACATACGTCGGGTACCTCGTAAGAACAACGAGAGAGAGAGTGTGTAAGAGAGAGTAATAAAAAAATTAATCAAAAATAAAATAAGATAATAAATACTAAAAAATAAATTCAGAAAAGAAAAAAGAGAAAAAATGGAAATATATAGTGATGAGATTCGGGGGTCAGACTACCGAATATGTGGAAACGTTGCACTAATTTTTTAGACAAAAATCTAAGTTGTTTGCCTCTCCGGCAATGACGCCATTTGAAGAAAAGCGAAAACCCTACGTTAATTTGCATGAATTATTAAGCATTTGAAATGTCATTTTGTTGTAGGTAGGTAATCGGAATCAGTCAAGAAATAACCACAATTAATTTATTCAATCATTAATCTTCGTAGTTTTATGTTTATTTTACTTGGACAAGTACCAAGGTTGAACTTAAGGAGGCAAAGGAACAATCTAGATTTATGTTTATTAAAGTTCGTGCACAATTTTCGAGACGGTATCTTTTCATGTTTTTAATGCAATTTTGGAATGCAGAATGCAAATGTGGCCAATTTTAGGGACGACTAAAATGCAATTTCAATTAAACGATGTCCAAAAATTTAAAAACTTGGTCATGATGTAAATAATGATGAAATAAATGTTTTGTATTTTTTTTGGATTTTTTTGATAGAAGATGAATATTTAATGAATTTACGAATACAAATGGTGCAAATTTCAATAATTAATTGTAATAAATATTAAACCAATTTATTTTCAAAGAATAAAATTATCCAAGATCTATCATATGTGATTAATCTTAGAAAAATCCTAAACCTTAAAATACAATATTTAATACCTATAAAAAAGTAAAGATTGAAATACATTAAATGATTTTTATAGAACAAATCATACATGCAAATGCAATTCTTTTTTGGCATGATTCAAAATACAATTAATCCTTTAATACATGATTTTTTGGCAATTTTTGGAGCAACAATTAATTAGTTATGGATTTCTAAGCACAGACTGGGTAAAATATGCAATTTTCTGCAAGAATATTAATGATTAAATAACCACATATCATAAAAATATGAAGCATATGCCATAATGTAGAGAATTAGTTGTGACACAAAATGCTAATTTTAAAATAATAAAATGATGCGAAGATATTGTTCACTTTACAATTAAAAGTCAGGGGTCTCACTACAATATTACAATTATTGAATTCAAATAGAAAATGCAGAGAGAGACTAAAGTGGAATTACCGAGAACCCCGAGTGATTTACTGTAAAAACTCCAGGGGCACGTGCTTAGCACGTACCCGTGTATGGCGGGGGTAGTTCTGAAATTTGTTGGACCTCCTGGGGGTTTGCAAAATGACCCAAGCGATCACGTGCAACACACTTGACCCTTGAAGTGGCTGGGAGCGCCTTTGAATTAAGGAGGAACTCCGAGGGCTTCTCTGCAAGAAGTCCCCTCTCCACGCGTGCGCCTCACGTGGGGAGGGTCTCGGGCTTCATGCTTGGTGTCGCGATGAAGGTGTCTCTAATGGAAGGTGGAGGAGCGGCGTTTGAGTTGGTGGTCAGTGAAGCTTGAGGTGGTGGAGGCGTGGAGGTGAAGCTAGACTGGGAGCTCCCGGTGGCCGAGGACGAAGCTGATGGTTATCAGTGTGCAAAGGGCACTGAGATGGAGGAGGTGGAGTTGGAGATGTTGGTGAAGATGTGCGGCGGTGGTGGTTGAATGGTCGATGAAGTGGGCTCGACCGCTTGATGATCGGATCGGAGTAGCTTCGTGCGAGGAGAATAGCGACCTGCAACGGCATTGACGAACCCAGAAATTCGGCCTCTTAATAAGTTGTTTTAATGCGTTGTAGTCGACCGAATTGCATTCATCAAAAGACCATTTAATTAAATTAACAATCAATTAAATCAAATGGTCGATTTTTTTTATTTTACTTGGGCAAGCTCAAGGTCAAACTCAGGGACACGAGCCTCTTTCGTAATATTTAGACTCTAATCATTATTTATATTAAGTGTTGGATTCAAGAATCGTAGGTCAGAGAATGCATGAAGACATGATCCACAATGCGTTAAGTAAACATGAATGCATGCAATTTTTTTATTTGATTTTTATCATGCAAAGAGATGCAATTTATTGTAATGTAAAAATATGCCCTAATTATCAAAACACTTGAGCCATTTAATCACGAGTGAAATCAGGTTCAATTCATGAAGCTATTTTCATTGATGTATAAATAAGGCATGCGAAGCATTACAATATTAGCTATTAAAATAATACATCAAAATTCATAATGTCAAATCTGAAATCTAAGTAGGCAATCAAGAAAATAATGAAACTAGCTTCAAAATGCCACTGAAATCGAATCAATCGGAGCTAGGATGCCCAAGATATGCAAGAGTGAAGCCAGGGGTGTAAATGTAAGAAAATATAAAAGGTAAATAGCAAACAGGTCCCTGAGAGGGACTAAAATGCAAATAAAATAAAGTTTGGGACCTTCCCTGTAAATAACCCACGTGCGGGGGTATTTTTGCAATTATTAAAACCCCCTGGGGGTCAGGTGCAAAATTCCCTAGGCACATGTGGTCTGCACGTGACTTTGGACCTGAATGCAATTTGGAGAAACACCGTAGGCGTCCCTGCAAAATACACGACCATCACATGACCGAGACACGTGAGGCTAGGCTCGGGTGGCTTTGCAGAGTCGGATGCTGCTTCGGCTAGGCTCGACGAAGGTTCGGGGTTCCTGGTGCTTCGGCAGTGGCTCGAATACGGCTCGGGGCTCCCAAGCCTATGGATCTGGTGCTGAGGCTCGAACCTGCTCAGCGCCTGACACGTGGACTTCCGAGGATCTTCTGATCACGAAAAATCAGACGGTCGCTGCTGCTGTAGAAGGCGTCGACATGGCTTCTTAGGAACCCCCGATCGTGAAGATCGGGCGGTTTGATGAGGGTATGACGTGGTCGAATGTGGGCCATTGGATGAAACCGGGAGGTGCATCCAACGACACCTGTACGTCTTCCCTCATCTCCGGCTGGCGGAGGAATCAGACCTTCGGCAAAGAGGCTACGGCTCTGCCTCCATCTCTAGTGCTCAGTGAAGGTCTTCGGCAACTCCTGGATGGTGGAATGTAATCGCTGAAGCTTGGTGGGGCCGCTGGTCATCCTGGAGGAGGCGGGCGAAGCTAGTATGCCGTATTAGGGACTCGCCAAAGAAACTCCGGTGAAGACTCCGTCCATTGAAGTTTGAAGTACCCGCAGGGTTAGTACCGTAGCGGAAGCGTGTAGTGTATATTGTGGGTGCAAGATGAAGCGAGACGGAGGGCCGTGATGGGACGAATAAGGTGTCGGTCTGATCATCATCTCCGACGAGCCCGAAGGAGGGGGTCGAAGTGGTCTGTGGTCATGGAGGAAGAGGGGGGTGATTGGATGGGTGTGCGTGAATGGGGGAGGTGTGGCGAAGCTCACGAGGTGATCAATGGAGGATGAAGTGGTGCAGAGGATGCTAATTAAATTAGAGAAGATGGAGGAATATACAAGAAGGAGGGTCAGAGATTTTACCTGGGATTGGCGGAGCGGTGGCCTGGGCCGTAGCCTCTTGGAGAGGCTTAGAGTCTTCACACATCGAGGGTGGTCGATCCTCAGCGCTTGAGAGGGGCTGAGCCGCCGCATCGCCTCCTTGGAAGGTGGCGGCTCTCACCGGGGACGATGGTCATCTTCGCTCGATCATAGCACCCCCCCGTCACAGGGAGGTGGAGGAGGGCTGGGCCTCGCCCCTCGTAAAGGTGGACGAGGTTACAATGGGGCGGAGGAGGAATATTTATTGCGGCGAGATGGAGGTTCTGGTGATGGGGGGGGACGTGACTTACGTGGAGTTTATGGAGCGAGGGGGCCGGTTCTATGGTGACCCACGAGGGTTGCGAGGAAGGTGGGTGATGGGGCTACGTCGTGGGGCGGTGAGCGCGATGAGGGAAAGGCTGGAGAGATGGGGGGAAAAAGAAAGGGGACGACGTGTTTACGATATGGGAGACGTGGGGAGAGAAAGGATGGAGGAAGAAGACGGGTTCCCTGCCGCTGGATCTCACGATCCAACAGCCGAAAGGGAAGCGCTGACAAGGGGCCCAGATTAGATCTTTGAGGTCGGATCGGAGGGCATATGGAAGAGCCACGTGGCGACTGGAGATGCGAGCGCTAGCGGGTGGATGAGATTTGATCTGGGTTTGATCGGATGGTTAATGATCCAGCAGGGAGGAGCGGCTGGGATGTAGGCATTTGGACACGTGGCGAGGTGAGAAGGAGGTGTTGATGGACGACAGAGATGCGATGAGAGTATTGATCGGAGGGTTGAGATAAGGGTAGAAACGGATGGAGGCGATCTGGAGGGAAGGAGGCCATCGGACGACAGAGGGAGGAGGGCATGTGGCATGCGTAGAGATGGGTCGCGTCGTGCAACTAGAAGGCACCACGTGGCCCAATCAGATTATTGCCACAAAGAAATTAAGAAATGAGGGGGAAAATGACTGAATTTGGAAAAACTCAAAACATGAAAGTTGTAGATCTTGATGATATCTACAAGCTTTATATTGACCAAAAATGGAGATGAAGTCAAACACAGATAGAAAATATTTTGAGAGCATTTTTAAGGATAAAAACACTACGAATTTTAGTTTTGCCATTTTTTTATTTTTAATTTATTCAAGGGGTAGATAATTACAGGGATTACTCTGATTTTTATTGGCACTTAATCTAAGCTAGGGGGTTAATTTCAGCGAATTAGGAGCATGAAACAGAGTTTCATCAACCCCCTATACTTAAACTATGCTCGTCCCTGAGCATTACAAGAAATCAATGAGCTGGATTAACCTCCTTGTGCACGTGTGGACAGGATCTGATCTGTTCGAGTCCTCTCAATTTAATAAATCTAAAATATCAGGGCTCAACCCATCCTTAATCAAGAGGCATCCAATTCCTATAGTTTTTCGGACTCTCTCTTGTATACATATAAAGTAAGGATATGACATTTAGTGTTGACTATGTTCACGAGAGTAAAATCAAAACGTCACCTAAGATCCTAGTCCAAGAAACTCTCCTAAGGACCCAATCCTCAACTCTAGGGAATAAACCAAATATTGCATCCAATCCACCGTCTCTTTAGTTGTCAAACTTAGAAGTGTAGGTGGCAGGCTAGATGATGGAGGGATTTAGGATTGTGTCATTTCTTCTCTCCCTCTCATTGGAACAAGGATTCTTTCTAGTGCCTTATTACGCAACACATATTTTTTTGTGTTGATCAGTGCGTCCGTCGAGAGTAGTTGGAGTCGTCTGCACTTGTTTTCCTGGGAATACACCGGGGTGTGTCTTTTTTGAGTACCTATCGTACCTTCAATACCCATACTTGTAGCATTTACGATGCAGAGCCCTTTTTTTGGTACAAGCCCGGCTCCTAGTCCTAGTAGCGGTGGTCCAAGTGGACACTTTGAAAATGGTTAGGGGCGCTCGCCTTTGGTAGAAGCTCTTGTTGATATTTGACTTTGTATGGAATGAGAGCTTTATTTTCAACATTGATATTTCTTTGATTTGCAATATTTTTGGCTAGCTCCACTGCTTTTACCAAGAGTTGGCGCACACTGATCAATATTTTTTTATTTATTTCACACCCTGGCACTTGGGTCAATGTCAAGAGATTAGTATAAGAACCAAGTTCTCATACTGGCTAAAATTGCTGACACTCGGCTTTCATGAAGCATTCAAAGATTTTATCCCATCCTCGAGCATCATTAGATCAAGTCCAGACTTAAATTCCTCATCCCAGTTCCTCAAGTGAAATTTCAACTCATCTCATTGAAACCACAGTCGTGCATGCGATGTGCTAATCATATTCTTAAGGTCGGAGACTAAGCATGCAATATAGCACGTAAATCTATAAACCTAGGGAAATGTGGATGATTAAGTCTAAGACCCTGATGGCTAAGGCTGGTTAACCTAAAATCTCAAGACCTCATAAACCAAGTTTCCTTGAACATTTCTGATCCTGGGTGAAAGTGAAAAGGTAGGGGATTTAATCCAACTCCTTCAACAATATTTCTTTCTTTTTTTTGAAAAAATTTAAAAGACATCATGACTGCCTAAACTCAAATGAATAGATGCATCTGCGTTCAACCATTATAGGTGTAAGTATAGACCGGAGCCCATTGCTTGAGGATAGAGCCTTACGCGATGTCCTCTAAACCACCTACTTTGCTAAGGGCAAACCCTCACTGAACACGGCTACTTATTTGAGTTTAGTAGTCAATTTGACTCTTAAAGGATTTTTGATTTTTTTTTCATTTTTTATTGGTTTTTGATTAAACGTTAGAACACAGTGTTAGACTCAACTTTCCTTGAAATCAGAAAGAATTTTCAACACCATGTCACACAAATAAAGATTTTCAAAATATTTTCAAAAGATTTTTCAAAACACGAGAAACTCATTTTTCAAATCATTTTCGAAAATATTTTTCTTGAAAATAGTGTAACATAATATAGAAAAGCCTTGAAAACACTTTGTCTGCTTAGTTCACAAGATTATACTTTAGCCAAAAAGTTTTAAATTTTTTCAAAATGTTTCAAAATATAGCTAAATTACATATACTGTATATACGGAATACCCCCTATACTTAAACTTTGTTATGTCCTCATAACGCTAGATGATACAAGGTCATAAGTCCATTTAAGTCTAGAAGAATATACGGAAACTGATGTGGTCTCCCCTTATACTAAGGTTAGAAATAACCTAAGTTCGAGGCAAGGAAAGATGAGTAGGAAAATCATGGGGACTCAGGTACCCCCTATACTTAGGCTGAGAATAGCCTAAGTATAAAGATTAATAATTGATGTTGGGGGAGACATGAGGTGAACGAAGAAGGCGGATGGATATACAGATGAGCGGATGAATCTTCGGGGATTAATGGAGTACCTAAGGTCTAAGGGAGGGTGTCGAAGCAACTAAGGATTAAACAAGCATGAAACACCCTTGATTTCACCAACTCATACGTGAAACCAACAAATGTTGGCTGATTATCTTTTCGGTTTTATTGTTGATTAAAAACATTCTAGTTTAAGCGGGAAAAATATCAAATAAAACCATCTACGTAAATACGGATGTTGCTCTCCCAAAATAAGATTTTACTCCATTTTTAGGTTGACTTGCAATTAACAATCCCAATTTATTTGCTTAAGGTTATCACTGATTAAAAGTGAGCACATAAACCAAGCAATCATCGTCTACCGCTCATTCCCATTTTCCATAACCTAGGTGATCAAGCTAGGAGGGGGAGTCGAGAAAAACCATGCAGTCGATAAAAACCATGATCTAGGCTACGCGAGAAAACATGCAGCACCTTGAGTAAGAAGCGTGAAAACTCAGACTGAATTGAAAACCAAAATCATATGTATGCAAGTTGGTGAAAAACCACACCTAACATGCTTCTATTAGCGGGGAAGAACATCTTTTAAATTTGGCTAAGTGAAGCGATGCTTATGTATGTCTATTATTAAAGTGTATCCTACCTACGAGCAAGCACGTAAAATAAAAACGTGAAAGAAGCTCGAAGAGCTGCGTGCCTGGTCCTAAGACGACACTCAAGTGGGGACGATCGCCACACAACCACATATAAGTCGTTCCTTTACAAGCACGAGTCTTCGATCGAAGACTGTTGTAAAGACGATTTTAACATGCATATGAAATGAATAAAATGCGAGACATTTTTTTCTTCTTCGATTCATCTCCAAAATTGCTTCTACGGCTCCTTGCAGCTGGGAAGTACCTGCTCCTCGTCTCCTTGAACATCAAGGGCCCTGCCACAAAAGAAAATGTTAGATATCGATCAAAAAGAATTTTTAATGATGCAAGGCAACATGGAAAAATTGACCTACGTATAGAAAAACACTAAATTAAATAAATAAAAATCCAAACAAGATAAAAGATGAGACGTGTCCCCGGCACCGACGCCATTTGGCGATCCCGAAATCCGGCCTCTTAATAAGTCATTTTAACGTGTTATAGTCGACCGAATCCAATTCATCAAAGAACCATCTAATTAATATAATCAATTAAATCAAAAGGTCGATTTTTTATTTTACTTGGGCAAACCCCAGGTCAAACTTAGGGACATGAGCCTCTTTCAGAATATTTAGACTCTAATCATTATTTAGATTACGTGTTGGATTAAAGAATCGTAGGTCAGAGAGTGCATGAAGACATGATCCATAATGTGTTAAGTAAACATGAATGAATGCAATTTTTTATTTGTTTTTTATCATGCAAAGAGATGTAATTAAATGCAATGCAAAAATATGCCTTAACTATCAAAACACTTGAGCCATTTAATCACGAGTGAAATCAAGTTTAATTCATGAAGCTATTTTCATTGATGTATAAATAAGGCATGTGAAGCATTACAATAAAGACACTTAGCTATTAAAATAATACATCAAAATTCATAATGTCAAATCTGAAATATAAGCATGTCATCAAGAAGACAATGAAACAAGCTTCAAAATGCCACTGAAATCGACTCAATCGGAGCTAGGATGCTCAAGACATGCAAGAGTGAAGCCATGGACATAAATACAAGAAAACATAAAAGGTAAATAGCAAACAGGTCCCTAGGAGGGACTAAAATGCAAATAAGATAAATTTTGAGACCTTCCTTGTAAATAACCCACACGTGCAGCGGTATTTTTGCAATTATTAAAAACCTCAGGGGGTCAATTGCAAAATTCCTCGGGCACATGTGGTCTGCATGTGACTTTGGACCTGAATGCAATTTAGAGAAACTCTGGGGGCGTCCTTGCAAAATACCCAGCCATCACGTGACCGAGACACGTGAGGCCAGGCTCCGGTGGCTTTGCAGAGTCGGATGCTGCTTCGGCTAGGCTCGGCGAAGGCTCGGGTTTCCTGGTGCTTCGGTAGTGGCTCGGATACGTCTCGGGGCTCCCGAGCCTATGGATCTGGTGCTAAGGCTCGAACCTGCTCGGCGCCTGACACGTGGACGTCCCAGGACCGTCTGATCATGAAAAATCAGACAGTCGTTGCTGCTGTAGAAGGCGTCGACGTGGCTTCTTAGGAACCACCCGATCGTGAAGATTGGGCTCTTGTTGCTGCTTGCTGAGGGTATGACGTGGTCGAATGTGGGCCATTGGATGAACACTGGGGAGGTGCATCCAATGGCACATGTACATCTTCCCTCATCTCCGGCTGACGAAGGAATCATACCCCCGGCGAAGAGGCTGCGGCTCCGCCTCCGTCACCGGTGCTCAGTGAAGGTCTTCGGCAGCTCCTGGATGGTGGAATGTCATTGCTGAAGCTCGGTGGGGTCGCTGGTCTTCCTAGAGGAGGCAGGTGAAGCCAATATGCCGTAGTAGGGACTCGCCAAAGAAACTCCGGCGAAGACTCCATCCATTGAAGTTTGAAGTACCTGCAGGGTTAGTACCGTAGCCGAAGCGTGTAGTGTATATTGTGGGTGAGAGATGGAGAGAGACGGAGGGCCGTAATGAGGCGAAGAAGGTGTCGTCCCGATCATCGTCTCCGGCGAGCCCGGAGGAGGGGGGTCGAAGTGGTCTGGGGTCATGGAGGAAGAGGAGGGTGATTGGATGGGTGCGCGTGAATGTGGGAGGTGTGGCAAAGCTCACGAGGTGATCAATGGAGGATGAAGTGGTGTCGAGGATGCTAATTAAATTAGAGAAGATGGAGGAATATATAAGAAGGACGGTCAGAGAGTTTACCTGGGATTGGCGGAGCGGCGACCTGGGCTTGAGACTCTTGGAGAGGCTCAGGATCTTCGCACGTCGAGGGCGACCGATCCTCGGAGCTCAAGCGGGGCTGAGCCGCCACATCGCCACCATGGAAGGAGGCGGGTCTCACCGGGGACGATGGTCGTCTTCGCTCGATCCTAGCACCTCCCCCTATCACAAGGAGGTGGAGGAGGGCTGGGCCTCGCCCCTCGTAAAGGTGGACGAGGTTACAATGGGACGGAGGAGGAATCTTTACCACGACGAGGTGGAGGTTCCGGTGATGGGGAGACATGACTTACGTGGGGTTTATAGAGCGAGGGGGCGGTTCTATGGTGACCCACGAGGCTCGCGAGGAAGGTGGGTGATGGGGCTATGTCGTGGGGCGGTGAGCGCGATGAGGGAAAGGCTAGAGAGATGGGGGGAAAGAAAGGGGATGCCGGGTTTGCGATATGGGAGACGTGGGAGAGAGAAAGGCTGGAGGAAGAAGACATGTTCCCTGCCGTTGGATCTTGCGATCCAACGGAAGAAAGGGGAGCGCTGACAAGGGGCCCAGATTAGATCTCTGAGGTCGGATCGGAGGGCATAGAGAAGAGCCACATGGCGATGGGGATGCAAGCACTTGCGGGTGGATGAGATTTGATCTGGGTTTGATCAGATGGTTGATGATCCAGTGGAGAGGAACGGCCGGGATGAAGGCGTTGGGGACAGATCGGGTGGCTAAGGTTTGGACACTTGGCGAGCTGAGAAGGAGGCGCTGATGGACGACGGAGATGCGATGAGGGCATTGATCGGAGGGTTGAGATAAGGGCCGAAACAGATGGATGCGATCTGGAGGGAAGGAGGTCATCGGACGGCAGAGGGAGGAGGGCGCGTGGCATGCACAGAGATGGGCTGCGTGGCGTAACCAGAAGGTGCCACGTGGCCCAATCAGATTATTACAACAAAGAAATTCAGAAATGAGGGGGAAAATGACCGAATTTAGAAAAACTCAAATCATGAAAGTTGCAGATCTCGATAAGATCTACAAGTTTCATGTTGACCAAAAACAGAAATGAGGTCAAACACATATAGAAAATATTTTTAAGAGTGTTTTTAAAGGTAAAAACACTACGATTTTTAGTTTTGCCATTTTTTGTATTTTTTATTTATTCAAGGGGTTAGATAATTACATGTATTACTCTGGTTTTTATTGGCACTTAATCTAAGATAGGGGGTTAATTTCAACGAATTAAGAGCATGAAACAGAGTTTCATCATGGGCCAAGCCACTGGACCTCACCGAGGAAAGAGGAGATGACAGCTTGTCACCCCGTAGCCCTCCTTCACCGTGCAATCGACGTATGGCAAAGACGAGGATCGGCGCGAGTTGTTAAATAGTAGAGGGTGGCGGTGGTCGATAGCCAAAATTGAGGGGACGAAGACGGGGATTCGAGATTGGGTGCAGGAAAATTAGGAAAGAGGGTTGGAGATTGATGAGTGTGGATTTGGCGGGGATGCGATTTGCTGATGGAGATCACCGACGAGACTAGCAGATGCGATGGCGGTTGATTGATCGGTGGCGACGAGGCAATTTGGGAAGGTGGCAGTCGAGATTGGGGAGTGATTTGCAGGCGGCGGCGGAGACAACCAATTGAGGAAAGGGCGGTGGCACATGGGAAGGAAGATGAGCACGTGCCTGGCGCGTGCGTAGAGGCACGTACACTGTACGTGTGAGCTTTTATTTATTCATTATTATTTATTATTATTTATATTATTTTTTAATTAATATTTTTTTATAAAAATAAATGAAAATAAAGGCAAAAAAGGGCGACACGTGGCTGCTCCAGGGGCGCCACGTGTCAGTCCAGAAAATTCGAAAAGAAAATACAAAGATAAATAAAAAATAAATAGAAAACCATCTCGGATTGAAAAATTTTCTTCACAAAAGTTTCTCGTCTCGATGAGATCGACAAATAATGATGTGACCAAAACCAAAATCGGTCGATTGCACAGAGTGATATTTTGGGGTACTCGATGTATATAGAACACCTTGATTTTTGGGTTTTAATTTTTTGTTATTTTTAAATAAAATAAAATACATGAAAATATGATAAAATCAAAGGTAAATATTTACACATTAATATGTTTTTTTGGATTTTTATTAATTAAGAAAATTGAAGAAATAAAATAAAATGCGAAAACAACAACTTTTGTACAGACTATTGGTGATGACTCAGACTTAATTAGTTTTTTGATTTTGAGCTTATTTTGGATTTGGATTTTTGTGCATTTTATTAAAACTTTCTTCAAATAAAATAAATGAAAAAGAAATAAAATAAAAAGGGTTAAATATGTACATAAAATACTAGGTCAAAAACCGCTGAAATAGAAAATTTACAAAAGAGGCCTAAAACCCAACTTTCACATATGAACTCCGATTCACTTTAACATGGTTTTATTCTGAAGGTTATTGAATGTACATTAGTTCAAAAGTGAGTTGGATCAAATCGGACACTGTATGAGGAAGATATCAACATTTTAGTCCGGAAATCATGGAGTAAGGTTCTGAGTTTCTGGTCCACTTACTTATGTTATTGATTTTTTTTTGTATTTTTCATTTATTCTTATTGGTAATTGATAACCCGAGAGTATGATCGAGGTAAAGGTCGGAGAATGGTCGTTGCGACCTCAATCACAAAGACGGAGAATATCCAGAAAAATAGACCACTACAAGAAATAAAATCAATCAAAAATGCGAAAGCGGTCTCGCTATGATATTAACCTGGTATAGCTCCCAGGGTCGAACACAAGGAGCACGGATTGGCTAAAAGCCTACGAAGTAGTGAAAATGAAATAAAATAAAAGAAAAGTGATTTTTAGTGGTTTTTATGGATTTTTATACTTTTTTGGGATTTTCAAACTATTAAGAAAATAAAAGAAAGTAAATACAAGCCAACTTCAACAATTTATTTATCACACCTAAAATCAAGCAAAAATTAGGGAAAAAATTGTTTTTTATGTTTTTTAAGTTTTTCACTGTTTTTGGTGAATTTTTGGAGTTTTTCTAATGGGTAAATTATTTTCTAAAAATCAAACAGTGCTAAATAAAAGAGGTACTGTCCAGCAAGGCTTAAAACCCAAAAATAAAATACTTAAGGGTCTTAAAAAGCCTGGAGGTAATTTTCCTGTAAACTAGATAGAATAAGGAAAATTTAGGCACCTTAATTATTGTTTTTGGATTTTTAATTTAATTTTTATAATTTTTATGGGTTTTTAGAGGTTTTTCAATTTTTAAGGTTTTTAAGTGATGAAAAATAGCCAAAATCGGCTGGAAAATCAAACAACACAAAAACAACAAAACCTATTTTTTTTAGAATTTTTGGTGGGGTTTTTATATTTTTTTTTGGTATTTTTAAACCTAAACAGTAACTAAAAAGGCTGTTTTTGAATTTTTAAAAATACTAAATAAAAGCAAAAATGTCCTCAAAAATCACAGAAATTCCTACACTGTGGCAGGAGCCACGTGTCAAAATCTCATTGGATTTGGAGGTCGTTTGATATTTTATTCAAAAATAACAAGGGGGCACTGTGCACAAGGACCAATGTGCAAATACCCGAGAACCTGGGGGCTCTGGTGCAAATTACCCAGCAAGTCACGTGCGTGGCGCGTGGCTGGGGCACACAGGGACCAAATGGTAATAAAAATTAAGTCTCAGGGCCTTTTGATAACTCGTATCAAAAGCCCAGGGACTCAGTTGCAAAAAGCCCACGAAAATTCGCACATGTCCAATAAAAACACTCACAGGGGCATAACTGCAAATACCATAAAAGTTTTCTTCATTTCATAACAACCCAGATCTACAGGATAGAAAATGTAAAAAGCCCTAAGCTACACGTGACGACGCACGTGATCACATACAAACAGGGGCATACATGCAATTAACAACAACCACAAGGTCCTTAATGCAAATATCCCAACGTAAATAAAGTTTTAAAACTATTTACAGGACTAAAAAGGAAATGACAAACTACGAGGGGGCCCTAAGATATTTACCCCTTTATTCGCCGACGGCCAGATGCGCGCCATGTGGGTGATCGGACGGTCAGGATGGGCGGCGCTTTACTCCTTCAGCTCTTGGGCTCAATCGACGGTGGAGAGAGGGCCACGTGTAGGATCGGTCGGCTCTGGTGAGTGGAGTCCCTCTCTCTCTGCTCGGACGGTCCAGATGAGTCCTCAGATGAATCGACGGCTGCTGCTCCTCTACAGATCGACGGCTGGGATTAGAACTGGAGCGGAGGCCTCATCGGACGGCTCTGGAGGATGGTGAAAGAACTCGTCGCCGGCGGACTTCGCCGGCCTCCTGTGTGCGCTACACTCCTCCTCAGCTGCTGCTGGATGTCGGAACAGGTCCCTGGTGAAGTCCCGCAGCTGACTGTAGTGGCCGATGGCCCAGCCGAGCCCTGGAGGGGCTCCGGCGAGGCTGGCGGCGCGAAGCTCCTGGCCTGAACGTGAGAGGGCTCAGATGCCCTCCTCTCGACCTGCAAAACAACCAGAACGCTTCGCGGGTCGAGGGAAAAGTGCCTCGACCCAAGGAAGCGAGGTGACAGTGAACGGTGCGGTGGGGCGAAGGAGCTCCGGCGAGGCGGAGACAGTGGAGCTCGACTCCCAGCTCCGGGGCGAGCTGGGTTGAACGAATTGGTGAAGAACGTGCGTGGGGAGACGGCGAAGGTGTGTGGGGGTTCCGATGATCGAAATAATGCTCGAGATAGCCGGAATCAGGGGAACACGTCGGAGGATGGATTTGGGCGAAATCGAAAATTGGACTAAATGGCTAGGTGAAATGGATACCTGGGTGGTGCTGTAGACTGGGGTGGAGCTCAGCTTGCTCCTGGTCCTCGCCTCAAGGGCCGTCAACTCCCGAGGCTCGAGCTCCGGATGGTCGTCGGAGCACGGCTGCTAAACGCGGCCGGATCGATGGGCAGTCACCTCCTCCTCGCTGCAACACAGGCCGGCGCGAGCTGTCACCTCGGTGGACACAGTGGAGCTCACAGGAAAGAGAATGGCGAGCCAAAGATGGCGCGAGAGTGCGGCGGAGCTCGGGCTTTATAGTGGGTGCAGGTCCGGGAAGACTCGATCGGGTAGGGCGAGGTGAAGCGCGGATCCCAAGAAGGGATGTCGGGCGAGATTCCCGGATACCTGGGGGACGATTAGGATCTGGGATTAGGCCAAATGGAGGTCAGATTCGGTGGGAGTAATTGGGTAAAGCTGGGTCCGCGAACAGGACCCGGGCTCTGGTGGTCCTGGGGGAGGTGTTGACCGGAGGTCAACAATCCCCCGTGGACCAATCAGAGCCCGCCAATTATTAGATTCTTATTTGATTTTTTTTGGGGCTTTTAATGGCCGAATTTTTAAAAACTCAAAACATGAAAAATGTTTGTTTTAATTTTTTCTATTTTTTGTGATTTTTAATTAATTTTTAGAAATAAAAATAAGGTATATACATAGTAGCTATACATAGGTATATATACACTATATGGATTTTTGATTTTTGATTTTTAATTAGTTGTTTTTGTACATTTTTATTCCCATTTTATATTTTATTTATTTATAGAATAAAATGAGGAATAAAAGGCTATTTTTACTTTATTTTTATTATTTATATACATAGGTTAAATAATTAGTTATGTACAACTATATACATGGTATATGTACAAAGTATTTTTGTATTTTAATTTTGTAATTTTTATTTGATTTTTGTTTTGATTCTTTTTATTTATTTTATTTACACAACATAAAAAAGGAATATTTACAAAAAGATTTGAAAATAAATTAGGTTATTTACAAGGTGAAATAAGCAAGGGTGGTGGTCTATGTACATGGTGAAGGTGTCTTTTTGGTATTTTTGATTTTTAGATTTTTATCTTGTTTTTAATATTTCTAAATATGTACAAATATATACAAACATCTTTTTGGTTGAGGAAAATATTTAATTTATCTATTTACACAAATATTTACACATGAGCCCCTATCTCCCTCTACTTGTGGCTTTTATGCGGTCAGGCCCATGCTGAGCCCTCCCTTGGGTTAGGTTGCTCAATATTTATTCTAAATATTTCCCTCTTTTTCTTTTTCTTCTTTATTCTTTTATTTTTGCACAAAAACATGCTAATTATTTATTTTTACAAACATGCATGCTTTTGCTAACTTTTCCTATTTACACATATCTACATGCATTTGCATAGGTTTTTGTAGCTAAAATATAAGAATAAAGAGTGATGAATGGGTATTCATCAGTAATATATATATATATATATACAATGGAAATGGTTTCAGGTCATTTAGAGTTAGCACGAATTAGTTAAAAATTAGGGAAGTTGGGCTATTTTACAGGTCAAGTGGGCTGAGATTTTTGGCTCCTTATTTTATACAAGTATGAGTGATAAAATGCAATTATTATTTATACATGCATGAATACTAATTATGCATAATAATGGAGAAATTCCAATGAATTTATGGAGATTTGAGCTTAATTAATATCTTTTAGAGTGATGAATCTGAGATTCATCATAGAGGCGGTGGGGGGAGGGGGTGATTAGGCTTGGGCGGGATGGTGGTCCAGAGGCAGTGGGGATGGGCGATGAGGGCGCTGGCGGTGGGGATTTGGGGGTGGGTGGGGGGATCTCGTGGGTGGGCGTGGGGGGGTGGCGGTCAGGAGACCGTGGGGATGAGCGATGAGGGTGCTGGCAGTAGGGGATCTGGGGGTGGGAGGGGGGTGCTTTCGTGGGTGGGCGTGGGGGGGAGGGTGACAGCGGGGATCTGGGGGTGGAAGGTGTCTTTCGTGGGTGGGCGATGGGGAGGGGTGGGGGTGCTTCCAAAGGCAGTGGGGATGGGCGATGAGGGCTCCGGTGCTAGGGGAGGGTGCGGGAGGGGTGGGCCTTTTGTGGGTGGTCGTTGGGGGGGCCTTTCGTGGGTGACCGCTAGGGGGAGGTGGGAGGGGGGGGCTTACATGATTTCTTGGTAGCGGAGCTTCGACAGAGGGGGGACACTTAAAAGCTTGCTTGGCAGCAGGCCTTCGACGGAGGGGAGAGGATAAGGAGGTGGTCGGTAGTGGGAGGAGTAGGTGGTCGGTGGGAGGAGGAAGGGGGCTAGAGGTGATCGACGGAGGAGTAAGGGGAGGAGGGGATGGGTGCTGAAGGAGGAAGGAGGCTGGAGGTGGTCGACGGGCAGAGGAAGGGGAGGATGGGGTGGGTGCTGCAGGAGGAAGGGGGTTGGAGGTGGTCGGCAGGCGGATGAAGGGGAGGAAGGGGTGGGTGTTGGAGGAGGAGGAGGTTGGAGGAGGAAGGGGACTTATTTGTAAATAATGAACTTAAATGGTAGAAAATGTAAAATTATTGACGGATACCGTTAACTATAACAAGAAATTGGATGGAAGTTAACACGAGGGTTATGAGTGCAAGAGTTCATCATTATTGGAGGTCCTGTGTGTAATTTGTGATTATAGCGGGTTTCTGAGGTAATTACGAAATTACTCAGGGTTATGGGTGTAAATATCCCAATCAATTATCAATAATTTGAAGAAACTAATTCTACCAATAATAGGAAATATGCATAGAAGAAGCATGCCCATAATATGGTTGCTTTAAAATCCCAATAAAAAGGTGCAAGAATTTGTTAATTTGATGAGTCGAATTTTCTACAGAAGCATATTATGATACCATTTTAGAAGAGCTTCATAGCTCCGAAGGATCAAAGGTAGAAGAACTTGAAGATAAAGGAAAGTACCTTGATAGATCAAAGTTAGAAGAACTTGAAGATAAATAAAAGGACCTTGACACACACACACACATAAAAGGAAACGCTACCCGCGCTTCACTGTAGACAAAGAATATATTTTTATAAGATGGTACTAAAATGGATATATGATAATTTATGAAAGATGTAAAATAGAAATAGTCAACTTTAGTGGACTGCAATTGATTCTCAAATACTAATTGTTCAAGTTGTGCTCATTTTCATTACAATAATAATTTCTTTGCTTTGCCATACTATATTACTTGAGAAGATGATGGAGAATCGAGATGTTTTATTTATATGCAATTGGTAATATGGTAATGTGATTTAATTTATGAAAGATAAAGAAGGGAAATACATATTTTAGTGGACCACATACAATAATTATGCTCATTTTCATCAATAATAATATATGTTGTATAGCAGTATATAACTTGAGAAGATGGAGAAGAAGCGAGATGTTTTACTAATATACTGCTGGATACATGGATATGTGATAATTTCGGAAAGATAAGAAATGAAAATAGTCAATTTTATCAAGACCTAAACAAATGATTCTCCGACACTAATTATTCAAATTGTACCCATTTTTTGCAACAACAATTATTCATAGCTTTGCCACATATATAACTTGAGAAGATGAGGTAGAATCGAGATGTTTTGACAATTTTATCTAAAAAAATATATTATATCACAATTCATAAGGTACTATCGTAAAATATAAATTAGATATATGTAATAATTGAGGATAATGGATATAAATAATTAAGGTAAATAAAAAAAATCATGACAAAACATAATCAATATAGCAAACAAAGATACAAAGTGGAGTATAAGATAAGATAAAACCTTGTACTCTAATTGGAGATTGCTCTTGATATGCAAATTAAAAGCTATTTGGCATATATATACTCCGCCATTTATGTTTTTAATAACTATTTTACATCATAAGAGTTAGGGCAAAGATAATATGGAGATAACTATTAGATTAATTGTTATACATTTATAATTAGAATTAATGGCTTGTAGCCAAAGTATTAAAATGAGTATGAGAGAGAAGAAAGGAAACTAAAGAGATGTTTACCTATTAAAATTTTCATTTATCAACAACTACAATAATATTTTAAAGATATGGATCAAAACTCTATATTCTATATTAATTGATAATTGGCAAGAAGTAATTAAGATACATCTCTTTAAATTCTGCGTATGAATGAATATTTTCTATTGTGTACTTGTAATTAAGAATAAAGGCATTATGTATATAGAAATAATAGTAATATTAATACTATAGCATTTAATGCGTAAAGTTGGATTTCAAAATTCGATAAAAATGCTAATTTTAAATATTGAATTTTTGACCGTAAATAATAGTTTCTATGGAATATATTTCAACAACTACACTTTTTTACATAAGTTTGTGAGATGGATCATCATGCACAACAACCTATTAACTATACAATAATAAGTTGGTATTACATATTGATATATTTAATTTTGATTTTGACAAATTTTCATTAATAAGGTTTGATTTTAAAATATAACAATATAGATCGAGTTATTTATAATAATTAATAGAATCATTTTAATTGAATGCATATTTATTTTTTATTTATAATATTTATTTTTTAATTATAATGGGGTATAATTAAGAAAATATTTTTAGTTGTCCATTAATTATTGAAAAATATGCTAATAATATGATTGGTGTTTTGCATATGTGGTAAAATAATAATTTTTACAACGTAATTTTTCAAAATGTCTAATAATCGCCTCATAGGTATAAAAAAATAAAAAATATAAACCATTATTTTAATAATGAGGTAACATAATGAAGAGACAACATTATAACGAAAACAACTATATAATTCATGTTAAAAATAAAATTTAGAAAGTTAACGTACATATTTTATTAATTAACAATATCGCTCAATAAAACCCTTATGATAAATCTAAATATAGTAAAGAGAGGTGTGGGAAGAGAAACTTTTGATATTTAATAATGCCAAAGAGATGTTAAATATTCTATATGTAAAAAGAGAGATAGGAGGGAGAGAGATCGTTTGTGAAGAGAGATAGAGAGATTTCACATTGAGGGGAAAGAGGGATTGATCGTTGGAGGGAAAGAGGAAGAGGATTACACGTGTAAAGATTATTGGAGAAAAATGGGAGAGAAAGGTAGGATGATGGATTCACGGGATAGGACCACACAACCTCTCTTTCTCACTGTTGTAGGAATGGAAGGATAGCTTATCCAATTGTCAAAATGCTGGGTGAAAGTCCAGCTTTAATATATGTAATAGGGGAGGGGGGCTTCCAATAGGATGTGTTCTTCCTGAATTCTGTAAGGTCACCCTCTTTTTGTAGAAAACACAAGCACTTTAGTAGAATACGTATACAATTTATATTATAACTACACACAATGAGTATAAAATCGCACATAAAAATGCATATTATAATACAAACATTAAAAAACTGCACAATATAATACAAACTGTATATATTCTACTAAAGTCATCATATTTTTTTACAAAAAGAGGGTGGCCTTCCTTAATTCAGGAAAGATCGTGTTCTATTGGAAAGAAATCATATATATATATATATATATATAGAGAGAGAGAGAGAGAGGGAGAGAAAGGGGGGGGGGGAGGAGATGCCAAATTGTCACGATCCGACGAAGTATCCATCAGACGTCACTCCGCCAACTCTAACACCTCCAGCTACCGACTTCTTGCTTCTGTCTGCGATGATGGGTGGGAGAAGGAGCTCGGACCGTGATCTGAGAGTGTTTCAAATTTTTTACACCCTATTCCTAAACCGTAACGTGCAATTTAGAAAGGAAAAAATGAGGTTGCCCCCTAGGTGCAGCCAACATGGTTGACCCCGCCCTTATTTTTCCATACTTTTTTTATTTTTTTGAAAAATATCACAATGTATATTTATCTATATATCCCTCCTATATGCCATTCGAATTTCGTCAGAAACAGAGACTCCTATACCCTCCATCTAGAACATGTAATTTTAACGGTCTAAATATTGTTGTAATCAACCTGTTATAAATGGAGAGCATAAGCGTCTCTGTTTCAGATGAAATTCGAATAACATATTGGAGAGATATGTACATGGTGATATTTTTCGAAAAAAATGCGGAAAAATAGAGGGCGAGGTAGCCGTGTTAGCTACCCCTAAGGGGTAGTCCCATTGAACCCATTTAGAAATTGGGTAAAAAAACTATATGCTCTTACAATGGACGTGAATACATACTAAAAAGGGCACCTTTTTAAAAAAAAGGCTAAGACAAAAGAGCTTCTTTTTGGAGTTTTGAACATATTATTTTATAGAATACTCACAACAAATGAGTTTAAAGATACATTTAAATATTAGTCAGTACATAGAAATTGATGGGAGATGGGCAACAAGCTGCACCGTCAATCCCTTTTGGATGGCAAATCCAATCCTTCGAAATACAACATTTATAGATCTAGGAACCATATCATTGCTATGTATAAATTTTTGGATCCTCTTGAGGAGCTCCACTGCTTCACTTGCTAAGAACTCAAATGCAGGGACGAAGCCTAACTTTTATACCTGAGGGGGCTATATGAATATTAGATTAAACCATGATATATTTTCTTAACGTGTCTTAGAAAATATGTGGTGAAATTATTGAATAATAAATAACTTGACTTCATAAAATAGGAAAAACATATAGTTTATTAATTTTGACTCAAAGTTTAAATTTTGTACAAAAAGTCATTGAGTGTATACATTTCTAAATTTGCTTAAATTACACTCTTTGCGAGCTGTGACTTCAAATTAAATCCAATACTAATTGATTCTATACAAAATGTGATTTTATTTAATTATGTAGTGTATTTTTCTTATTTACAAATAGTTATATTTTGAATTAGATTCAAAAAAAGAAACATAACTATATGAGTAATATTTGAATGACGAATACAACCACATAATGATGATGTCACCATACTTTAGCAATTCAGATCAGATTCTTGAAATCTGATAATACAATATAGAAGGAATTTCATGTGAACAAATATATAATTTTTTTGAGGTTATAAGTGAAGATTACCGGAGTTTAGATGACATGAGGTAGCCGAGTTGGGTTGATGAGCATAGTAGCTTGGAAGTAGTATATCAAAAGTACGACAATGGTGTCGTAGGTTGTGATTGTATCAAGTGCGGTATTGAATTTATTACATATTACATACATTACTGGAAAATAAAATTATGAAGACCGATCATAGTAATTAGGAAGGTTCAAAGTAAAAAAGATTCCATTTTGATTTTATTACAATTTCGTCCTCCAAATTAGTCAAATTAAGCATGTGATTATTTCAATTACATCCGCACCTCCCTCCTCTTAGTTTGCCACACATGCTCCCCTAATTTTCCTATTTTTTGGAGATCATGATTTAATCTTTAAATTTACCGTAACAGTTTCTTTGCCTCCCTTATTTTTTCTTTTTTACGTGGATCAATAATGCCTTCTTTCTAGAAAAATATACGGGATTACCAAAGGTTGGGGGGCTTAGCACCCAACCGGCCTCCCCTCCCTCCATCACAGCCTAAATGTATCAAAACTAAAGGGGATGAATACATGTTGATTGTCAATATAGGCCTTCTCATGTTTAGCCACTTTAACTGAGGCAGCTTTTTGTGCAGCGTATCCCGCAACAAAATCACTCTTTATCGGACCCACCAATGGAGAAACTTCAATCAAATCGACACATGCATGTTTCGTCCAACCCATCCAAATATTAAAACATCTGATGGTCTAAGTGTCGATCTACCCTCTTGTTGACCAGTCAAAAAATTCACCGGTGCTTCTTTTTTTGAAGCAACCCCTGCATGTCTGAGTACATAAAAAAGAACGTCCCTGACAAAATCATGTCTATATTTAAAAAACTTAGAAGTTCACAACAATGAACGGCATGCTCTCCAAAAGCATCTAAGCAGGATTTGTGGCATACTGGGCAAGCCTCATCTGCTGGGAATAGAGGAATCATGAGGCGGTACTTGAGAATAGTACGATATTCAATGGGTGACATATGCATTGCAAGCCCCTCAATAGGAATGGCAAGAAGGAATTCTTGAGCATGTTCTGCTTGTAAACATCGGAAAATTACTTTTTGTCTAGCAGTCATGTCAAATTCAACTTCCATTTCTTTTACGATTTTGCTAAAAAAGAACTCTCCAAAGCATTCTGAGCTTTAGGGGGGACGGTATCCTTATGTAAGATCAAGAGACGGAAGTGCGACACGTAAGCCTCCCAAGGCATTAAAAAAAATCAGAATCCATACCATGTATCCCGTTGTCTCGTAGCATATGTTCTTGGAGCATCCAGAATTGAGCTCTGGAGGCCACGAAAGCATATGAAGAAGGCTCAATAGCCATGTACAAACCTAAATCACCGATTCTGATGGGTAGCGACGCCACTCGCCAAATGAGTGTGGATTAGAAAAGTGGAGGATGCCTACTTGATAATATAAGCTTGATCATTATGGGAGTTGTGAACGGATCCCATTGAGTTTGACACCGACATTTTGGCATATTATTTCTCCATAATGACTTGAGTCTAGGCCCCAAAGATTAGAAAATGATATCAAAGTGACAAAGTATATACCTCCTACTAGTAGGGAGAACTACCCAAGCCACCTCTATAAAAAAAAGAGGAATCATGAAAAGACTATTTAAAGCATGCACTGGTCACTATTACGGTAAATTACTCAAGAAATACTATTCAATAACGTGAATTTTAATGTTCTCATAACTATCAACAAATCTAATTGACCTAAACCAACAAGTTGTTAAGACTAATTTTTCCGACTAATGGCTAGGATTCATGATTGAGAAACAAACGACATCAAAGCCAAAATTTATTTGGTAATTGAAAAGGACTATCCGACCCCCAACCGAGCTCTGCTCCTCTGAGCGGCGCCGACCTCCTTCTCAGCAGACGGCAAAGGACCGCGCCGCCCAGCACACTCCCCCTTTAGGGTCGCGTGATTGGGTATACCGCCAGGAGGCAGGGTCGCGGGCGCCAGCCAATAGGAGGAGCACGTTGACGGATTTGGAGGCCTGCGGTCTGGTATTGTACGTCTGGGAGGAGGAAGGTTCCTCTTGGAGTGCACCTCTTGAGCGCGCAGGAAGAATCACGCCATCTTGATGCAGGACCCGTATGGCTAGGATCCATCTGGATCATGATGCGGTGCCTCCTGTTGGTGCGCCCTGGAGTTCTGCCGCCTTGGGAGATTGCAGATCTGGAGAGCTCGGGCTTCGACACGGCTGGGATCTGCACATGGGACTTAGGGCTCCCTCCGTGGGAACTCCTTTCTGAAAACACGATGCTGCTGTCTGGAGATGCACTATCGCGTGAAGAAGCTGGAGCGGGGCTGCTGCCGCTTGACCCATTCATTGCCTTAAAGAAGATCTCGCAATGGAGGAGAAAATGCACCTCAAAACTTTGTGGCGAGCCAGATCTTCACGAATAAATCATGATTAGGGTTTCCAACGAAACCCTAGAAAACAAAAGAGGTGGGATCATATCTAAAAAGAGTTAAGATGGAGATGATACTCAATGCATGCAGGTGTTACTATTAGTCAAAAAATGATCAAATCGTGTGTAGTGAGGACAATGGCTATTTAAGTGGGGAATATTGTAACACCTCAAACATAGTTTTGCATCAAGTACTTTAAAAGTATGTGGGTCGGTCATAAGAACTAATATGTATGTTACATGCAATTGCATGCATGAGAATAAATTCAACATCTATTTTAAGTAAACCATTCAATACCAAAGTTTACCAATACCTTCATCTATAGTAGTAATATTAGTAAAAAGATAATATGCATATATAACATGTAGGCATGAAGGCATGCCAATGCACATAAATTAAAAGATCCTTGAGTAAACAAGATACGTTATTGGTTGCTGTGTTATACAAAATATTTTGTATCAATGCTGAAGCAAATGATGAAAGTTCTAAGTAGTATATACATTAAAAAAGGGTTACACCGTTGAAATTAAGTTTATGATTACTTAGAATAAGAGAAGTCTCTTTTGAAACCATGTTATAAATTTTAAAAAAGAATCAATAGAAATTAAATTGCCTTTGAATGAAACATATAAAGGCATAGAAACTTCAATGAAGTAAATAAATGCAGATGAAATGAGTTGGTGGAATAATGATATATACGTAATCTTTATTTTAAAAGGAGTTTTTATATTATGAAGAGAAGTCGTCGATATTTCACATGCCATTCACAATCAAAGTTTAATTAGTATACACAAGCTAAATAAAAAAAGGGATATTTACCCAGCAGACCCTGAAATCTTTCGAAATTACCTCTACGACCTTTGAAACATCGTAATTCCTCCCACGACCCTGTAATCTTGCTAACTCTTACCCAACAGACCCTGTGGTTAACTCCCATCCATTAAGCCGTTAAAGTTAACCAGATTCTGTTATCTTCTTGTACATTATGCCTATTTTATCTATCAAATTTACCATGAGTGCCACTCCCTCTCCCTCCCCTTGCTTAGCCTCCATTGCTCCCCCTCCGTCTCGACCCACTGCCTGTGACAGAGGCGATTCTGTCCGCCGTCGAGCGAGGGGAGGCGAGGAGCGGCGAGATCGCCGTCGGAGTTCTGCACCACCGTGCTTCTTCGTCGCGGCTCAGCCTCCGGCCACGCCGACCGTCGAGGCAAGGATCCTCTGGAGCCGCTGCTTCAGATCCACAGGCGAGATTTGTTCATCCTTTACTCCAATTCCCCGGTTAGTTTTCTGATTCCATCTCTTCTCCATCCCTCTCCCTCTCCTATCTCCTTCTCTCTATCCTCTATTTCTCCTCAATTTCTGTCTTTCTTAATTTTTCACCGTTGATTTCCATCACACTTTCGTTCCACATTCCAGATTAAATCCCAGGTTCATACGGAATCTAAGCTTCCTCGATTCGAATTCCACATTCCACCAACGATCACCATTCATTTCACGATTTCGTTTTGTGTGTTTCAATTTTGGTCGAGATTCGTGTCTCGAGCCGCAATTTCAAATTGCAGGACCTGGAGCATGAGCACATTCGAGATTTGCTCCTCCTTTTGATCAGCCTGGAACTTCATTTGTGGATGAGAAGCACTTCCGATTGGGATCGTATCCTCCACCGTCGGTCGCGCACCTAATTTGCCGCAACCATCTGGGGCTGTAACTTTTGTGCATGACCTGCGTTCCTTTGCGCAACTCTGATCTGAGTCGATTCGGCCGCCGTTCGCGAAGAAGAACAGTATCCGCAATCCGAGATGATGGCGTCTTGTGAGAAATAGATCAGCTCCGGCTACGTCGTCCAGGTTCTCGCACGATTGAGGAAGAACAAGGTGATATCCAGATCGATTGCAAGCCATCCGATTCACACGCTGGACATCAACCCTGAAACGCTTTGATCATCACCGTGATCAGACCTTCTTCACCTGCAGATCGGCTTCCTACCGCGTCGAGAAATTCGCCCCGAAGAACAGGGTCTATCTCAGCCCTCCAATCCAAAAGCCAGCAGCACGCGGAGGCATCAAAGCAACACGCACCGCCCCTCGAGGATATGAGCCCGTCAACCTCGATCATGGGCGAGTTGGAGATGTCGAGTCTCTCGAGGGGGCGGCAGCATGTGGCGATGGAGGCAAGTCTCAAACTTCCGACCTTGAAGCAGTCCCAGAGGGGGAGGAGAAGGAAGGAAGGAGAGAGAGAGGGAGATGACATTAACTCAAGGTTAACTCAAGAAATTGACTCCAGTAAAGTTAAAATTGACGGTAGGGTCTGTGGGGTAAGACGGAGCAAGATTACAGGGTCGTGGGAGGAATTACGATGTTTCAAAGGTCGTAGAGGTAATTTCGAAAGATTTCAGGGTCTGCTGGGTAAATATCCCATAAAAAAAAGAGTTACGGAGCCATGAAAAGATAAAGAATGAAGCTAAGCAATGGAAACTATGTTTATTAATCATCAGTGGACTAAGAGAAATAAGAACACATGCTGAAAAAGATTACTTACATCATGCTCGAGATAGAAGTGCATTATTTCATCTAGAATTGATCCATGTACATCTTTAATTGAATTTGTTTTGAATTCCCTTTGAGGTACATAATAATGGTTTTTCTTACGTACGTATGCATAGTCGTGCATTTATAAGTTATGAGAGCATCTCAAAGGCGCCATCCTAACAAAAATTGTAGGAGAGTGAGAAAACATGGAATCAATTATTTTGATATACAAATATTAGAACCTAAACATGCAAACACAATAACTTGGATGCCCTTCATGCTAAGTATTTTTTAGCAATTTGTGAATCATTAAACATTCCTAGCTAAAACTTCAGTCTTAATAAAGGAAGTAATTTGCTTATATGGAAATTTTTTATTTTCATATCTAAACAAGTATTCGGACACTACAAGGAAAAGGGTTGTAGTGACCATTTTGTGCTGATGGAAACTTGTGGTGACGAAAATTCCGTCCCTACTAACTTAAACCATTAGAAGGGAAAATTAAAGAACTACCCTGAAGTTAAAGAGAATATTGCATTGGAGAATCCCGTAGCTATTAAAATTGTATCTCTAGATTATTACTATATTCTTGAACATGATTAAATCTTAATTATATTTCGCAATTGTGTGGTTGTGCTAATTGTAAATAAGGGTTTGCTCCAAAATATACTAATTAAGTTCAGCGACGCTTGCCTTGGAGGCTAATATATCTGGTATAAATTAGTGTTGGTGAAAAAGATATGTAAGTGTCACTTCCCCGAATGCCATTTATGTTGCTAAAAACAATTCTCTCAAAATACCGTAGATTGAGGGATATATAACTTCTGAGATTATTAATTTCTATATACATGCGAAATTATACAAGAATCTATAATTGAACTTTTGCTGATACAATATAAAAATTCTGAATAGGATGAAATTCCATAATCAATATTTATAACTTTAATCAGCAAAACAAACAAACATATTTCGCATATATTGATCTTCAGTAATTTTCCTGTCAAATGGTCTAACACTTCAAGGTAGTCGTGTATAGATAACACAAAATATTCAAGTGCATTATGAGAGGTGGATGCTATTACTTGAGAAATATACCTAAAAAGTTTGGATGCTTGTATTTGGATTTGATTAGATTCAAAACTATAAATTGTCGGTAGCTGCTTAAAACTAAATAAGGGACATTATAATCCTCAACGATAGAGTAAAAATTAGAGGTTAAAAGGGACAAAATGTTAATATTATAAAATAACAAAATAGTTGAGGGGTCGAAACCATAGAATAACCAAAAAATCATCTCTTAACACCCTATAAATAAGATGTTCGGCCTTCAACTATCGTTTCTCTTCCACATCTACGGAAAACCCTAACCTTATAACCACTCTCTTCCATGGTGGGCCTTGGAGGCGGCGGTCGAGGAGGAGGCGGAGGTCGAGGCGAGGCGAAGGTCAAGGTGAAGGCAGAGGTTGAGGTGAAGGCGAAGGCCGAGGCAGAGGAGGAGGCGGAGGTTGAGGTGAAGGTGGAGGTCTAGATGGAGGTGGATGTTGAGGTGGAGGAGGAGGCCGAGGTGGAGGCAGACCCGGAGGAAGAGGCAGAGGAAATTGGTGATGGACAAAGGTGGACGATGAGCTAGGGACTACCATTCATCGTGCCCTAATCGTGGCGCCCACCTCTCCGACGATTGCAGCCTGCCTCACCGAGGATGTGTTGGAGGAGGCGGAGCTTCTCGGGAATGGCAAAGAAGCAACGGGACGGGGAAGAGGGCACCCACAGAAGGAGGTTCATGGATCTGAGGATCCGTGATTTGGTCCATCTGCAGAGCAGAATGCCGGAGGTTCGTAAAGTAGATGATGGCGTGATCTGAGGTTTGCATATGCTATTCATTTTTTGTTCCAACTTACCTGGATGTCAATTCTAGATTTATCGAATATCCTAAATCCGATGCCAGTTTAAGGTATACTATCATTAGTGTTATACGTAATCTAATAAGAAATTTATTTAGATGCAGTAGAGATCTTCCATTCATATGATGCTTAAGGTATATTCTCATCATTGTTATATGTAATTCGACGTGATTTTAAGGTATATTCCATTCATTGTTGTCTTGAACTAATTTCTTATCCACATATGATGCTTGTGCGAGAAACGATAATTCAGTGCGTTGCAGTCTCCGATCTTCCGCATGCATGATGAATCTGTGATTCATCACTTCAAAAGTCAAAAATAGAGCCTTGCTCCCGAGTAAATAGAGGCATATTTCCCTTTATAATGCATAAATAGCATTCATGCATACATACATAATACATACATTTTAGCAGTGCATTTGCATTTAAATAAGAAGCCAAAAATCCCTTGTAAAATATCCACTTACTAAAATAACCTCTTCCTTATAATATGTACTCCTTAGTTAATAATATAGGGAAGAAAGCCAAAAAAATCCCCCTTGTAAATTAGTCAATAAAGCCCTATAACCACTGGACAATGAAATACACATAGGACTCTCACACAAACTCCAAAATAGGTCTACTCACTCTTATAATACTACTCATTAAAAGACCTTTAAAATGAGACTAATTTCATCCAATTTGGAGCTCGTATGAGAAAGTTGGGTTTTTGGGCTACTTTGTATACTACGTATATGTATAAATTGTATCTTTGTATCTTTTGTATCATACTTGACCTCATCTCCGTCTTTGGTCAACATGAAACTTGTAGATCTCATCAAGGTCTACAACTTTCATGTTTTGAGTTTTTCCAAATTCGGTCCCCTTCTCTTTCTACACTCAATTCTCTTTTCCACCAATCACAGCAGGCCACGTGGCGCCCTCTGGTTGCGCCACGTAGCCGCTGCCCTTGCCTCATCCGCCCGCAGCCACAACCATTGGATTACCCTCTAGACCCAACGGCTTAGCTGCCTCCACGTACGCCTCAATTTTTAGCCATCCGATCATCTCCATCTCCGATCCTAACCGCCCGTTAGCGCCCTCACCAGAGCTCACCACGTGGCGGCGTGTACACCGCTAGATCGCATCCCTGATCTTCCATCACAACCGCTTCTTCCTTTGGCGCCCCTCATCCCTTCGATCAACCTCAGCTTTCCATCACCGCCCTCCGTTTGCGCCGCAAGCTGAGCATGCCACATGGCGCTTTGAGAACCGCATGATCATGCCCTCGATCCCTTCATCCAAACCGCTCGATCTTCTCTTTATTCCCACCGTCAGATCGCTCCCCAGCCTTTCATCTGCACCATTCATTCCCGCCTTATTCCCCTCGCACCACGTGATGCAATCGCAACCCTTGATCGATTCGCCTGCGATCTAATCCTACCCGGCCATTATCGCTTCGATCACCACCGTTGGATCACAAGATCCAACGGTGGAGACTTCGTCTCCTACCTCCGATCGCTCTCTCCCACGATCTCGACCTTGCGCAACACGCCGCCCCCTTTCTATTTTCGCCACCACGCTTACCACCTTCTCCGACCACCAATCACGCCACGATCTTCACCACTCTCCCTTCATCCTCGCCAGCTCGCTCACTTTCCACGACTCCCACCGATGTAGCTCCACTATGGCCTCAAACTCCACCTTCCAGCGACTGAACCCATCGACTTCACCCTATAAATACCCCCTCTCCGGCCATCGTCGCACCCATCCGCCCCTCGTGAGAGACGCCCAGAGCTCTGAGCTTCAACTTCGTGACAGGAATTGAGAGTTTTATTGAGCGAAGACGTCCGTCTTCTCCAGCAAGATCCTCGGCCTCCGCCGAATCGCAGCCCTCCTCCACCGAGCCGCTGCTTGAGCTCAAGGAACCACCGGCCTTTCGAGCGACGACCTGGAACCCAAGAAGGAGTTCCAATCCTCAGGTGACACCTCCATCCCTCTCCGATCTGTTCTTCATTTTTCCTTTGATTTTCTCGCATTTTATTCGCCACCTTCGGTCATCTTCTTCCCTCCATTCTATTCCGCCGAGCTCCGCGTCGAAGCTCCCATCTTTGCGGTAGCCTTCACGCCTTCCGATGACACCTTCCATCTTCCAGCAACTCAAGCTTCGTCACTTGGCCGGAGCTCCTTCGCCGGAACACCGCAGCACCCCTTAGGCCTCTCCGATCGCCTGCACTCCTCCACGAGTGCACGCACGAGCTTCGGCTCTGTATTTAGTGCTTGCAGGTGCCAACTGAGTCATTGGACGGAGCTTCGCCGGAGTCTTCTTCGACCTTCATCGTCACCGACTTCAGACAGCCCTCCGCCGCTCCTGAGACCATCAGGATCTTCGCCGCCACACCCCGAATCTTCTGGGATATCTCCGACAAGTCGGAGAGCTTCATCGACACGAGGAAGGACGGGCGGAGCAAAGGCGACTTCGCCGGAGCCCCTCCATCTCCTCCGCAGGCGGCAGAGGATCATCGGAGGAGACGTACAGTTGTCGTTCGATCGCATCGATCGAACGGTCCACAGCGAGCCACGTCGCCTCTCAGCTGGGCCTTTCAGAATTTGTTGGATCCCTTAAATCCAACGGCGCCTAGTGCGCCACGCGTCTCTCCCCCGCAGCAGCTTTCAGCCGTTGATATCCATCCTGATCCAGCGGCGGATCTTCAGCCACGTCGCATCTCCATCGAGCCCAGTAGCCGTTCGATCAACATAGATCTAACGGCCCGAGGTCACGCCACACGTCTACACCGCCATCCATCGGATCGAGCTCAATCCGAGGGTCCACAGCATGCCACGCAGCCTCGGTCCGAGCCTCTTCATCGAGCCTAGGCTCGGATCGCCCGAGCCTCACTCCAGACCTCCAGAAGCGCCCGAGCCGAGCTTCGAGCCTCCGCAGCTATCCGAGCCTAGGCCGCCCACGTGATGAGCACGTGCGGCCTGGGAAATTTACACAGAGGCCCCTGGAGCTTTCAAATATTGCAAAAAGGTCCCTGTGAAGCAGACCCCACGTGAGGAGCACGTGCCTTGTGGAGAAATTGCACTCGAGTCCCCAGCATAATAGGTAATTGCACTTAAGTCCCTGTCAACATATTTACTTTATGTATTTTTGATTTTCCTGTATTGCATTTACACCCCTGTGTTTGCACGCATCCCTAGGTTGCATATTACATCCTTTTTCAATTCTAAAAGTTGCATTTTGTTGAGAAACTTATCCTCTGTCTATTGGGCCACGTGTCATGTTTTTGTAATTCCAGTGGAATTTTAAATGAATTAATTGGTTGCTTTGTGGAATATTTTGCCCAGTGACACCTTTTAATTTTTAGTTAATTCTCTGTGATTCCAAAAATCCTCAAAAATTCACAGTAGCTTAAGGACAGTACTCTTAACATGCCATAAAAATTTCATGTCATTTGCACACATATCGAGGCCTAAATCAATTGTTGAGTGATTTTCTCATTTTAATTTTAATAAATTCATTTCACATTGAAATTCAAATCTGTCAATTTTCCTGGATTCCTTATCATTAGTGCTATCTAGGATAATTTTATCTCTTGGAAAAATTGTGATTTGTTATTTATTAAAAATTAAATAGTGAAAATCACCCTATCTACATATTTAATTCACAGTAAATTCATTTAGTGTCTAAAAAATCCAAAAAAAGGGTAGATCATTTTCATCATAATTAATTATCTGGCCAATTTTTAGAATTTTTGGACTTCATTTGATATCTTAATTGAATTAAACGTTAGATTGACCTGCTAGTTGCATGTGTCTGCATAGAAATTAGAAAAAAAAGCAAAAAAATTAATTCCCCGAAAATCACACACTTGATCTTTGCTAAAATTCACCTAAGGAGACAGATGCCTCCCTGAGTTCGACCTTGGACTTTACCAAGTAAAAAAAATCACCGCTTGAAATTGGCTCAAATCTGATTTAAGTGGTTTTTGATTAGCCCCTTGTATCCGACTGCAACGAACGACAACTAATTAATTTGCTCGAATTAACTAAGGGTGCGGGACGCTCATCAATGCACAGATTTTTTGTACAATGTGAAGTCTTGTAACTATTTAATTGGACAAATACTATACAGATGGAGAGTGGAAGGTCTCCAGCTCTGGCAAATCTCTTGCTATTACTAACTACACCTTCCGGGAATACTCGACAAAAGGTTCGAGTTTTGTTCATCATAGATTTTGTACTTTCAAACATTTTTCTTTGATTATTTCCATGTAAAGCAAGTCTGTCAAGGTTTCCATATTGGAGATGGAGGAATAGAAAGATACAGTTCTTAGGCATGTTGGTACTTTTTGAGGGAACAATACAAGAAGTTTTAAGCCTTTTTATCTAATCAGTTCCTATTTTGAGAATGCATATAAATGATTGCACCTTGTTTATCTTTTATAAACTAGATATGCACATTGTATTTAATTGATTTGATTGTGTTACATGCAATTGTGATTGCAGTTTGGAGACATCTCTATTCGAAAGGGATCAGGAAGAGAGATCCCAATTGTCTGCAAATGTGATCTTTGTACTTCATGAAATATTCATTATAGGTACTATACCCATGTTATTTTTGATGATTTTATTGCAACTCTAATTTATTTGATCACAGTTTGTTATTAGAGGCTCCCCAATGTGGTTAATTTAAGCCATTCTGTCCATCCATATATGATGAATTATTGAAGTCCTTATGGCATGCATATAATTGTACTAATGTATAAAAACTTTGAGTCACTTCTGATTTGCTTCCATAATAAATAAGTGTTGGTTGATATGCTTTTGCATGTGCGGAACTCCAAATAAATTAAATGACCTCATTCTCCTCTTATAAGAAGTTGTTTAGAGATTCAAACTCATGCAATTTTTTACTTGTTCACTAAACTCGTCGAACTTAAGGACAACAATGAGTATTGGGATATGGTTCTACAGATTGTCAGAGAAGAATTAGACAAGGAATAGGGATATGGTTCTACAGGTGGAGGTAGAGGTGGATGAAACCGGCGATGGACAAGGGTAGACAATGAGCAATGGTATGAGGCCGATAGTGACAGGCGATGGACATGTCGCTTCGGGAATTGGGGGGACTGAGGGGGATGTTACCGAACCTTTTCTCATAAAGTTAGGAGGTTGGAGGTCCTTTGGTGTAAAAGGTAGAAGGCTGGGGGGCACTATAGTTTCCTAAGTATTTTTATACTTATTTTCAATTTCACCTTTTGATGATGTATGCCATTCACACATGTATCCTTCTTGTTTTCAGGTTATATCTCAGTACTCAAGCATGAAGACCCTAGTATACATGTCTTTAGTTATTTATTTATCTTTTCTTTCATGTGCACTTTATTTAGCATGGAAGCAGATTTAGCTCTGAAGTTCGAACTAGTTGAACTTCAAAAGAGGTATGGATTCCTACTAGTTGTCGATGATGTAAGTTTACCACATCAAGCATCTCATTTTCTCCACTTTAGTAATATTTGTAGGTCCTTTTCCCTACAACCCAACAATGAAAAGGGATGTTCTCACACACATTTGGCATGATCACATGGCATGTATGTTCTACATATATCCCAATAAAATTTCTCTTACACTTCAATTGTTAAATCCAAATCTTGTCCATATGTTAGAAACACGACAAGGGGATTTCAATGGAGTCTCAAGGGGCAGGTCATTTTTGATTCAAAGCCGTGGCCTATGATATCTGACAGCACCAAAGATCTCATCCGATGTATGCTCTGTCTCTAAGCCTTCAAAATACTCTATTGCTCATCAAGCACTATGTACAGTTACTTCTTACTAGGGCTCCCACGATTATGTTGTTTGATTTGCGGTCATTGACTGCAGCATAAAGGCTATTGTAATTTCTGCTCTTACGTTGGTCTTAGGTTGGTCTACTCTTGTAAGACATTTGTGGATATATGAGGGTAGAGTGGCACCTGTTTAGCCTTCGGACCCACAGTTCTTTCTCGTCTCAAACAACTATCTGCTACGAATAATTTGAAGAAGATGGCTTTACAGGTGTAGAATGAGCATAATTAGCGACGTAAAATGATGATGATCTTAAAATAGTAATGCCATTCTAATTTGAATCCAAACTTGAGTAGCTACTCTGTGCTCCGAAATCTAGTATGGTCTAACGTTAGGGGCTGCGATTGCGTGGGAATGCAAACCATGGGGCTGCAATTGTTTGTTATATGGTAATTTTTAATTATATGAGTGCTGCTAATTTGTCTTTAATCAGAGTTCTGCATATGTTTGTAGGAAAGCAATCTATTTAAAGGGGCAAGCAACAAGACAGAGGGTTTGATGGGGAAGGATGCTCTTTCTAGCAAAAGTTTTGGTCGTGGCAAAAATGGTCCAAAATTTGTTTGGCTATCTTTGAGGACTGGGTTGCTTATTCGTGTAATGTTCTTTTTTTAATGTACGTGCAAATTTGTATGTAAGAGACACACTATTATAAATACATATTTATTGACACAATCTATATACATATTTATTGATATTTATGCAGTTTCTCCCAGATAAAATATAATCTATTTGAATAAAAATTCCAGGTACTTGGAGGTTGTGGTGACATATCAATTCAATCTTTACAACTATCTTCCTTTCATTACTTTGGTGATGAAATACGTGTCACAATAAAGAGTGCAACAACCTTATTGTCACCACAACCTGTAGTGACTCGGCTTTTGGAGATGGATTAGTAGTGACGAACGGGTTGTCCTAATAGCCATTTTCGTCACTACAAATTGTCATTTTATCACTATAATTTTGATACCAGAAGACCATTTTGCTGTAGTGGATTTTCAATGACTTAGTTGGTGCAATGAATTGATTTGTCTTTACAATGGTACGTTAAGAAGCATGATTCACTAGAATCATACCATAACTGAGAATATGTGAAAATATTTGAGACAACATGCTTTATTTAGTATGTTGTTGGCTTGAATAATCAGGAAAGAAATGAAAGAAATGGTAATAATTGCATACTTTGCGAAGGAAATGAATTAAAGGAACACATTGGTGTACATGCTTTGTGCTAACCTCTGTAGGATATATAATGGAATATCAATTATCAATAATTTGAAGAAATCAATTCTTCGTAGAGTGGGAAATAAGCATCGAAGAAGCAACCCCATAACATGGCTGCTTTGAGAACCCAATAAAAAGATGCAAGAATTTGTCAATTTGATGAGTCGAATTTTGTAAAGAAACTGATTATTATACCATTTCGGAAGAGCTTCATAGATCTAGAGGATCAAAAGTAAGAACATGTAAATGTGTTGTTGAAATAAAATATGATCCTTAAAAATTGAAATTATAAATTATGTACAGTATAGCAAGGATAATGAAAATAAGGTTACTCTTGTCATTGCTAAACTTTGTAAACAGTAATAGATAAATGAGATGCAAAGAGAACTGTAATTTTCCTAAAGCGGTCGAAAGTTGTTTGTGCTTTACTCTCCAAAGGAATTTCATATGAAGATGTTAGAAATGTAGCAATAGATATTTCACGTCCAAAAAATTATCTTTGATCGATAGTATCAACATTCGACTTTATTTGTTATTCAGCATCTCTTGCCTTAACATGTATCAGACGTGCACACTTTGTGAGTTTCTCTTGGATCATTAAACAAAATGTTATGGCCAATAAATATATATAATGGATTATAGTCAACAAAGATAAAACAAGCAAGCCACGGAACAAGAATAACCACAAGAGACATTTATTTTAACACGGAAATCCATCAAGGTAAAAACCACGGCCTGAGTCACCTGACTCAGAATTTCATGGTTAGCTAAGCCAACCAACTATTCCACTATCTCGAGTTATTCCCACACATGATAACTTAATTGTTTACTGGTGCTTTAGATCATACATCAAAGTTTTCCCATACTTGGATCAAAGGTCAAGTTCTTTATACAGCTTTTGATGAATCTGTGATTCACCACACTAATTAACTAAAAATACAGCTTCGTCCTGAGTAAGTAAGTACATTTAGGTGTTTATATTCATAATTAGCATTCATGCATCTATAAATAATTTGCATAAAGTAGCATTTCATATTACATTCATATTCACATATATATATATTTATCTAACTTCACTAATTTTTAATTAATTCATACTCATTCCAAATTGAATAAGACCAGCTCCATTGTGTACATATTACTAACTAGATCCCATGAAAATACCCAAAAAAATATCGACCCATAAAAATTGTATAAAAATCCCAAAACACTAATTTCCAGGACAGAAAGTTGTAAACTTGCATAACTTCCTCATATAATGTCCGATTACACTCTACTCACTTTTTGAATTCATACGCATTTTTCTATGAAACAAGACAAATTCAAAAGAATCCGAGTGCATATGTGAAACTTGGATTTTAGGATTGAATCATATATTGTATATATTTAGTGTTTTTTTACTTATCATTTTATGTACATATTTAACTTTTTAAATTTATTTCTTTTTCATTTCTTTATTACATCTCATATTTTAACTAATTTTGTGAAAATAAAAATCCAAAACAATTAGAAAAACCAATAAATAAACATTTTAACTTGAGCATACTAACGCATTCATTTGTCTATATCTCGCATTTTCTAATTATTCCTCACTCATAAATATGCAAAAAATACACTTGTATCAATTGCATCATTATGCATCATATTTGATTTTGGCATACATTTGTTATGCATATAAAAATCAATAAAAAACTCAAAACTTAAAATTAGGTATTTTATACACATAAAATACCAACAAAAACATTCATATCTTGCATTGTTGAGTCCATTTGCACATGGATCCTTCATGAACATTGTAGAATGACTTATGAAAATATTTTTTTATTTTGGCCATTTTTCATTCGAGATCATTTACTATTTCTTGACCATTTTCTTTTACATTTTCATGCATGTTCAATATGCAGTCACTAGTCCTCTACCTCACAACTGCACTCACACACTCCCCAACACATTCACAGATGCTTCCTCCAATCAGAACGCACTGAGTGTTGAACTTCATGGTCAATACTCCCTTCCAACTCCCCCCACCTCTTTCTCCACTCTCTTTCACTCTTCTTCTCTATCTACTCTCTCTTTCTCCATCTTTCTCCCTAACCACAACTCCCTGATATCACCTTCGTCCTAACAAACATCAAACAAATCACCCTCTTTGTTATCTTCCCCAACAACCAAAAAATCCATCACCTCAACTTCCTTCGCTAGACCCAAACCAACCTCCTGTAGCAGTTGAACACTTTTCTTATCCTTCTCACCAGGAAGGAAGATCCACTAGCACACCATATCTATAAAACCTAAAGCCCAAACCATAACCAACACAAAGAATGCATGGAGCTTTATCCCTGACGCAAAATTCCACCCAATCCACAACAGTAATGCCCCCATCTTCGGGACTAAACCAAAGATCCATTATTTCCAACCTTGCAACAAAATCCCCTCCACTCGAAATTGCAGAAAACATATCCCCTTCTTCTACGTCTCTAACCACCAAATCACACAAACCCATCACCGAGTCCCCATGAAAACTCCCTCTCTATCTGCATGCAAACCATCTGATGGTCGTTTGACGACCTCCCACATGAGAGAAAGAGAGAGAGATAGACAGAGCAGAGGAGAAAGCCTCTGGTGACCGGTGACAACAATCATCTGGAAGGTGAAGACCTACCTATCGGCATGATCCACGATGGTCATGCCACTGTGTAAGATGCTTCTTAGAAGCAGCATAGCCTCCGCCACTGTGGCGACTGTCCTCCTAGGACCTCGAGTACTCAGAAAAATGATTCCACACACATACATTCTACATTTGAAACATCGATGATAAGCATGAGAAATACATTGCATAAAATATTGAAATTTAAGTGTTCATTTTCTATTCATTTCCATTCACCCGCATAACATTCATCACATAATTCTATCCACAAAATATTACATGTATGCATTGTATTTGTCCACACACACACAAAATAACATGTCATGTCACTCAGCAGAAGATACAATTAAAAGTAAAGCAGTAAAAGCTACAAGTATTGTACTATAGAAGTACAACTACACCAAAATAGAAACTCCAAACACAAGCCACTCAGTGTTGTCGCTAAGCTTGTCCACATGTGGATCCAACGTAAAGGGTACGCTATGAGAAAAGTTGCCCAATACAATGCTAAAACAATTACAAGTAAGGTACTAAAGAAAGTGTGCAAAAGGAAACTAAGAGGGTAAACCGTTCTCACAAAGAAAAAGAACACTCTGATCATTGTCATTAACCTTGAGCATCCAAGCATCATGGATAGTATGTGGTCTTGGTCCATAGGGGACCTCACACTATGACTCTAAGGCACTAAGTAAAATAAGGGTTGGGTTGCCTCTGTAGGCATGCGGTGAGGTACAATGCATCCCAATTAAGTTCCAAACATGTTTACTAGCTACATATACCAATGTGTAACTCCATGTTTAACCACAAGTATTCAACTTGATTCATCGTATTGTCATTACTTAACTAATTCCCAACCTATAAATCATCGTGAACCACCTAAGTCCATTACTCATGTGTAAGAGTCCATGGTGGCCTAGGGCATGAGTCAGGGCACTGATCACTAAGATCATTCATTATCATAGTCATAAATCCAACAACTATCCATTATCCTCCTTATACACATGAGAGCGTGTTTCATTTCCAACCTCAACAACCATCATTTCCCGGAACTCTCGTCTTAGTGCTTTGATTGATCGCTAATTGTCTATGTTAATTGTAGTGTATTGTAGTACAACCACTTAACAATCTATTAGAACCGATTGGAGAGTAGCTTGACTAAAATTTCCTGGATAAGTCCAGGGTCGAACACGAGGACACATACTTATTAGTTTATCTAATTATAGCCTAAATGTCTCAGTTAAGTTATTTAAGTGATATCTAGGTCAAAAGTGCATAACATGATGAATGCATAACATTTTATGGTCTTTTTAAGCAAGTTAAGTAGTTGATATACAAAGGCAATGAATGCAATACTGATGCAACAAAAACTCATGCAATAATTTAAAACACTATATTAAGCTCTTAAATTAAATGAATGATTAAGATATCTACTTAAATATCTAATGTGGTCTAAGTCATTAATTAAAAATCAACTTTATTATTTAAAGATTAAGCAGATAGAGAAAGATATTTATCTAACTTTTTCCTACAAGTCACAGATCATTTCAAGTAAGTTCATATACTCTCTTAAAGAGCATGATTCAAGCTTTAAAACAAGACCAAGATTGCATTAATTAGATATTAAATGCTCAAGATATTCATTAAACAAGTTTGAGGCTTAATTGTAAGAAATAATGAATTAAAAATACATAAAGTATCACATACATGTCCTAAAAGGACTAAAATACAATAAACAAAACTTGCTAGGGTCTTATCTATAGATTAACCCTACATGAGGTTATTTTTGAAAAATAAGAAGACCTGACGAGTTGTGGGTGCAAATAACCCAAGGAACACGTGCGAAGCACATGCGGCTTAGGCTCAGTGTGATGTGGAGGTTCAGGACACGTGGAGAGGCATTGGCACTTGGACTCTGGTTTGATCCACCCAAAACTACATGTATGGTAAGGTGGATCGGGGCTCCTCTGGGTTGTAGGATCAATTTGATCCAACAGTGTCTATACGTTGAGGGTATCTCCTCCTCCTCCACAGGCGGCGACTAAGAAACTAGACTCTGGTGAGCTTGTAGCTCCTACATCGTGGTCCTCTGACTTATTTGAGTATCGAGTTAGGTGCCTGAGAGTTTGACGAAGTTGGTGGTGATCTGAGGAAGTGGCCGGAGTGGTTGAAATAGCAAGACAACTCTACTTTGATGGAGGTAGAGGAGGAGATCTAGCTTTAGACCTCTGATTAGTGAAGCATTAGAGTACCTACATGTGTTAAAGAAATAGCCAAGGCCAAGAAAATGTACAACGAGTGAAATGGAGAGACATGGAGGATTGCAGCTAAAGGAGAAGGTGGAAGCCCTAATCAGTTCCTCTTCTTTGCGAGAAGAAGAACTGGATCGACGTTGAGGAGGTCTTGGAGAAGGGAGAAGGATGATCGAGTCTATGCACGAAGGTGGGGGTGACTTGGCGATGGAGATGGGATAATCAATTCAAGTAGAAAGTGTGTACGAGCAAAGCATCAGGATAGACGTGAATATGGAACAGAGTCGGAGACAAAGTGAAGGCCTGGGGAGAAGCTTAATAGCTTCGGGTCATCGCTTGACACATTCGACGAAGGTGTGAAACTCGAGTAGCACTAGATCGAGGCTGAAACACGATCAAGTCATCATGGATCTCGCTGGGTAGTACTCCTTCATTGCTCTTGTTCTCTCTCTATCACTATCACTGAAGGGAAGAGTAGGCTCGAATCAACCTCTCGTAAAGGGCGGATAATGGAGAAGTTGGTCGTAGATGGGATTTTGTTCCCTCTCCTGGTGGTTGCAAGAAGGTGGTTTCAACCGCCTCACTAAAGCTCACATGAAGAGGAGGGTGGAGTTGGATGCTAGGGCAAAGATGAGGAGAGAACGGGAAACTTATTGGTACCAGAATCGTGTGGAGGTGACAACTAGACTGGCGAGGAGAAATCGGTCAAGAAGGGACATCGAAGAGTTGTGACGCATGGGAGATTGATAAATCCGAAAATTAAGCCAAAGTCGTGTCATTCCACAAGGCGGAAGGACAGCCGCTGATGAGACCTAAGATGAAATCCCTGATTAATCAACAGATAACCTACAACAATAATAAAGCAACTAATATCAAAAATATGGAGTTAAAATTTATTATAACTCTACAACAAATGTGTATAGGCATAAGTACATGTAGAGGTCGAACACTGGGAGCAAACGGGAGGAGGCAAACAGATGCTCAAAACTTTGTCTTTTATCTCTTGTCCATGTTATTATTTTTATGGATTTTTAATTTTTAATTTTTTATGTATTTTTTGTATTTGATTTTTAATTTTATGTTTTGTATTTTCTTTTTATATATATTTTTTATTTTTATATTGCTTTTTCTTTTATATAAACAAAATAACATATATAAGGCTTTATATACACAATATATAGTAGTATAGTTATAAATACAAATAAATATAGATAAAATACAGAAAAATAAATTCTTTTTAAAATTTTCACGTTTTTCTAATGTTTTTGTAATTTTCCAGGAATTTTTGCTATTTTTATGTATTTTTAAAGTAACAAATATCCCAACTAAATGATTAATTAAAAACCCGAAACTGATTCGGATTTTAAAAATAGTATATGAATCCCAAAATTATCCAAACCAATTTTAATATATAAAAATTTGTATAAATAAAATTATAAAACATAAATTTATATAGGTTTTAAAAGGATTTTTTAGATTTTTATAAAAGATTTTGATGTTTTTCAATTTTTAGGCATTTTGTTTTTCCATTTTTAGTGATTTTTGATCTGTAACAAAAATACGATAAAATATACTATATATAATTTTTTTGGAATTTTTAGATGCATTTTTATATTTTTTGGTATTTTATAAATTGAACAAGGAATAACTAAGCTATATTTTATTTTTAATAATTGGATTAAATGCAGAAAATGCCAAATAAAAATGGGGCGTGAATATATATGGCATGAAGCATATAACCCTATTTTTGTGGATTTTAGGAGCATATTAGCTATATTTAATAAATAGATGAAAAGTACAAAAATTTAAGTCCTGGTAGGGGCATTTTTGCAAATAAAATAAAAGACAAGGGGCTCGGTGCAAAAGTGCCTGAATAAAACAACATTTATTTAATTTTACTATACTAATTTACAATTACAAAATTCATCGTCTAATATGCAAAATTTCCCCAGTCACGTGGGACTACACGTGAGGCTGGGAGGGACCAACATGAGATATGCAAGAAGTACAGGGTTCCATTCATGAAATTCCCAGATTTATTTACATTTGACATTTTATTTACAATAGTAAATAATAAATACAAAAACTTCGAGGTGTGGATTGAAATTTACCCCAATTGAGGTGCAGACCAACGGTTGATCTGCGCCACTTATGCCATGTGTCGCATTGTGGTGGCGCGATACCGGTTCGTAGATGAATGGCTAGGATTAGATCCTGACCCATGATCGTACGGCTGCGAGGTGGACAAATCCAACAGTGCCTGGCGAATCTGGGCGAAGAATCTTGATCAGCCTCCTCCTTTGATTTTGTGCAAGCGGCGGATGGGCTTCTAGAGGTGCGGCGGCGGGGCTTTTATAGGGTATGGAGGTTCGCCGGTGAACGAAAGAGGGTTGCTGGGGATTTGACTGGGGTTTGATTGACGATCGTCGGGGGTTTGTATTTGGAAGGAGATTGGAGATGCTCATGGCGATGGGAGATCTGGTGATTGATCTTGAGATCACGGAAGATGGAGTTCTGACGAGATTTGAAAATTGGGCGGCACGGTGGAGATTTCGGGGGAGGCGGCACCGGCTAAGTGGGCAAGGAGGAGTTGATGAGGAAGAAGCACATGTGTCGTCCGATCGAGCACGATCGGACGGCCCGTGGAGTGCCACGTGGCGTCAAGGGGAAAGGGCGGCATGGCACATGCTTGGCGCGTGCCTGGGTGGCACGTACCTCGCATGTGCGGGGGCGTTTTAAATTTTTTTTTATAAAAATGATAATTAAAAATCTTAAAAACGACTGACACGTGGCGGCTCCAGGAGCGGCCACGTGTCAGCACCAGAAAATTCCGAGAATAAATCCTTTAAAAAATACAAAACAATCAGAAAATGGCCTCGGATCGAAAATATTTCTTCACAAAAATTGCTCGTCTCGATGAGATCTACAACTTTTATGAAGACATCAATACCAAAATCGATCAATCGCAAAAAGTGATATTTTTGGGGTATCCCATGTACATAGAATACCCTGACTTTTGGGTTTTATAATTTTTATGTCATTTTTAAATCAGATAAAAATCCGAAAAAATATGATAAAATCAGAAATAAATATTTACACAGTAATCTAAATTTTTTGGATTTTTATTAATTAAAAAAATGAAGAAATAAAATAAAATAAGAAAAAGACCGATTTTGTACAGTTGGTTAGTGAAGACATGGACTAAATTTGTTTCTTTGATTTCAAGCTCAATTTAGATTTGAATTTTTGTGCATTTTAATAAAACTTTATCAAAGAAGACAAATCAAAAATAAATGAACTAAAATAGGTTAATTATGTACATAAAATAATAGGTCAAAAACTGCTAAAATACAAAATGTACAAAAGAGGCCCAAAACCTAACTTTTACATACGAGCTCCGATTCACTTGAACTTGGTCTTGTTTTGAAGGTAATTGAATATACATTAGTTCAAAAATAAGTAGGATTAAAACGGACACTGTATGGGGAAGATATGAGGTTTTTAGTCCGGAAATCTTGAAACTAGGGTTTGGGTTTTTGGTACACTTATTTGGGTTAATGATTTTTTCTATATTTTTTATTTATTCTTGTTAGTGATATGTACACAATGGAGGTGGTTTTATGTCATTCGGAGTTAGCATGAATGAGTTAAAAATGGGGGAAGTTAGGCTATTTACAGGTCAATTTTGGCTGAGATTTTTGGCTTCTTATTTTGTGCAGAAATTAGTGCTAAAATGCAATTCTTATGAAAACATGCATGAATGCTAATTATGCAGAATAAATGCAAAAATGATGATGATTTTGAGGGATCTGAGCTTAATTAATGAGATTTAGAGTGATGAATCCGAGATTCATCAGAAGGCTACGGGAAGGTCTGGAAGAACATGGAAGAAACTCGCCTGGGGTGAGCTTTGATCGATCGTTATGGGCTCCTCCGGCCTCCTCCACCATAGTCGAAGGTCTCTATGCGTTCCTGGGAGTCTTCCACTTCAGATGGTTCCTTCAATCGAGCATCTAGAGGCCCGTCGTAGTCAGGCAAAGTCGAGGAAGAATGTGGGCTTTAGGTGCCTCCCTTTCGATCCAAATCGACCCCAAGGGGTTTTAACCTGCAAAATGAATCGTGGGTAGAGGGCAATATGCCTCGACCTAGTTAGGCATGGAATGGGTTGGAGATGGTGCGTCTGATGGTGTACTCCGGCGAGGGTGGTGGAAGGACTACGGCGGGCCAGATCACAGGGTGATCTGGTTGGTTGGTGGTTGACGAGCGTGGAGAAGCGAAGAGGGAAGATGGTGAGGTGGTTTGCAGGGTGAAACACACGTAGAGGCACCGTGAAATCGTTCACCGGAGCTACGAAAGGACTAATTACGCTAAACATACGGGCTAAAGGCTAAACTAAATACATAAATCAAAAGCATGAATGAAAATCTAACTAAATAAGTAAAAGGTGCAACTCAAACCTGTCAGACGAGGCAAGGAGCAGGATGGTGCCGGAGCTCCGATGTGGGTGCATCTCCTCCTCCGCGAGCCGCTCCAACGTCTCAGGGGACCTCCCCCTGTTACGAGGATGCACACTAGGCCAATAGTTGGGGGTTCCAAGACTCAGGGATGGCCAAAAAAGGAGGGAGGAAGGAGATGAGTTATTTATAGAACACATATAGCACCCTTATTGATCGGCTAAAAACAAGAGAATCAAGCTATGCACATGAGATACGAGAAGGTGACGTGTATGTACAATGAACCATGATCATTTTTCATGAAGCGGTTGGGGTTGACTGAGCGATAGATCATCCGCGAAAAATGGAGGAAACTCGGGGATTGGACTATTCTGACGCGCTAGGAGGTCTGAAGGGCGAGTTGACTTGCGCTCAACTTTTGACGTGACCCCATTGGGCCACATCATCCTGCTCCGCTACAAAACTGTGGGTTTTATTAAAGAATAAATAATTAAAAATAATAAACGATTTCATTAATTTTTGAATATAAAATAAAAAATGTTATCATTTAATGTAGTATTTTATTATGATTTTTATTTACTTTTTGGCTTTATTTATTGGTAGTTAATTTTTATTAGTGTATTTATAGGTATATTCATATACGTTTTGCACATTTTTATTTTATATATTTTATTTTATTATTTTATTTTATATATTTATGACTTATTTTTGTGTATCTAAATATATTTTTATTTTATTTTTATGATGCTATTTGTATGCTTAAATAAATAGATATGTATATTTTATAGGTATATTCATAGTTGTTTTATCTATGCTTTACATTTTTTATTTTAATGTATTTTATTGGATTTTATTTTGAGTTTATATTTTTAATAGAATATATATAATATTTACAATATTACAAAAATATAAAGAATAAAGAATAAAAGAATGAAATCGACTTTTATTTATATACAAGTAATAACATAGGTATTTTGCCTATGATTTCACATAGACTTATTTTATTTTATTTTATTTTGGTTTTATTTTAGTTTCAATATGCACATATGTTATAAATAATAATTACAAATTTATAAGATATAATTTTTTAAAAATAATATAGCATGAATAAATTGAATATTTTAATCGGGTCTATTATACAATAGGGGTCAAAAACCACCACCATTAAATAGCTTGTGAAAGTTATATACAATTAGAGGTGACATTGATATGTTTTGAGTTTTTATTTGAATGATATGCGTCTGGGAAGTTGGGTTTTTAGCTTTTTATTTTGTGTATAAAATGAACACCGTGCATTATTTTTATACAAACTTAATTTTGTATTTTTATTCACATTATTATCTACAACTTTCATGTACAAATTTCTTCATAGAATAAAATAGGTATCAAAAATATATAAATAATGAAAAAAGAATTGGGTTTTTATTCTATTTTGACCCTTATCTCCCCCTACTTTATTCCTTATCGACCAACTCAATTCTTTACTTGGCCTCAGGGTTTTGGGTCATAAAATATCTTTGATATTTTATTCCTTTTTCGTTTCTTCTCTTTATTATATAATTATTGCATTAAAACCCGTATTTTATATACAATTAATGCAATAAATAATGAAAGCTATTTTTTTACAAATTAATGCTATTTACATGCATTAGCTACGGTTTTTAAGGCCAAAATGATATAATAAAGGTGATTAAATAGAGATTCATCAGTGATCAACCTACGGAGGTTGAGATGTCTCTCAGTTGTTGGATCAAACGATCCAATGACCCACATTTTTTGGGTACGATTGAAGCAGCAGGAGGCGCCTGATCATGCGGTCCAAAAGAGAGCGGGGAGGACTGAATCTAAGTCGTCTGATCAAATGATCAGACGATCTCAATGAGAGGTACCTTGGGATGAAGGGTCCGGCTATGTGGCTCTACCGGAAGGAGCCACGTAGCCCAATCAAAAATAGAAGAAATACAAAAATAAATGTAAAATGAAATTAAATAACAAATGGAGTCAAATGAAAAAATGTTTAACATGAAAGTTGTGTATCTTTTCAAGATCTACAACTTTCATCTACAACTCAAAGTCAAAATACATTATGTATATATACTTATCATTTTTACTAGTGTTTTTAATGAATAAAACACTTATTTTATTTATTTTTATTATTTTTTGGTATTTTTAATGAAGAATAATATATAATATATTATATACAATATTATACTAATTTTTATTTGATTTTTTAATAAAAAGAAACACGGAAAGTAAAGGAACCTTATACTCAAATATAAATATATATTAATTAGCCTTATTTATTTACAAGATGGCAGATGTTAAAATGAATTAATTATTAGTTAAATTAGTTGAATAGTTTAAGATAAATGGATAAGAAATATGAATAATGATGATGAATTAGGGATTCGTCACCTCTTATACTTAAACTTTGTTCGTCCTTGAACAAATAAAGAATGAATAAGTTAGTTGAATTCATGATTGTGCATGTGATGTACAAGACTTGACATTCAAGATACGAGTTCCATGCGACTCTTAAACTCTAAGTTCAACCAAGTCTTAGTTAAAGGAAATCAACTTCCCTAATTATCAAGACTCTCAACATATACGTATATATATAAGAGGTATAACATTTAGTGTTGACTACATGTAGAAGTGTAGAGTCAAAGCTTCGCCCGAGATCATAGTCTAAAAGATCTACCTTAGGAACCAACCCTCAACACTAGGGAATAAATCGAGTCTCACTTCATTCCATCATATCTTAAGTTGTCTGAATGAAAAGGGTGAGAGAGAATGGTCAAGTATGGAGGATATAGCTTTGTGTCATTTCTTTTCTCCTCTCATAGGAAAAATGATCTCTTGAGTGTCTTATTAACCCATACGTGTATTTTTGGTGTTAATGAATATGTCCATCAAGAATTCTGAGTCGTCTGCACTTGTTTTTCTAAGATACACTGGGGTGTGTCTCTTTTGAGTATCTATCATACCTTTGACATTAAGAATTGTATCCTTTTAATCGTGCTCGCCTGACTCATGTCCTAGTTGATTTGGTCCAAGTGGACACTTTGAAAAGTTGAGAGCGCTCATCATTGACATAAGCTCAAAGAATATTCCTTTGGAAGATATGAGCCTTCTTTTCAATAATTTTCTTTTCTTTATTTTCTTTTTGGCTAGATCCATTGCTTTTACCAAGTTGGTGCATAATGATCAATAATTTAATAATTTTACACACACTGGTATTTTAATCAAGATAGTATAAGAACCTTGTTCTCATATTGGCTAAAGTGCTGCCACTAAGGTTTCATTAAGCAATCCTCAATCTTATCCCTTCCTTGAACATCATTAAATCAGGTCCAAACTCAAACCTCTCATCCTAGTTCCTGTGGCAAAACAACGATTCGTCACATAGTCTATGCATTTGTGCAAGTGTAGTGATGGTCCTGTTTCGCCACATGCAACATCCACCATTAGCTATCTACCATCTGTGAGATCCACAACGATTCGTCACATAGTCTTTCGCCAAATGCAACATCCACCATATGTGAGATCAGCTATCTCTACGCTTCCATTACCGTGTAGTTGCTTCACTATATAGGGACCCGTCCACTTTGGGTTTAGTTTCTTGTGAAAGATCTTCAACTTCACCTTGAACAACCATACCTTTTCTCCCAAGAGAAAGTTCTTGCACCTAATGTGCTAGTCATACCACTTTTTAACTTCGTCCTTATAGATCAAGTTGTTGTCATACACATGGTTTCGGATCTCCACAAGCTCATTCAAGTTCATGTCACGATATAGTTTCTCTAAGTGTGACAACTCCAAATTACTTGCCTAATTTCCCATTCAGATTTGTGAATTAACTCATCGGACAATGACATAGCTTGCCATAAATCATCCTAAAAGGTGAAGTGTCAAACGGTGTCTTGTAGGTCATCATGTAGGCCCGCAGAACTTGGTCCAATAGTTGGGACCAATTCTTCCTATTAGGACAAACCGACTTGTAAAGAATAATCTTCACCTATCTATTTAAAACATGTATCATGTTATTCAACCGAGGGTGGTAGCGACTAGTTGCTCTATGATCAAATCCATAATCCTTAGCCAAGTTCTTCATTTCTATGTTTACAAAATGGCTACACCATCAAAAATAAATACTTTAGGGATCTCAAACCCAATAATAATGTGGCCCTTAATAAACTTACAAAGAATCTTATTGTTTGTGATTTGGGTGGGATATCCTCCACCCACCTTGATAAGTAATCTATCGCCAACAAGAAATGCTCTTGTCTATTACTGTTGGGAAAGGGACCCATGAAATCAATGGCCCATGCATCAAAAACATCACAAATTATCATCAATTGCATGGGCATCTCATCCTGAGATCTAACTATCCCTCCCATTATTTGAAAAATGGGGCATGATCGTATAAAATCAAAAGCATCACGAAATGCGGACGACTAGTAAATTCACATTAGAGTACCTTGTGCGCGGTTCACTTTCCCGAATGGTGTCCTCCTACGTCAAGAGTATGACAATTAGTAATGACACCTGGTATTCCTCCTCCCGCATCAAGAGTATGACAACGAGTAATGACACTCTGGTATTCCTCATGATGAATACACCTTATCCAGATGCAATCTGATCCTTTAAAGAAATGGAACGGATCCTCCCAATGTATCTCCTCGAATCCGACTTCAATTAATCAATACTGCTCCTTAGGATAACCTGGAAAACTTTCTTGGAGACGATAGTTCACCATGTTGGCGTACCAAGGCAGTGCATCAACTACACAAATTAACTCATCCATGAAGGTCTCTTTGATAGGCTCATTGCCAGGGGAATCCTTTAGCTCAAATCAATAAAGGTGATCATCCACAACATTTTTAACTCCAATTTATCCTTAGTTTCCGAATCACAATCCTGGAGTAATAAAATCCACCTAAGAATACGTGTCTTTGCATCCTTCATTTTCACTAAATATCGAATGGCTGTGTGATATGTGTACATTGTCACCTTAGAGACCAAAAATGTAGGGTATGAACTTCTCTAGGGCCCAAAATACCGCGAGTATATTATTTTCAATAAATATATAATTCTTATGTGCTTGATCTAAAACTTTGCTCCCATAATGGATCACAAATAAAATCTCGTCTCACCTCTGCCCTAACATAGCTCTTATAAAAAGTTCGATGCATCAGTCGTGATCTCAAAGAGAAGAGACCAGTCAAGAGCTTGTAAGACATGCGACTTAATAGTCTTTCTTTTCAACATCTCAAAGGCCTCAAGACACATGTGATCTACAATGAACTATGTGTCTTTTCCTAAGATCTCAGTCAGCGGTTGGGCATTCTTTGAAATATCTTGAATAAATCTTCTATAAAATCCAACATGCCCTAAATATGATCGTACTGACTTCACGTTGGTTGGTGGATCAAGTTTCTGCATCACATTCACCGTGACTAGGTCGACCTCCATTCCCTTTTTAGAGATGACATGCGCCAACACAATCCCCTCATGGACTATAAAATGACTTTTCTCCCATGAGAGTGCCATATTCACCTCTCTATATCTTTGAAGAACTTGGTCCAAGTACGCTAAACATGAATCAAATAAATCGCCAAGGAGTGAGAAATTATCTATGAAGACCTCTAGGAAATCCCCCATCATCTCTACAAACATGACAATCATGCAATGCTGAAATGTGCCTGGGGCATTGCAAAGCCCGAATGGCATGCACTTGAAAGCATACGAGCCATTTTGCAATAAAAGTTATTGCAAGTCACTCCATAATCTAAAATAAGGCATAATTAATTTTCATATAAAATCCCTTAGTACAACTAAAATTATGCACCATACCATCTTGATAATCATACAACCGTTGATTCAATAGTTGAATCATAAAGGTTGGTGCTTAGATGATATCTAAAGAGCTAGATTGAGGACTTATCTAGCACCATCAAATGATTGTTAAGAGATGATCTCAAGTCTGAGAACGAGATGGAAACCCTTACTCCAAAGGTTGATATTCGATCGACCTCTTGATGCAGGTCCTCTGTATAGGAATAGAGATTCGGAGGTGTCAGATAAGTTAAGTCAAAGAGTTGACTTAGTAAGATCAAGATAACTAAGACCTATGACGTATGCTATCACGGTATAGGCACGCATCCTCTGACTAGAGACATATGTATTACTATATGTCTGAGTATGTACATTAGGCATACCATTAGGTTGATGAACTAATCAAGGTCTATACACCGACGAGCTGGTGTATATACAAGGAAGTATAAGTACTACAATCTCTGAAAGGGATCATACATGATCACTACTGAAATGAAAGACATGAGCTCACTCATGAGATATTGGGACCAATCAAATTCCATGCATGTTCGTCTTGCTTTGGAAGCATGATAAGATTGGTAGGTATAATATATGCTTTTGTAAATCATATGATCGATAATTTTTTATCATTTACTAACTAGATATAAATCAGCTTCGTCGAGCTGCTTCATATATAGTAGTGGGAGGTTCTTCCTAGGTCTGCTTATGCAGCTTACCTGACGCTCTACATTCTCCCAACCCCCATTTCTTTCCGCGGGGGGCTTTTCTTTAGGGACCCTGCCTTTGGTAGTTTTGGGGGCAAGATCGCTCCCCCACTCCAAAAGAAAAATAAAAGGGCTATAAGTGGACCGTTTGGTATTGTGAGGAGGGTTGCTCGCCTTTTGACGGCTTGGCTTCTCCCTCGCTCCCTGGTCGGCCTCCGAAGTCTTCCTACCTGATTCAGACTATATATAAGCCTATAGACATCTTGTTTTGCCGGAAGCAAGTCAATCAACTACTTTGCTTTGCATCGTTTTTACTACGCACTCTCTCATTCCATGCTTGACGATGCCTCACCCTACGGAAAGGAATTCTCCCGCACTCCACTCGTTGCCTACTAAATGAGCATCCAAGCGAATTGAGCGAGCAAGCGAAGCCAGCTAGCCTCAAAGGGCTTCCCCCCAGGCTAATAGTTAATATGGGGTTTGGAGGCTTAATTGATTGGATACCTGAGAACCATAATCTTTCAAAGGAACTGCTTCTATGATGATAGATAGGGGTCAGGTTTGAGCTAAGAACATCGAAGCCCCCTGCCCTCCAAACAGTATGGGAGCCTTTCATCTCGTATTGCTCACACTCCCCAATCAGAACGACACCTCCTCCACCAGGGGGGCTGCTCCCAGCTTCGAAAATCCCGTCCTACTCCAAAAAGGGAAGTCAAGGCCAGGGTTCAATCCAATCCCTTCGCTTCGCATGGAAGCCACCCTACTCTCAAAAACCAAAAGTTCTTTCGCCTCGCCCAATGCCACGTCATCTATACGACGAGTCGGAATTCTTTTCGGAATTGCAATCATTCCTCAGTCCCCTCATCGATTGAAGGGCGGGAAAGAAAGGCTAATTCTCAGGAGGGGCCCCACCTTGAAACAAAGGTGTATGTACATGAAGAAGAACTCTGGCCCCTCTCCTTCCCAGGGAGGTCAGAGGGGGGAGGCTCATCGCGAAAGCCATGCCTACCCTTCTAGATTTTGAGGGATCCTGAACTCGAGAAAGATGTCTGAAAAAAGGCTCGGACTCATAATAGTGCAGGTCCTTCTCCTTCTGCTGAGACGGCCCTTCGTTCACCGCTTTATTCTTTGGAAGGAAGAAGAGAGAGCTTATCTAGTGGGGGGAGCGGATGTAGAATAACAAAGAGATCGCCAGACTGGCCCCCTCCGCATGACCTAAAAAGAAATAGAGGTATGTGCATGCTACCATAAGGCCTATAAACTCCTCCCTCAGGACACTATTGCATTGCCATGGGGATGGGGGGGACTCGACTTCCATAGGTCCTTGATTCGACCTTTGGGGGAGAATTGAGGTCCTTGCGCGGGTGCCTCATCCCTGACGACGTCGCTTGCTCTGTATGGAGTGCCCCGTGGTTCCTCGAGTGCCAACCACAGAGAGGAATGCCATCCCCCCATGTGCTATTTTCCACTAACCACTCGCTCGCCGACCGCTTGGGCTCTGCATTTTAAGTTTGATATCCTAACTGTCTCCTCTGCTCTATCGGGAGCCTGGCCCCTTCTTCTATCTTATCTACTGCTTTGCTCCTCGGCTCCCTACTGCTACAACCGCTCGCTGTAATAGCTTGCTTCTCGGAGGGATCGCACCCCGCATGGTGTGGGTGAGCTAGAGTGGCTTAGCATTCGACCTATGTATCCAGGCGCACGCGTAAAGGCATGATTAGTTCCACGAATCTCACTGCACTGACCATAGTAAACTCCTTCTTGTTGTACCGAAATGGAGGTCTGATTTGAACGACCAGGTACACATTTCACACCTGAGGAAGGTACATCCCAACTATGAGGTACATTAGTTGGTGTTACAATCATACATATATGACTTTTGGATGGTACAACCACTTGATTGTCCACTTCTAATAAACATGATTGACCCAATTCTGGATCATCTTCTGTAATCATATAACTATCAAAAATGAGGGAGTTTTCGTCGGAACTATTATAGTCTGAATACTCATAAGTCCAATACCATTGATGTCCCACCGCTTTGATAACAATGGCTGGATCTACTACTACCCGTCCATTGAGTATAACAAAGCAAATGATGGGAGGGCAATTAACATCGGGATGATACTTGGAAATATGGTCCGAATAATCTTGATAGTAGTTCTATGAACAATCTATTGCGGAATTGGTTTTTTTTCCTCATGGAAATGCCATAAAGCGCGAAGCAACATCCATAATATGAAAACCAAAATCAGAATGAGGAAGAAAAAGATACCATGATGTAAGTCATTTATTCCTTGCGGGAGAGGTATGGTTGTGCCTTGAAATCCTAATTGCCATGATTTTGTAGTGTCACAAGGAGCGATTGTGAGGAATAGCCATTCTAGTACATGGTTCATCATATTCTGATCTCTTCTCTCTAACATCCTGCCCCTCGACTCAAAAGGAGAATCAATATCATATAGAGACTTGTAGAAAGCGTGCGTGGGTTTTTCCCACAAGACGTCTGATGGGAGAATGGTATGCAATGCACATGATTTGAGAGGGAGAAGAGAAATGCGGTAGAACAAATCCGCACGATCAAAGGTCATTTTGATTTGAATATGAGAGGGGAGGTGGATTGCTTTCTGCATTTCTACTCGGGAGAGGGGGCCCTTCTCCCCCTGACCCCCAACTTCCTTATATATGGGGGAAGAACAATCTCCACATATTCTATTACAGGATATAGATCTTATGTGTCGATCTTCTCTATTGGATTGGCTCGTCGTCTACTCTTATGCCTAACAATCTTCTTGGAAAATCTCACTTTCGCATAAATTGCCTTTCGTTTTGTGTGCCCCCATATATATTCTAGCTCTATCCATGATTGAGTGCAAAATGCTTTCTTCTGGTTGGATACATGGTAGGGAGTTCTAGTTTTTGTCAATTCAATCCCGATCACTGAGAGGTCAGACAAGAATTCCGGCTCACTGAAAGTTACATTTCTCAATGAATTTCCAGAAAAATACGCATTTCCAAAACGAGAATGAAAGACTTTGTCATAGGGTCGTCGAGAGGTTGTCCGATCTGATCCTTATTTATTCAGAAAGCAATCTCTCCTACTCCCAAACTATTAACATCGTCTTACTCTCTAATATATTAGGACAACTAGGGGCTTCTGACCTAGGGCTTTAGAAAGAGAATTGATTGAGAATATCAAGAAATTCATATAAATAAGAATACGAGATTTTTTTGAGAAGGCTTCAAAGTGAGATATTTGTTGATATTACAATGAGATGGCTTTATGATATTATACATTATTTGATCTAATAGAAATTTCATTATAAATTTTAGCAACCATGAGAATATATTAGTACTGATTTTCTCTCTATAATATATTCTACGGTATTAAATATAGTTTAGAATAAAAGATTCCATTTCATATATATCAGATTTCTTTCATGTCATGTTCGTAAGTATTTGATCTCGGCTGATCTATGGGGAATCTCGCACCTAGGGGCCTTTTCTTTCTCTTCGATATTCTCTTTGTCTTCCGGCTACACTGACGCACCTATCTCTGGCTTTGGGGTCCCTTCTTTTCTTTTTAGAAAGTGCTCTTCTAATAAGTACTCTTTGTCGCTTACCGAGGAACGCCAGGTTGAGGTCAGGGTCTTGGTAAATCCACCTACGACAATTAGATATTAGGGTCCGCTTCGACGCTTCTTTGGTGGTGGGCGTCAGGCCCTGATCCAGTGAGGCTTCCGTTCTCAATGACGCGGAAATGTTGCAGATGTCTACTCACTGACGGCGGAGGACCAAAGCGAAGTGTGCCGTCGAAGCAAGTGGCTTGGGGGTTTGGAAGGGGTATCACGGTGGGCTTGTTTTTGCGAGTAGGCTTCAACACAGAGAAGATCCTTCCCTTTACTTCTCGGGGCAGGCCGGCTACCTCTTCCCCGCCCGACGTCGAGCCGCTCAAATCTTTCCCCTGATTATTGATGATATAGTAGGGCAGACGAATCCTTCTGCCATGGCTTTCCATAGAAAGATGAAGAAAGGCTATCTGCGGAAGAGAGCAGAGTTGACAGCAGGAGAAAGTTCCCACAGAACGTGGACCACCAATCAGGAAAGGGCCTATCTTTGCATTGAGGATGGGAAGCGTGTCCAGAAGAATTCATTATATATTACAGTAGGGCACGGTAGAATCCTTGGATTCCGGACTGCCTGAACTTTCACCACTTCTACCTGCAGGAAAGAGGGGATTGACCTGGAGGGAAAGCCATCTTCAGGGGGAGGGGCAGCAAGGCTTTTCTTCCACCAAAGAGAGAGGCAAGAATGCGGGGGAGGATTTGCAGTCGTCGGGAGAGAACGGGAGACCGGAGTGAGGGCTCCCAATGATCAAATGAGAAACTTAATGATAAAAGCATGGAAAAGACAATTCAAATGAGATCAAACCTTCAGGTTTATTCTAAGTCTTCCAATATGCAGGATGTACGTGTATTAGGACTACTCGAGGGTGATGTGATCTTAAATGATATAATCGTGATGCTTCCGTTCTGACCGGCATGTAACGCGCATGGGTTTAAAGGTTGTACATGAATGGTTCTGAGGGCTGGTGGGATATTGTTAGCCATGTGAGCTCGGGACGAACCATTTTTACAATACATGTTATTTATAATATTTGATAGATTAATAAAGGTTATTAATTTATTTCACTCATTGTCTAAGATTAAATGAATGAATGCACTTATAAGGTCCCTTCGTACGATTACGGTTATTTATCATGACCATTTTAATAATCATACAACTATTTATTCAAAGGTTGAATCATATAGGCTATTGCTTGGATGATATCTAAAGAGTTATATTGAGGCCTCATCAAGCACCATCAAATGATTGTTAAAAAAGTATCTCCAACATGAAAAGGAGATGATAATCCTTCTCTAAAGGATGATATATGACTGACCTCTTGATGCATGTCCTTTACATAAGAATAGAGATTCGAAGGTGTTATATAAGTTAGGTCAAAGAGTTGAGTTAACTAGATCGAGATAACCAAGAACAATGTCATATGCTATCACAATATAAGCATGCATCTTCTTACTGAAAACAAATGTATTACTATATGTCTAAGTACATACATTAGCCAGACCATTAGATTGATGACCTAATCAAGGTCTATACACATGCGAGCCAGTGTGTATAGGAGGACATATGAGCAGTACGATCTCTCAAAAGGATCATACAAGTTCACTATTGAACCGGAAGTCATGAGCTCACTCAAGAGGTATTGAGACCGATCAAATTCTATGCATGGTTGTCTTGCTTTAGAAGCAGTACAAGAATTTGTAGGTATGGTATATTCTTTTTGAAAGCATATGATCGATACCATCTCCCAATGGCCGAATGAGAAACTTAATGATAAAATCCTGAAGAAGACAATTCAAATATGATCTAAAACTTCATGTTTATTCTAAGTCTTCCAGCATGCATGATGTACGGATATTAGGAATACTCGAGGGTGATGTGATCGTAAATGATTATATAACCATGACACTTCCATTCTGAGGGAGTAATGAAACATGATTGGATTTTAGTGACTCCTCTTAGTAGATTAGTAATCTGATCTTAGTCCAAATGTTGGACATTGATATGAATCTGATTCGGATGTAATGAGAAGATTAGATTCACGGTTTGATTTATTCAAACATCTTTGAGAGGTCACCAAGATTTGGATATGAGACAAGATCTCAGTATCCAAGTCACTATACATGGAATGTACAATTTTCATGTCCTTATATCTAAGTATCCGTGGAAAAAGCACATTGTTCTTGAAAGAGATCAAGAATGATTTTTTTGTTGACAATATATCCGAGCATTAGAAAATTGACCATTAAATATGATTTGATTGTTAAAAATAATGTGGATGTGATTCATATTATTTGGACACATGAAGAGAGACATGTTAGATAATTAAATTGGATTTAATTATCATAAATATGATTGATGTGTATAGCACTATCCACAATAATCATATTTATATTATGAATAATAATATCATGGAGATATTTAATTATAAATATGAATTACAATTTATATGTTAACATGAATTGGATTCACATTATACAATTAAATGTGAATTGGATTCATATTATACAAATAAATGTAAATGTGATTTACATTAATATTAGATAGATGAATACGATTCATAATTATCAATGGCATGATTGAAATTATCATAAAATAATTTGGAATTAATTTAGTGAGAATTTAAACAATAATGGTGTTGCACATGTGGAATATTTGATGAGATATGAGGTCTCACCAAATTGGAAGGAGATAGCCTCCATGTCATATAAGGTGTGGATGGCCACCAAGAGAATCTCTCCCTGGTGGTCGTTCGCTCTATGTATGGAAGGAGGTTGTGCTCCTTTCTATATTATTTTATCTAAATTGATTTAGTTAAATTTAAATTTATTGAATATTATTCATATATTTTATTTTTTAATTAGTTAATTATTGTTGTAAATTTTATGCAACAAAAATCATGATCATTGATTTGAATTAGGAGTGCATCCTAAACATCCTATTTTGTATAAAAGAAGAGCCAACCTTAGGCTATTCCTTACAACATCAACTCACAAGTTGAAAGCAACAAATCTCTCTCTCTCTCTCATATACACACCAATATAATATCTTTCTCTCAATATTGTGGTCGTCCACTTTATTGTTATTGAGAGCATCATCGTCATCACATCACCGTTGTATTACCATATCGAGTGCTCGTGGATCTTCACCTTCTTCAATGCTTCTTGCTCGTGAGGAAGGCTTTGCATTTCGTTAGATGAAATTAGGAGACTAAACACTCAGGTCATCAACTCGGATTGCGGGAAGTATGTGTCTCATCCACACGCCCATAGTGCATCCTTCGCTGGGTCGGACTTGAGATTGGAGGTCTCTTCAATTAGGGACACATGATCACGAACACTCTTTAAGAGGTAATACTTTGACTCATTTCTAATCTTGATGAAATGATATGAGAATGGTTCTCATATCATGCGATTTCATCTTTATCAATCTTTTAATGTATGCTACCCTGAGCCACTAGTATGACTTGTCGCTCTTGATCGCATGTGATGCAATCTTTACGCTTCCATCATGCGTTAAGCCCTAAACCCTAGCCTTTAGAACTACCTTCGATCATGTTAGTGAATTACTTGGTCCTCGGACTCTAATTCAAGCTCTCCCTATGAGAAGATGGTCTATAACTCTCATATATGAAGGTGGATCAGGCCAAATCAGGGATGAGATGGGGTATTTGGAGAAGGTCGGAGGTGGTTCTAGGTGAGTGCACATCAAGTTTCAACCGACCCTCGCGACTGATGGTTGGGGGATGAAGGATATGGGGAGATCCTTAAGCGCATCATGGAAGCGTGAGGATCGCATCGTAGGCAGCGAAAATTAAAAAAAATTTCATGTGACGAAACCACATGATCCAAGAACACTTCTCATATTGTTTCGTCTAAACCACAAACAAGTAATAGGATTACCTCTTGAAGCGTGGTTGCGATCGAGTCTCTAAACGAAGAGACCTCCTGTCTCAAGTCCGATCCGACGGAGGAGACGCTTGCGAGCGTGTTGATAAAACATGTGCTTCTCGCAATCCATGTCGATGATCCAAGCGGCAGATCTCCCGATCTTGACACACAAGATCCGACGTCTTCTTCACGAGCGAAGCGCACCGAAGGAGACGGGGATCCACGAGCAAACGATCGGGCAACATAACGACGACACTGCGGTGATGGAGAATCTCTCTAGGGCATCCATGGTGGACGGCCACATGAGAGAAGGAGAGGGTTGGCGTGCATATATATATATATATATATATATAGAGAGAGAGAGAGAGAGAGAGAGAGAGAGACTTATGTTCTCATTAGCATTTGAAGAGCAAGGGTGTCCTTCTATTTATAATATTTTGGGATCCATGGATCTCAATCCATGGGAAATACAAATCCATTGGTTCTCATTGATTTGTGTTTCTTTTAATGGTTAAGATTTTGTTGGTAAAACCAACATCAAATTAATTTAGATTATATATATATAGATAAATCAATATAAATCAATCCCAAAATTAAATCAACATATGGAGATAATAAAAAGGAGAGTGCCTCCTTTCATGTATTTGGAGTGGACGACCACCCTTTCCTATTAGGAATTGGTGGCCGTCCCTTCCTTCCAATACGGAAGGGACATCTCCAATGTAATCTCCTTAGATTACATTATTCCATGTATCTCCAATTTTACAATAACAATTGTTGTAAATTATTCTACAAAAATAATTCATAATTATTTTGTGAATATGCAATCTTGCCATTGGAAATTTGTGAATCACATTCACAACCCAAAATAAAATGTGAATTACATTTTCAATTTAGTGTTCAATGTGAATCCAATTCATATTAACATTTAATTAACAAATGTAAATTACAAATAGCTCTCTCTTATATATCATAAATCACATTTATAATATATTTGATTAACATGGATAGTGCTATCCACATTATTCATATCCATGATAATTAAATCACATTTAATCATCTTGGATCTCTATTCTCATGTGCCCAAATAATATGAATCACATTCACATTATTCACATCTTTGATAATCAAATCACATTTAATTATCTAAGATAACTCTCCTTATAATATGAATCAAATTCATATTATTCATGATAATTAAATCACATTTAATTATTTAATTTCTCAATGCTCGGATACATATATAAACAATGAAATTATCCTGAACTCTTTCAAGGATAATGCGCTTTCTCCGCAGATACTTAGAGATAAGGACAAGGTGATTGTCTTGTTCCACGTATAGTGACTTGGATATTGAGATCGCGTCTCAAATCTAGATCTCGGGCCTCTCATAGATGCTTGATTAAATCAAGATCGCAAATCCAATCTTCTCATTACATCTGAATCACATTCAGATCAATGTTCAATATTTGGACTAAGATCAGATCACTTCTCAACTGAGAGGAGTCACTAAAATCCAGACCCGTTTCATCACTCCCTAGGAATGGAAGCGTCATGCTTATACAACCATTTATGATCACATCACCCTCAGGTATTCCTAATACCTGTACATCCTGCATATTGGAAGACCCAGAATAATCCCGAAGTATAAGATCAATTTTACACTGTCTACTTCAGGGATTTATAATAAGTTTCTCATTCGATCATTGGGAGTTGGTATCAATCATATACTTTCCAAAAGCATGTATCATACCTAGGTGTTGATCATATACTTTCCAAACGTATATATCAATCCTTACAAATTCAGTCAAGCTTCCAAAGCGAGATGACCGCACACGGAATTTGATTCTTCCCAATATCTCATGAGTGAGCTCATGTCTTCCGGTTCAGGAAACGAACCGGTATGATCCCTTTGAGAGATTGTATTACCCATATGCCCTTGTATGCACACCAGCGCGCCGGTGTATAGACCTTGATTAGGTCATCAACCTATTGGTCTGCCAAATTTACATACTCAGACATATAGTACCATATCTGTCTACGGTCAGAGGATGCGTGCCTATATCGTGACAGCATATAACATAGGACTTTGGTTATCTCGATCTCGTTAAGTCAACTCTTTGACCTAACTAATCTGACACCTCTGAATCTCTATTCCCATGTAGAGGACCTGCATCAAGAGGTCGGACAGATAGCAACCAAGTGAAAAAGGATTGCCATCTCCTACTCAGGCTGGAGATCCTCTCTTAACAATCATTTTACTACTTGATGAGTCCTCAATCTAACTCTTTAGATATTCATCCAAGCACCAACCTCTATGATTCAATAATTGAATCAACAACTGTATGATCATCAAGAAGGTCATAGTACATAACCCTAATTATACTAAGGGACCTATTATGTAAATTAGTTATTCTTCATTTCAGATCGGGGAATGATATTCACAATAACATTTATTGCGTAATGGCTCACTGTGGGCTTGCATGTCCAATAGGGGAAAGGTGCATGCCAGGTGGCATGAGTGGAAGAGGAATGTGTGGTCAAGGACGAGGAGCAATTGTTTGATGGAGAGGTGGCTAGAGGTGGTTGATAAAATGTGGAGAAATGTGCAGTAGGTGGGGAGGTCATGTGGCACAGAGATTAACAACGGGTGCAAGCCATTGAATCTTGTGATCCAATGATAAGGAAGTAGGTGTGAATGGATGGTGGGGATGGCTCTGATCAAACTTGATCAGAGGGTTGAGAGTGCAGCGAAGGCGAAGGGCTGCGATTGAATCAATCATGGGCAGTTGAACGGCTCAGAGAGGAGGAGGCTACTAATGAAGGGTCGGGGCACGTGGCTTCTCCATAGAGAAACCACGTGGCCTAATAAGAAAAAAGGAAGATAGTAAAAAAGGAAAATAAAAATAAAATATCTACACGCCTCAAACGAAAAAGTGTTCAACACAAAAGTTGTAGATCTTTTTGGGATCTATAACTTTCATGTAGGACTCAAAATGAAACCATACATATATACAAGATAGAATTTTTTCAAGTATTTTTAAGTGTTTAAAAACTCATTTTAATTTCTTTTGTGATTTTTGGTATTTTGGTTTATAAATAAATATAAAATAAATACGTATAATATTAAAATAATTTTTATAGTGTTTTTAAAAATAAGAAAACATAAAAAATAAAGACTCGGTACTAGGAATTATTTATGTACACTAATTAGGGTAAATTATATACAAGGTACCAAGTGTTAATGTTAGTGAATTAATAAAGAATCTTATTGAATAGTCCAAGTAAGAGGGATAATAACAGATAATAAGATGACAAATCATGGATTTATCACCCAGCGAGATAATTTAATCGTTTACTAGTGCTTTGGATCAGAAACCAAAGTCTTTCCCACAACGTGGATCAAACATAAAGTTCTTTATACACCTTTGTTGAATATGTGATTCAACACACTAATTAATTGAAATTAGAGGTCTGTCTTAAGTAAGTAAGTTCATTTAGGTATTTATAATCATAATTAGCATTCATGCATCTGTAAATAATTTGCATAATAGCATTTCATGTTGCATTCATATTCACTTACATATATTTACCTAATTTCGCCCATTTTTAGTTAATTCATACTCACTCTGAATTGAATAGAACCATATCCATGGTGTACATATTACTAACCTAATCCCATGAAAAATACTAAAAATACCAACCTAGAAAAGTTACATAAAACCCCAAACCCTAATTACATGATAAAAATTTGTAAAGTTGCATAGCTTCCTCATATAATACCTGATTACACTCTACTCATTTTTAAATTAATGTGCATTTTTTTCTACAAAACAATATCAAATTCGAAAGAATCTGAATTCATATGTGAAACTTGTATTTTGAGACCAGATTGTAATTATATATATTTATTGATTTTTACCCATCATTTTATGTACATAGTTAACTTTTTTAATTCGTTTCTTTTTCATTTCTTTATTGCATCTCATATTTTAATTAATCGCATGAAAATAAAAATCCAAAACAATTAGAAAACCCAAGAAAAAACATTTCTTACTTGAGCACACTAACCCATTCACTTATATATATCTCACATTTTCTAGTTAATCCTCACTCATAAAAATCCAAAAAAATACATGTGTGTCCATTACACCATTATGCATCATGTTTGATTTTGGCATACATTTATTGTGCATAGAAAAATCAATAAAAAAATAAAACATAAAATTAATTATTTTATACACATAAAATACCAACAAAATCATTCATATCTTGCATTGTTAAGACCATTTGCACTTGAATCCTTCTTGACATTGTAGAATGCGTTTAGGACAACATTTTTTGTTTTCTCATAACCACACTCAACACTCCCTACCACACTCACTCACGCCCACTCCAATCAGAACGCACAGAATGTTGACCTGTCTGGTCAACACTCCCTTCGAGCCCCTCCCCCTCCTCTTTCCCTCCTCTCTTTCACTACTCTTCTCCTCCTATTATCTCCCTCCCTCTCTCTCCATCTCTCCCTAACCACAACTCCCCGATGTCACCTTCATCATAACAAACATCAAACAAAATCATCCTCTCTGTTATATTCCCCAACAAATACATCACCTTCACTTCCTTCACCAGACCCAAACCACCTCTTGTATCCGTTGAACACTTCTCTTATCCTTCTCATCATGAAGGAAGACCTTACAACACGCCATAGCTGCAAAACTTAAAACCCAAACCATAACCGACCCAAATAATGCTTGTAACTCTATCTCTGACAAAAACTCCACCCAATCCACACTGGTATTGCCCCCATCTTTGGCATTAAACCAAACATCTATTATCTCCAACCTTCTGACAAAATCCCTTTCATCCGAAACTGCAGAAAACATCTCCCCTTCTTCTACGTCTCTAACCACCAAATCACACAAACCCATCATTGAGTCCCCCTTTGAAAACCTCCTCTCCATCTGCATGCAAACTATCCGCCGGTTGTTTGGCAACCTCCCACACAAGAGAGAGGGAGAGAGAGAGAGCAGAGAGCCTCCGGTTATCGGTGGCATCAGTCATATGGAAGGTGAAGACCTACCTATCGACGTGATCCACGGTGGTCATGCCACTGTGTAAGCTGCTTCCTCAGAAGCAGCATAGCCTCCGCCAATGTGGTGACCGTCCCCCAAGGACTCCGAGTATTCAGAAAACTGATTCGACGCACATGCATTTGCATATTTTAAACATTGATAATAATATGGAGAAATGCATTGCATAAAAGATTGGAATTTAAAATGTCCTTTTCCGTTCAATTCCATTCATCCACATAGTATCCCTCACATAATTCTATCCACAAAACATTACATGTATGCATTGTAATTGTCCACACACACACCCAAAATAACATGTCATGTCTTCAACAGAAGCTACAAGTAAAAGTAAAGAAGTAAAAGGTACAAGTATTGTACCAGAAAAGTGTATCTACACAAAAAGGGAAAAATCCAAGCACGAGCCGCTCAGTGTTGCGGCTAAACCTGTCTACTTGTGGATCCAATGCAAAGGGTACGTTATGAGAAAAGTTTCCCAATACCATGCTAAAACTATTACAAGTAAGGTACTAAATAAAGTGTGCAAACGAAAACTAACAAGGTAAACCATTCTCATAAAGAAGAAGAAAACTCTGATCATTGTCATTAACCTTGACCATCCAAACGTTATGAACAGTATGTAGTCTTGGTCCATAGGGAACCTCATACTATGACTCTAAGGCACTAAGTAACCTTAGGATTAGGTTGCCTCTGTAGACGTGCAGCGAGGTACAATGCATCCTAATTAAGTTCCTAACACGTCTGCTAGCTTCGTATACCAATGTATAACTCCATATTTAACCCCAAGTATTCAACTTGATTCATCATATTGCCCTTAACCAATTCCCAACTCGCAAATCATCGCGAACAACCTAAGTCAACTACTCATTTATAAGAGTCCACGGTGGCGTAGGGCACGAGTCAGGGTACCGATCACTAAGATCATTTGTTATCATAGTCATAAATCCAACAACTATCCAGTATCCTCCTTGTACACAGGAGATTGTGTTTCATTTCCAACCTAAACAACCATCATTTCCTAGAAATCACATCTTAGTGTTCCCACCTAGAATACTAGCTAATGTGACCTACACCAATGAGTACGCGTTGTTAACCTTAAGTAAAAAAAGCAAAACAAAGAACGACTACTTGGCTCGCACTCGAAGCACTGGGCTAAAGGCATGTAAGTAGTGAGGTTGAACATCGTATGGTGACTCCTATGTATGCCAAGCAACATGTCCCTATCTAACACAACTGTTGGGTTCGTGGCATCTAAATTTCTACCCAGGGCCCCAACGGTGCATGTCACTCCCTTGCCGACATCTACTCGTCTACCCACATGCCACTTTAGAAAGCAATCACCATGGCACGAAAGACAATGGCACAACGGGGAGGTTGTCCACCGTTTACAAAGATGTATATTAGATTCGGGATCATCCTATAACCATTTATGATGCTCAATTGCTCTCGCTCACGGATACTCTCCACATCTAATTGTAACTCACTTTAACTCAAAATGGACATGTTTCTATTATTTTTTAACTTAATTCAGTTATTCTAGATATTTAACATATACCATAATGTTTTCATTAATTTACAGTCAATTCACATCAAATTTCGGTCCATTTGGATCCACAGTCACAGAACGATCGATCAACAAAACAAACATAATCAACCATTTTAGGTTGGGATGATCGATCGACCAGGTGGGTGGATCAGTCATGATCGATCAACCCTGATGGCATGATCGATCATGCCTAGAACAGTGGCCGGTATTGTCTCTGGGCGATGTCCTCGAAGTTGCTCCGATCGTGAAACAAATTATACCCACATGTTCATGTTGTTACCTACAACACGAATATCAAAATTTTGATCATATTTCGTGCATAACTCTATCATACGAATAATGTTCTTGAACTTGTTAAAAATACTCCAATGAATACTATAAAATGGAATTTTATCTGATTTACCGACGGGACCAGATCAGAAAATGAAAATAGTGGGATCTTATTACAAGGGATCTCATAGCCACGTCGAGGCGAGGAACATAATCATGCTATCACGACCAACCTACAAGCAGACACATCTCTCTAACTTTATCTTCTCCCCCGTATCTTTATCTTCTTCATTTTCTTTTCTACTTCGATATCTCCATCTCCTCGTCAATTCCATCCCCTCCTCTTCTTCCGTTCGAAACAGCACCAGCCAACACGCCCGTCCGATAACACCACCTCCAACCGTAATATCTACCCCATGCAGCCCCCTCCACCTGCCATCGGAGCAGCATCTCTCCTCTGCCCTCTGTCATACCTCTGCAGGAGCTCCGCCTCCATCACAACTCCCTCTAATTTTCTCTTGCGCCTTCACGTCAAGGGTCGAGAAGAAACACTTGAAACCACCTTGTATTTGCAGGAAAATCAGCAGGAACCAACCTGGGCCTCATCAATTGCTTCTGGACTGCTAGAGCACCATCGACTCTAAAACGAATCAGCCGCAATGCAAAGGAGAGACCATGACCTCCCCACGACACCTGGAGATCTACCGGAGTTGACCCATCAAAGCTAAACTCCTTCGCCGGAACATCAACTGGAGCACTCTCGCATTATCGCATAGCAACAGAGGAAGAGATGCCAACAGATCGCATCAATTGATCAGGGCGTTCTCCGTCATCCCGGCGACCCTCATCGGAGGTGGGCAGCTAGAAGAGTGGACCTTTGTCTTCCTCCAGGATCTTCGTCGATCGAGAACATAAGGGAAAGAGTTAGCACACAGATAATCACACGATCTAAGGCCCCCCTTCATCTCCGCCGTTCGTATCTCAAGCGGCACCCCACCTCGATTAAAGTAGCCGATCACGTGCCTAATACACATGACGGCTTTTAACCCTCAAGTCCTCGAGCTACGAGAGAATTGCAGGTTGAGATCGCCACCTAGGGAATTTATTAAGGTAACTAGCTAACTCCAACAATTTACAAAGAAGTCCTTGGAAAGTCAAGTGTTCATTTCAAATTGGTCATTTCTTTACAAATACACCCCTATAAACTTTATTGAATATCTTGCGCATTACTTATCTAAAATTTCCAATTTTGTTTCATTACATAGGTAATTTTATGTCTTTATTTCATATAACATGGACATTCACAGGATCTATATTATTTATGCATTTCTGGGTTTAACATTTGTTTTAATAGTATTGAATTCATATTAATTCATTTTGTCTCATGAAGTTATGCAAAAATATTCATTGGATAGAAGATCAAAGTCACAAAATTTTAGCGCTAAGATCATTACATTTAATTATCGTTTGTGCTCTAAATTAATTAATTGGTGAATCTCTTCTATGGTTTTAATTGCTCCATATTGTAAGATATTCTATAGATAAAAAAATTACCAGTTATGCATTATTGATTTAACTATCAATAGAAACCCTCTAAATAATATTGCATTAATTTTATTCTCTCGTATCTTGCATTGTTTCCTTGCATAAAAACTAAAAAATCATTCATCTCATATTTAAATTTATTGCTTTACTTATTTTCATTCTTATTTGAAATTTCATAAAAATTCAAAAATCCAAAAACCTATAAAAAATCCTCTTGTGAAAACCTTACTACAAGTTGTTTAAAATTTAAGCCCAGATCCTCACATTACCTCCCTGAGTTCGACCTTGGAACTTCTCAAATAAAATAATCTCCACATTAAATTAATTGAATATATCTGTGTGGTTTTGATTGATCATTGAATTTTTATGCTACAACTAAAAATGATGGATTGATAAAGGGATCTCAAGCAGTTTCTCAACCTTGGATCAAACATTAAGTGTTGTAATATGTAGTAATGTAATGGAAAAGTACGACAATCTATAAAGCCTCAAATATAATTATGTAATGAGTAATGAGGCTAAGAAAATGTGTGCTATAATGAATAATTATATTCAAACTGAGCGTAGATGACTAGCACTCAACTCTCAAGATGTGACCTTGAAATAGAGAGTGAGAGAGTCAGCCTCAAGTAGAGTTTTGAGAGAAGGAGAGGCTTTGTCTTGGAATTGATGTTCTTAACAATGAGTCTAGGATCCTATTTATAGCGGTGGGGGATAACCATTCAAATATAGTCATTGGAAACAAATGTAGAGAGAAATCACTAAGATATGATACAAATGATCAATCGTGCAAAGAAGGTGATCAATCATGTAGATCAACGTGATTGATCATTTGATAACCGTTGGGAGGTTGAATTCGAATTGTCATCGATAATAAAAGATAGTTGGTCAATCAAGAGTGATTGATCATAGTAACTGGATCGATCGATCATTGATGATCAATCTGGGTCAATTAGGTTGATCGATCAGAGTTGGTTGATCGATCAGATGACGAATGTTGATCGGTCAATATGGTTGGAACTTAATATGCCTACATGATACACATGCATATGTGTTTAAGACTTTTTACATATGCCTATTGCAAAAGACTTCTTTCTTCTTCTTTACTTCCTCCACTACTGTCATCTTGTCCATCGCTCTTGCACTTCGAACTTGAAGCGAAATTATCATGAAATCTGTAGAGTTATATGTACTCACAAAGATTTGTTATCATCAAAGTGATATGATTAGTATGTAATCAAGGTTCTAACACACTCACCACCATTCCTATAACATATGTACATAATCAATATTTTTGGATTAAAATAATGAGATCAATGATTGCTTAACATGATTATATAATATAAACATTGTCAAGGAAAATAAACATGTGAAGTATTTGTAAGCTATCAGGAATTAGTGGTTGCATAAATATGTTAAAAGAGAGGGTAGATAGAAAACCTATCAATTATTTTCCTTTAAGTTTGGCAGAATATAAAATGCCCAAAGAAAGTATCTTAGGATTGATAAGAGGTAACAAATCGAATAATCAATCATTTGTCACAACCATTAGATAGCGATGTGGTGCAATAATCGGTCAGTTCCTAGATTTATATAATCAAACATTTTTTTAATATATAAATTGAACAGATATTTAACATTAATTTTCATTTATATAGATCTAAACCGTCAACTAATCCCTCCATTTGTCTCCATACTTGTAAATAACAAATGACAGACTAATAAAAAGATAATAATACTTGAAAATCAATTGTCATTTTAATGCTTGGACCAAAAATTTCTCTACAACAACACAATCTACGGATCACATGTATGATTGTGTTGTGCCTAATGTAATAAGTTGTTGGACATTTGAAGGAAAATATGCTTTATTGATAGATTTACCTCTTATAACATCCATCTCTATGTGGAATATAGATAGTTACATGGATCTAAGAACAAACAATCCAAATTTATCAGATTATATCCGCAAATACAAACTTACCTAGACATTGAAAAGGAAAAAAACTAGACCATGTTATTTGAATAAAAAATGACCCTTTAAAACGTAAACTTGTAACAATGATATTTGTGATTATATCAATGAAAAGCATTATATCTATTATTATAAAAATAACAAAGTAAAAAATATCAATGAGCATAGTATTGGATAGGAAAGAGCAGAGAAATAGATTATTAGTGTACACATGATAGCAAGAATGATGGTTTCCAGGCTCTCTCAATCCAAATAAATAATCATGCCATGTCATACATGTAATAAAGTAATATCGATACATGACTATTTATGTACATAAAGATACAAATTAATGCAATTTAGTTTAGAAAGCATGAGGTAAAGGTCTGAAGTTGTAATGAATCCTAATGGATTTAACATTGATTAACCATCCAAAGAGAAAAAAATTTGTGAAATATATCTAAATTAACTCAAACCACTTGAGATTACTTCAAAGGTAAGAAAAAAATAAGTATAGATTATATCTAAAAGGAATCGTAAGACAATGATACCCATAACGACAAAAAGAAAAATTTTGTTCAGTAATATTGAATGCATGTATGGAAGTAATTATTGCATAAGGATGACAACTTCATTCAAAATTTCCTTTAAAGGACATTCTTGGTACAATTTGGATGGTTAATCTTATCACAAAATAATAATTCTTAAACTATCCTTTGATGCCACTTTAAGTAAATCAACATGTAACAATATTTTTCGAGGTTTGACATTGACTTTTATTGTTTAATCATTGCAAAAGCTAATTTGCCTAGAAATTATCTTTTTTAAAGTAAAAAGTCCACCAGTATTTGAATCAGTTATCTATGTTGGAATATAAACTCGACGATCAATATAATCACCTTTTAATATTTCATGAGGATTATTTGATGTCTTAAATTAACAATCAGTAAAGTTCTACTGCAAAGGTCAATGGATTGATCTATATTTCTTAGCATCATAAGATGCACATTAACCTTTTATTATTAACACACTCGTTGGCTTTCCTGATAGATTTATAGAATTAAGATAGTATATGATATTTATGAATATTCAGAGATATCGGATATATTTCAATAACCAAACTATCTTAGTCATGTACGGCATCCACTGATATCTCATATGGAATACTAATCCATGAGCAATTACTATTTTAAGATGAAATTTATTAAGTGGTATGTGACTTACTCTTCTATCGAAAGATTTATAAAAGTTATTCTATAGATACCTATGCACATATACTACATATATCTGATTTTCTCCATTCAGAAAACTAGTTCAACAGTGTTGACCAATAAATTAAATTAAGTCTGATCCAGCTTTTCTAAGATGATACGAATGCTAATGTCATGCATATGCCATCATTGATCTGAACGATTTAAACCAACTATCAAATTTGGCTAGACCAAACTGATGATCGATCGTTTAGGTTATATTTTTATAAAAATTAAGTGTTTATTTGTCTTATCCTCATGTAACTTACGACAATATGATTAATCTGTTTCCAAGCTCACTTGACATGTAAATTATCCACCATGTTGATTAGTATCATTTTAAATCTCACATAGTAGCAAAACTCTAATATGAACCTACTTTTAAGTCATATCAAATAGATAGACTAAACAAGCAAGAAATACATTTAACATCTCGGTGGACAATTAGGTGTATTTATAGGGTCGGAATTGTAATTTACAGGGTCATATATATTCTAGTATGAACAGGCTCATCATTTAAGTTTTAATCTATTAACAGATATATTTCTGGAATGTAATACTCATCTGTAAACCATAAGAAATATCAATTTCAAAATATTTGGGGGCCTTCCACCAATTATTCATAAATGAAAATTATGTTTATTTTAATATATAAATCAAACATGATCTTTAAGTAATTTGCACTTTTTTATTCTGAGGCCCACCCAAGGATCCGTGTTGTCATGCTTGGGTCTGTGCACGAGACATTTGCACAGGAGCCTCACTCGCTTTTCGCTAAAGTCGGGTTCGTTTGGTTGCCAGATTACTTCGGGATAACTTAATTTATCCTTCTGTATTTTTAGGTTGGAATTCCACTGCATAATTAATGTGACCATCACATTACATTTCTCATTCCAATCCTCTCAAACCCATATAACTATCCAAACAGTTACTATTTACAGTAAGTTACTTCAACCCAACACATCTACCAAACTAGTCTTGTCGAAGAAGCCCTAGAGGCACACGAAGGGCTCGATGTCCATGTGCATGCCATTTCGATGTTTCAAATATGCGCCCAAATGGCAATGCACGATGGCTCATCAACCCAACTTGACCACTCTCTTCATGCGTGCTACATGCACGTCAAATCCTGCGCCATGCAAGATGTTGTGATGCTGCAAGTATTGATGTTACACATCTTGCGTTAAACCCATCATCGAGGTCAATCATGAAGGTAGTTTTGAGATGCAATGGCACATGGCTCATCAACTTCAGGGGCTCATCGTTACATATGATCACATCTTTAGTTTAAGAAATATCACCTTTTACATAAATCATAGAATAATATATACTAGCTAATAATATTAAGAGTAAATTACAAAAAAAGTCCCTAAACTTTACACTCAAATTCAATGTAGTCCTTAAACTTTTAAAAGTTACATCGTGGTACCTTATCTTTATCAACGGTTACAATCTGGCACCACCGTTATCTTTTTCGTTAAATTAGCCGTGAAGTCTATTTTGTGGACTATTGTACCCTTCATCCTTCTCCCCCTATCCCTGCAAGATGACCCTAGGAGCCCTCCGTCATTCCGCCCATGGAGCTCTGTAGACCCCCATCCCCGGGCCATCGCCACCCCTTTTGATCTTTCCCCAACGCTGTGGCCCTCCCTCTACCTCTACTGTGACCTCCAACTGCGTGCCTTAACGCCGCTGCTCGTATGGTCGATGCCACCGCACACAACAACAACACGATGGGTAGCTCCAAATCGAGCATGATGTTTTCATCCCCTTCTGCGAGTACACACCAGAAGGGATGAGCGCATCCGTTTGTCCCCATACTTGATTTGATGTTCGTGAGAGTCTTTGACGGTTTTGGATTACAGAATTTGGTGGCGGTGCCCACAAGAGGAGAATAGGGGAGGCTTTCTACAATAAGGGTTCCTTTGATTCGGATTTTCCAATGAGAAGATCACTGTACATTGCCAATTCAGTTGAGAGAAATGTTATACCCACTGAGACTATCATCACCTCTCCAACTTGTTGTTGCTCGTCCCCTGTCTATCTCTCCATCCTAAATCGGATCATGCGGTCATGATTGTTTTTCTTTGTTTTTGCAGTTTAAGACCGTCAATTATCTAACGTCAAATTCTTGTTATGATTGCCGATAGTTTTTTGTTGCTCCAAAAAAATTTACAGGTCCATGATTCTGTCGAATTACCTTACTTGATCATTGGTTGCATCATAAAACCACCAAACAGATAGCAAGTTAACAACATTATTACCCCAAAAAATATGAAGGAAGCTATCTAAACTTGGAGAATATTGTTTTTTTTGTTGAATCTCATATCATTTAAGAAATTAGTGATATCGTGTGCAAACATCAAAGCGAGCACAAGGACAAATGGATGCACTCACCGCCTCCAGTGTGTACTTGTAGAAGGGGATGCAAACAGCACATTGGTGTTGTTGCTTCTTGTAGTGGCAGCAACAATACGAGCATTGACGTAGAGGCACGTGGCAGAAGGTCGTAATGGAGGCAGAGAGAGGGCCACGATGTGCGAAGGAGATAGGAAAGAGGCGTGGAGCTGCAGACCTCCACGGGTAGAATTGCAGTGGCTTGTGCTTAGCTAGCTTGTGGGGGTGGGGGAGAAATATGAAGGGTATAATGGTCCAAAAAATAGAATTAACAGCTAATTTAACGAAAAAGATATCTGTGGTACCACATTGTAACCGTTGATAAAGATTAGGTACCACGATGTAACTTTTAAAAGTTTAGGGACCACATTGAATTTGAGTGTAAAGTTTAGGGATTTTTTTGTAATTTACTCTATTATTAATTATATCTAATTTACCTAATATGTAAAGCCAAAACAACTCATACTTTATAGGACCCACTATCTTCTCATTTTCGCCCTTGTGTGTATTTTCCTAAAGACAAAATCATCACAACTTTTTACGTTTCAATCTCTCATATATAAATCCGATAGCTTTTATTATTGTTATTATACCATTTGGGTTGTGGATAGAACCCATGAGAAACTCCATTTATTGTTCTTCACACTGTTCTTACTTTCGCATATACCATTTATAGAGAACATACGCTCCTTATATACTTTTGTATAAGGGTCCTTTTTTTCTTTTGCTTAGGGTCTACAAAATGTCAGGAACAACACTATCTATGATCGCCTCGGGAGGAGGCCTTGTTCACACAAAGGAATTTGACCATGATTCGGGTACCAATCTTCCAAACTAGAGGATATGGGTATCTATGGGTTTAGCCACAAGTTTTCAAGCTTTCATCCATGATGATATGATCCTAATTGATGGGGGTAAGAGGTGATGAACAAAGAGGAGGATATTAGAGCTATCACTCTATATACAGAACTTGGGATAATGAGAGGATCCCACCTTAAATTATGGTCACACCACATAAAACGATGTGATCCATCATAGTAAGTCCTTTGAACCTACTAGTTCAAACAATTATATCTCAACTTAGTTCAGTATGGATTTTAATTAAGACCACATTACATAGGTCGACTTCATGTGAAAAATGAAGAATCTCGTTAAAATGTACTAAATGAGACATAAATAAGTCATCAATATTATCAATGTCAAATTAATCGACTCCCAACACGTATTCACTTTTAAATTGACAAGTGATATAGTAGCTCCTTGAATAGAATCCAACTAGATCAACTATTGACCAAGAGTCAACTTTCAACCAATTGAAATTATCCACAATCAATTAGGAATATTAAATATTATTTATTGTTACACAAGATTTCCATAAATGTCATTTAGGGACATTAAATATGATTTAATATTACATAAGATCCCCATAAATGCCATTTTCTATTAGGAATTTGTGTTCAAGTCTAACCATTCATTTTCTACGTCTTACTATATCATTGGATATGGATAAGGACGGAGCCAGAACAATTTTGAGGAGGGGCACAAGCTAAAAAAATTACTTATCAATTTCAATAATGTCATGATTACTTTATAACGATGATATTAAAAAGCGTAGATTATGTCATATGTATTTTTCCATATAAATATTAATAATCACTTCAAACTTCTTTTAGAAATCTGACCAAGGGTGTCTAGGTTTTTTGAATGATATTTGGTATCCTTTTTATTCATAAATTACTTGTATTCCAGTACTTTTGATTTTTTTAAATCTAATGATCTACTTCTCATAACATAAACTATGCTTATTCCAACATATATTAAATTTAAAATATATTATATATAATTTAATATATTTTATTATGAATAATTTGAAATATTAATTTAATATATATGCATAAATTTGCATGAATCTGATACATCTATATATATATATATATATATATATGACCAATCTAGTTATAACAATAAAAGTAATTGTAAACTCTATAAGATTGAACAACAAATTATTAATTTTAAAATTTGTTAATAAAACTAGAGATTTAGTTAATATCTCCTTACGTGGTAATCGGATTTGACATTACAACATAATGGGTCTAGAGTGACATTTTTCTCAAAATCTATCGCTATATCATCCATTGTTTAATATATATAATGGTGATATTATCTATTGTCGAATTAAATTTTATACTTGAAATCAATGACGGGTGTCATATCCGTTGTTATATCATTAGCACCGGTGCTATAACAATACTTATTTATTATTATTATTCTAAATTTCACCTAACCATCACTATTTTTTAGTTGACAAATTAGCAACATTGGGCAAATGTTTGAAAAGTAACAATACATAAGCATCATTATATGGATCATTGCTAATGATATAGCAATAAATATGGCATTTATCGCTACTTTTAATAATAAAAAATTATTTTTTGAAAGAATTATATTGTCATTAAATATATATATATAATAACATATAATATAATTGCATTTTTTAGAAAAAAAACATCACATAAATGCATTCTATTGTAGTGTGACAAATAGTTGACTAATTTTGTATGGTTCTTTACATTTATGTGAATAACAATAAAATAATCATCGTATAATATCAATTACATGTTTATTTGTATAAGAAATTACTGATAGAAGTCGATCCAAGATAAAATATATTGGGATTTGATGATAAGTTAATGTTAAAATATAAGTTATTTGAGTAAATAATCCAAGAGAATGCATGTATAGTGGTTTTTAACTCCACGAATCCCGGAGTACTGAGTACATATATACATGGAAGACTATGGGATTTTTTAAAACCCCAAGATGCACACATGATATGTATTATATTCTCTCCAAAAATTTAAGGGGGGCATGTGCCCCTCCATGCCCCCCTTGGATCTGTCCTTGGATATGGATCTCACAAAGGCAAAACATCGAGATAGTGTACGATACAATATATCAAGTTATCGACCATTGGCTCATACTATGATATTATCCCTTTCTTAACCTTCAAATCAAGTGAACAAGAGAAATAATAAGCAACATGCATACGTTCATCTCATCGTATTTTTTATCGTCCAAATGATAATGACAAACAGAGCATAAACTAGAAAGATAAAAACATGAACTCAAAGATTTTATGTGGAACCATACTCCCTAAGGAGCGAGATGAAACTACGGGAGAAGGCCTCAAAGGGCCATATGCTTCATTGTGTTTTCTCAATGGATACATGAGGTATGGGCTCCTTATATAGCCTCCACAAAGCCTCCAAGTCCCACCACTGGTAGATGTTGTACTAAAGACTGGATGGGGTAAATGAATCCTGGAGTGATCCATTTATCATCTACAATACATGTGGCGCAAATAACAAATACTCCAACACTCCCCCTCAAGATGGAGCATGCAATGCTCAGCTTGGACAAACAGAAAGAAACTCAACTCACAATACATGATACTACAAACAATATCAACTCAACGTGCACAACTGTCAGTTGTTGTCAAGGACGTTCCTTCTCATGACGTGCACGTGAGGAAGATGAACGGGATGGAGTGCGAGTCAGCTGAATATCCTCGTCGAAGTCCATTGTCACTTGAAAAAATCGTAAATCACCCTGTTAATTCAATCGGACTAACGATTAAATGGTGTTCGTTGCAATCGAGCGAAATCGAATCAATTAAAAACCACTTAATTAATTTTACAATTAAATGCAAGCGGTCATTTTTTTTGTTTACGTGGGCAAGCCCAAGGTGGAACTCAGGGAGGCAACTTTCTCCTTATATCTGTTTTTAGTCGACCTAGATGCTAGGTTTTTAGAGAGACATTTTTTGTATTTATAAATGCAATAAATGAATGCACTGTAATTTTAGGCTAGTTCGGAGGTTAAAATGTAAAGTATGATCAAATTAAGTCCAAAAATCCTCAAACTTAGCCAAAAGCCAAGCAATGATGGAATTAAGCTAGTGCAATTTTTTGGATTTTTTTGACTCAATGTGAATTAACTACGAATTAAATATGAATGTAGGGTGATTTTCACAAATTAATTTTAATAAATACAAAAAATATTTTCAGAAACTAAAATTATCCTAGATACTTCTATGCGAAAATTATCAAATCCTAAAAATAATTGATTTATGATCTATTAAAAATGAATTAAAGAAATCACCAACTAATTTATTTCGACCTCGATGTACGTGCAAATGTGATGGTTTTTGGGCACAAAGTAAGGATTAATTTAATATTGAATTAATAGCAAGCAATGGGACCGAAATAGGATTTTATTTGTATTTTTTTATTTGTGTATATTTTTATTTGTGTATATTATATACATATATATTATTATATGATTTCTACTCTTTAGAGGGGTTACCCACACGGTTCTGTTCAATCTATTTCTTTATTTCCCCATGAATCGTATGCTTGTAACAATAACGACAAAATTTTCTCAATTCTAATCGACTGGGTGTATTGTGTCGATTTTTTTGAGTAATATATCTAGAAATTCCCGGCGATTCTAAGCCGGAGGAAGGTGAGGATGACGTCAAGTCATCATGCCCCTTATGCCCTGGGCGACACACGTGCCTCTCTCTAAAATTGCAGTTCAATTTTCCACGAAAATAATTATATTAAATAATCAATAGCTCACAAAAATCAAACAAACATTCACAATGGTAAAGCATGAGGTTTTTCTATAATATACAATTTTCAGAATGACAATATGATGCTAAATGATGGTTTAAATTAAAGCTCAAAGATAGGGGCCTAAAACCAAAACAAACATAAAATAAACAAATGAAAATTACTGAGAAGGATTGAATGGGAATTACCCAGAACCGTGGGGTTTCTTTGCAACTTGCGGGAACGTCGGGGGTGAGTGCGCAAAATATCCACGAAGAGGTGAACTTGCAAGTGGGGAGATTTTGCTCCTTCTTCTTCCCAGGGTCATTGAAATCAAAGGCGGCGGTGGATGGCACTTGCTGCTTCGAGTCGGAGAAGGCTAAGTGATGAAAGGGAATTTGCCAAGGTCGTGTCTTTCCACAAGGCGAATCGACAGTTGCTGAGTTGACCTCAGACAGAATCCCTAATCAGTCAACAATTAACCCACAATAAAATATATGCAACAAGTATCAAAAATGTGGAGTTAAAATTTATTATAACTCTACATGCAAGTGTGTATAGGTGTAAGCATGAGTAGAGGTCGAACACTGGGAGGCGACTGGTGATGTGGTGAACTTGGTTGTACAATTATGCAATTCAATGATCATGTCCAATTCTTATTGTTTTCGTGGGTTTTTTGATTTTATATTTTTTTTAATTTTTATTTTGTTTTTATGTTTCATATTTTTTTATGTTTTCTCTTTTTTTTAATTCTATAAATATAGGTATATATTTAAAGATATATATAAGGAGAGAGGGAAGTAGTATGAAATATGGATATTTATATATATAGATACTCAAAACATATTACATATAATATATATATTTATATTTATATATTTTTTTAATTTTTCTAGAATTTTTCTAATTTTTATGTATTTTTAATTTCAAAAATGTCCTCAATATGGACCAATTAACTAGGTCGAACAAAATTTGGGTTTGAAAAATATAAAATAATTCCCAAAATTACCCAAATTATTTAAATACATTAATAATAATATATAGATAATTTTAAAAAAAGAAAAATATATTTTTGGGATTTTTTAAGGATTTTTCTATTTTTTTGTTGGATTTTGGAGCTTTATGACTTTTATATTTTTCTTTTTAATATTTTTTGGGTTTTTTCAATTTATGGACTCAATATATATATACCATATATAACTTTTTTAGAATTTTTCAAAAACATTTTATATTTTTGTTGGTATTTTATAAAGTAGACAGTACAAAAATGACTCCTTTTTCATTTTTAATAATTAGGTAAAATGCACAAAATGCAAAATGGATATGTGGCGTGAAAGTATGGGGCATGAAACATCTAACCTAATTTTTGTCGAATTTTAGGAGCAACATAGGTATTTTTAATAAATACATAAAAGACACAAAAATAATAAAGCCTGACAGGGGCATTTTTGCAAATAAAGTTAACTACAGGGGGCTCTGTGCAAAAATACCAACAGTAATAAACATTTATTTAATGTTTCAGAATTATTTTACAACGTACAAAAATCGCCAGGGGATATATGCAAAATTCGCGCGCCTCACGTGGGACTACACGTGAGGCGTGGAAGGAACTAAATGTAAATGCATGAAACTACATGGGCCCTTTTACAAAATTTACAATTATTTTACAATGCTATATTTTATTTACAGAATTAAAAATTAATTACAAAAAGAGCGGGGGCTAAATATGAAAATTACCCCCAAAGGCGCTTGATCCAATGGCTGATACGCATGGCTTATCCACGTGGCGCCTCCACGTTTGTCGATGCCACTTCGATGATGAATGCTGGAGATTAGATCAGCCGGGCTGATCTGACGGTGAAGGCTTCGCTCCATCGGACGGCTGTGCTTCCTCCTGGGACTCCTCCTTCATCCGACGACGGGGAGGGCATCTGGAAGAACAGGGAGGAAGGTTCGCCTGGGCGAACTTCCTCCGACGATTTCTCCCTCCCCCGCCACTCTTTGTTGCTACAAGGATCCCAACATGTTGTAGGTGCTTCCAGCTAACCGCAGGAGGCCTCAGATTGGCCAGGAGTTCACCAGAGAGCCGCCGCCAGGTCGATGTCGAGATGGCGCTCCAGGTACCTCCGGTGAGCGTCAAAGAACACCTCCAGGTGCCTCAAAGCACCTTGTACCTGCACAGAATGAAACAAGGGACGAGGGCAAACTGCCTCGTCCCGTTAGAACTGAAAATGGATGGAGGGGGGTTTGGGTGATGATCTCCGGTGACGGGTGGGGGATGGAGATCGGATCTCCAGATCCGGTGGAGATCTAGGTGAGTGAAGGTGCCTGGGGCGTGGGAAAATGAAAGGGCAGGAAAATGGAGGTGAGAGGGTGGTCGGAAAACGTCGGGGGTACCGTGAAATTCTCGCCGGAGCGGAGCTCCGGCGAACTACGGGTACTCGATTTTACGCTACACCTAAGAACTAAACACTAATCTAAATGCAGGAATAAAAAACTACATAAAATTCTAACTAAAATGAGTAAATGCGCAACTCTTATACCTGGGGGCCTCCAGGGAGTAGGACGGATGTCGGAGCTCCGCCGCGACAAAATTTCTTCCTCCTCCGGCCGATTCACGGTGCTATGGAGCACCTCCTGTCACAAGGGCTCATCTTGGACCGGATTCAAGGTGTTTTGGGGGAAGTAAGTTGGCCAAATTCGGCCAAGGAGGAGGGGGAACTTATTTATAAACATGTGTATGCGCCCTTATAGACCTGCAAATAATAAGGAATCGGTGATATATACAAAGGAAACAAGCCTTGGGTGTGGATGTACAATATGCCAGGAACATTTCTTGTGAAAGAATCAATTACGATCGATGGACGGAGCGGTCGGGAAAAATGGGAGAAGACGGGGGGTCTGATAGATTTGACGGGCTGGTGGCTGAATTATTTATGAACATAATGGGAGCCCTTATTGACCGACCAAAAATAAGGAATAAAAGCTATATACAAAGGAAACAAGCCATGGGCGTGTATGTACAATGTTTTAGGAGTAGTTTCCGTGAAGGGACCGATGTCATTGGAGCGACGGGATGATCGGGAAAATTTGGCGAAAACGCAAGGCTGGACAGATTTGACGGGCTGCAGAGGCTGAGGGGACAGTTGACCGCGGTCAACATTGGCAGGGTTGTGATTGGTCCATGTCAGCCCGAATTTGACTCATTATTTTAACCTAATAAATGAATTTATTAAATTTTAATTATAAAATAAAGAATGTGTTTTAATTAATGTAGTATTTATTTATGATTTTTATTTATTTTTTTGATGTATTTTATTATGGTTTTATTTTAATAATATGTTTATACGTGTATTTACATGTATTTTGTGTATTTTATTTTTATTTTGTACATTTTATTTTATTATTTTAATTTCTTATTTTATAAATTTATAACTTATTTTTGTGAGTGTAGATATATTTTTGTTTAATTTTTATGAGTTTATTTACATATTTAAATAAATAGGTGCATATATAAGTAGGTATACTTATAGGTATTTTACCTATATAATGTATATACTTTATTTATTTAATGTATTTTCTTGGTTTTTATTTTGGATATGTATTTTTAATAAGTTATATGTAATATTTACATTATTATAAAAATATAGATGAATAATGAAATCCCCTTTTATTTTATATACATATAGATAACATAGGTATTTTGTCTATGTATTTCATAGACTTATTTTATTTTACAAATTCTTTTTGGTTTTCTTTTAATTTAAATATGTACATGTATTGTATACATTATTTACAAAATTCTAAAAAATATAAATTTATAAAAACAATGGATAATGAATAAATTGAATATTTTAATCAGGCAGACTATACAATGAGGACCAAAAACCTAACTTTCACAGATGAACTCTAAAAATTATGAAACCAATTTTATTAAATAGTTCTTGGAAAGTTATATACAATTAAAGGTGAGTTTGGTGGATTTTGAGTTTTCATTTGCAAGATATGGGTCTGTGAAGTTGAGATTCTGGCTTTTTATTCTGTGTATAAAATGTACACTGTGTATCATTATTGTACAAACTCAATTTTGTAATTTTATTCACATTATTATCTACAACTTTTATGTACAAAGTTTCTTTATTTGATGAATAAATAATTATATACAAAATAGGTGTCATAAATGCATAAATGGATGAATAAATAAATGAGGTATTTATTGTACTCTTGGCCCTTATCTCCCCCTACTTTATTCCTTGTCAACCAATTCCATGCTGGACTTGGTCTCGGGGTTCGGGTCATAAAATATTTGCAATATTTTATTCCTTTTTCTTTTCTTCTCTTTATTATATAATTTTGGCATTAAAACCCTTATTTTATGTATAATTAATACAATAAATAATGAATGCTATTATGTACAAATTGAGGCTATTTACATGTAATTGCTGGGGTTTTTAAGGCCAAAATGATAGAATAAAGGTGATGAAATGGAGATTCATCACCCCCTATACTTGCCTTTGCTAGTCCCTAGCAAATACTTATGCAATTGGTTCAAAAAGAATAAAGAATAAGAAGAAACGAAAAAGCAAAAATAAAGAATAACAAAAATAAATTAAATTGATCATGATGATTAAACTCATCTGTACAAAATCAAAGTTTGGAGCTCAGGTTAGACCTTGGTGTGTAAATGTGTGTGGAACCTAGTCGGGAACCAAATTTAAAACACAACAGCCTTCGAGAGTCATAAAACTCGGTTCAAATTACCTCAATAGCCAGGTCAGAACTAGCCTACATCATACGCAAACCCTTATGACTATGAAGCTGATTTGTACGGTGTAAATGATGGTGGCTCTCCCCAACTGAAATGACAAAGAGACTAGCTTCTCCAGAATGACAACCCAATGATTCCCTAATCCAACAGCTCTTTCCTCGAGGAGCGGGGTATTCCCTTCTAAGTTCAAGTGGCATCCAACTCAAGAGGAGGAGGTAGAGAAAAGAATGGACGGTAGCCAGTGTAGCTACCTATCCTGGGATGCAAGACCAGTGTAGTCAAGTCATCCAGCTGCAAGCTCACATGGTATAACTTTGATGCTCAAGCTTGCTTATTTTCTATACAACATATATACGTTCTCCGGCAGGCACTTTATTTTATTTTCAAGCCTGTCCACTTTTTTGGAGAGATTTTGTTTTTCAACATACTATTTATAGTAGAATTTACATAAGGACTTTTTCCTCTTAATCTAGAAGACTATCCCTCTTTTGAAGCTTTATTGCAACCCACACTCTCCTGTCGTTAGACCTCATGGCTACTGGACCAGGTTGGGGTGCACTTCCCTCCCTAGACGAGGACGAATGTTTCCACCTGTGTGCGTCTCAGACTGGCAAATCCAACCCCCTCACCACTCCAACTGAGTTGAGCCAAGTGAAAGGTGCAAGTGTCCAAGTTAGGTCACGGCCGACAAGAGTCATGCGTGTGTCTCGTAAAGTTCTAGTTAGTCCACTGAGGTGAACTTGAACCCAGCCCTGGTTTCTCAAAGAATTAAGTCTGAATAGACCCAAAGTACCTTAAACCTAGTTCCCATAAGGTTCCAGTGCAGTTAGGTGCGGTAAGGTCCAACCAAGCTCCAATCTTCGACTTTATTGGACTAGTTCAATCATCAAGCTCAATCAAAGAATATAAATGCTATGCAAATGCTATTTACAAATATGCAAAGAATAATGCAATTTTTCAAAGAATTTGAAAACAAAGAGAGAAATTTTACACAAAGAATTTTTGCAAAATAAAAGAATAAAATATGTACAACTATTTACACGAGCATGCCGCTTTATTTTTACAGGACTTAAAGAATTTTAAAGAATTTACAGGTTTTAACAAGGTGACTTATTCAGGTGTATACACAATTAATAAAGAATTTAATGTATTTTATTTTATTATTTTTTTAAGATGCTTTTATTCCTCAAATTTATTTAGAAAACATTTTGAAAACTATAGTACAAAATAATTTTTGCAAATATTTACCAATATTTGAAAGCCATTTTGCAAAGATTTTGCAAACACTATATATACATTTTTCAAAATATTTTTGCAAAATGTCTTCAAAACCATTTGCAAATAGATTTTCAAATCCTTTATTTCACACAAATAGAAGAATTTTTGCAATCAAAATATTTTTACAAAGGTTGAAAATATTTCACAAAAAGTTTTCCAAACAGTTCACACCATTTTTCAAATCATTTTGCAAAGAATATTTTTAACCTGATTTATTAATCAGTATATAAAAAAAGAATCAGAGGCATAATCACATATTTTTATTAAGGTTTTTAATGAATTTAAAGAATTATTAGCCATATTATTACAAAAGTACGAGTTATGGCTAAAGTATATACAGAGTATATACGACCCCCTATACTTAGCTTGAGCTATGTCCTCATAGATCGGAAAAGAGAAAGAGAAGACATAACTCGTTGGAGTATAGAAAAGTCTAAAGAATATGTAAATTAGAAATGGATGAATGAGAAGTTGACCGTCCACCTTATACTTAGGATCAAGTAATCCTAAGTACAACAGACTGTACATAAATCAGGGAGGGTCAAGGGCGGGAATAAGCAGATGAACAAATCAGGGGTGCACCCCCTATACTTAGGACAAAGTACGTCCTAAGTATAGGAAACTGACATAAAGGGGAGACACCTTGTATTTAGATAAAGAAATATGAAAAGGAAAAGAAGAAAAGAGAAAAAAAGAAAAGATAGATATATACAGATTGATGAAAAGATCGTAAAGAATATACGCATCACTCCCCCTATACTTAGGGTGAGCTATCCCTAAGTATAGGCAACAACAAGAGTGACGAAATTGAACGACGAAAGAACAACGCGATGTGTACCCCCCTATACTGAGGACAAGGTACGTCCTAAGTGTAGTCACAAAGATATGGCGATAGATTTGAGGCACACAAAACATGCTGGCAAAAGAATGAACAAGGTACACATATATACAAGCGGTAAAGAGACTGGCGAAGTACAGGACGGTATCTGACAAGTGAATATCGTACTTCCGCCATTGTCTCCATGTGAGCACAGTGACACACTCAGACAGTGAAAAGACGCCGGATATGCAGTCAGGTGGGTGTCGGCTACCAGGGTAAAATAGATCGAAAAGTACAGATATCGGGTCCGGTAGCATGAATCAGTCAATCGGCTCGAAGGTTCACCATGAGAAAACAGAGCCGATACTATAAGATCGAGAGGAAGTACAGAGCCCTCCGGTCAATCAGAGTCTCACTAAGATATGGAAAGGTAAAGAGCAAGAGACATCGTGGCATTCGGTGGTCATGAGGTCGGAAGATCACCGAAAACACCGAATACCGCAAGACATGGCTCAACCCTGTGAGGGTTGTCAAGGTGAGCAGAATCAGAGAATAATTAGAAGACTCGGCTCCGTGTTCTGCAGATCGGAGACACAACCAGGGAGGATACCAAGTACATATTAGGAAAATCGGCTCCGTGCTCCACAGATCGGAGACACAATCAGAAGGAGACCGAGTAAAAAGCTCAGAAGACTCGGCTTCGTGCTCCAACAGATAGGAGACACCAGAAGTGAAACCGAGTACCTACAAGGTGATGTACCCTCCAGCAGATAACCCTCGGGGAATGGTACATACTAGTCAATGAAAAATCAGAAAAAGACTCGACCTTGCGAGGGTCGTCAAGGCTAGTGGAAGAAAAAGCCTCAGTGATCCATCAGATGGATCAACAGGTACGGTCTCGGTAGGCGACATATCGGCTACCAGCAGAAGAGACCAGAAAGTCTAAAGAATGTGGCAGCATCCCGCAGACAACCCTCGGGGAACGTGCTTCCAGCTAGGCATGAAAATAGCAGATATCATGAGCTCAAACTTATGAGGACCGTCAAGGCGAGAAGACTCAACGGCGTGTGATCAGATGGGTCCCATGATCCACAGATCGGATAGGCAACTCAAGATGGGACCAAAAATCATATATATCAGACGACTCGATTCCGTGCTCCGCAGATCGGAGACACAGTCAACAGTGGAAACCGGTCGTAAAAAGAGTGTCACAGTCTCCCGCAAATAGTCCTCGGAGAGTAATGCAATCTAGGCAAGGAATAGTCAGAATTTCTCTTCCTTGTGAGGGTCGTCAAGGAGAGAGAAGGGCTCGAAGGAGCCGTATCCATCAGACGGACCCACATAGTGGTCTCAGTAGTCGACAGATCGGCTACCAGCAACAGAGACTAGCCAGATCGGAAATATGTCATAGTCTCTCGCAGATAACCCTCGGGGAGCTATGAGCTAGTCAAAGAATAATTAGAAAAGATCTCATCCTTGCGAGGACCGTCAAGGAGAGCGGACTCAAAGGAGTCTGATCAAGTCGGTCTCATGCCTCAACAGATCGGGCGCCTAATCAGAGAGGGAGACTAACTGCCCATATCAGACGAATCGGCACCGTGCCCCAACAAATAGAGGCACCAGAAGTGAGTGAAGCCGTTCGTAAAGAAAGTGTCACATCCTTCCGCAGATAGTCCTCGGGAAGTGATGTGAGCTACAGAGTGAATAATCAGAGTACATCTCATCCTTGCGAGGGTCGTCAAGGAGAGAGAAGGGCTCGAAGGAGCCGGATCCATCAAACGGATCCACAGATAATGTGATCTCGAAAGACGGCAGACCGTCTAACAACAGAAGAGACCAAGAGAGGTAAAATATGTCATAGCCTCTCGCAGTTAACCCTCGGAGAGCGCTATGAACTGGGCAATGAATAACTAGAATATCGAGGCTCGTCCTTGCGAGGATCGTTAAGGAGAGCAGTCCGTCTATTGGCCTCATGTACTGACAGGTCGGGTACACAATTAGAGGGGGGGCCAATCAAGCATATCATCTGACTCGGTTCCGGGTCCCATCACAATGGCGTCCCAAGCAGTGGATGAAACCGTAGCCCTAGAAGTTGTCACATTCTCCCGCAGATAGTCCTCGGGGAGCAATGCAAACTGGATCAATGTAGGTCATGGGAATGCTGGCATAAAATCTCAGGTCCTCGAAATAATGTGAATCCATCAATCAACAGGAGGGCATAAGATGAAGTGAGGGAGAAAATAATCAGGTCAATCACAAAACATCCCTCGAATCAATCAAATCTGGCTGAGATGACACAACATATCATCAGGTCTCCTCTAAGTGCCAGGGTGGACCAAAGAGCCAGGAGATCAAGGATGGTTAAAACAGGAAGATGAGAGATCATGCAGGATCCGCACACCTTTATCAGGAAGTCCAAATCAGAATAATCAGTCAATCCTCAAAATCAAGATGGCTGGAACCTCAAGAAAGATAGATCACTCAATACTTATGAAATCATCACCAAATCATCGCATCATATCACATCCTCAATCAGGTGTGCGAGATCTAAATCCTCAATAAAAGAATCACACCTAATGATCATGCATCATCAAAAATTCTCAATACGCTCGTATGCATGTACCCAAAGTCAAATCCACCAAATCAATCTCAGCATCCTCAACATCATTAGCCCGTCTTTTACAGATAATCAAGGTAATCATGGAATCCTCGATGCGGGCTATCGATATGCACAGCATTCCCAGGTAAAGGGAGAGGTTATACGGGGGACACAAGGAAGGTGGATAAGAAGGGTAACACAATGAAGTGGAGAAGCTGATTGAGCTTGCGTGCCAATATCACGGTGATAGAAGAGTGAAACAGAGGGGACGAGGAGGGCGGGCAAGAAGATCGAGACATAGACAAAATTGGGTGTTCCACACAGGGCGGGAACACCGTCAAAATGGTGGTCCGAAGAGCATGCTCCTCTTGAACCGGAGAAGATGGGGATGGTACAGTGGATAAGAAGAAGATGGTGAAGAAGAGGGAAACGAAGGACTTGGCGAAAAAATGATTGAGCTCAAGTGCCAATATCATGACTTAATGCAAATGAAGAGGTACATGTATAAGAGAGGTAGAGAGACTCAAAGATGAAAAATGCATGACTCACACGGACGGGACCTACCACTCTAATAATGAAAGAAAAGCACAATGGACTCCAAGTCACAATCAAGACACAAGGCAAACCCCCAATTCACCTACTCAACACAGTGAAGACCGTCAGGTGACGGTCATTTATCTTTTCAGTTTTAGAGTGAGGTGAGAATCACAAAGTTGTACAAACACTTAGGAGGCTTTGGGCTCTACTCCTTAGTGTGTACGTGAGCAATTTAAAACGCATACAATGAGGGGGTTGCGCTCCCTAAGACAAGGAATCCAATTCGTTTTATTTTTAGGTCCAATAGAGTTAACAGTCCCTATTTTATTTAGGTTATCACTTTTTTTTGGGTATTTTCAATGCACGTGCCTATCGAGGTTCCAATTTTCATTAAGCATCCTAGGTTGGCAAAAACAGAGAAGAAGATCGGAAAAGCCTTGCAAGTCGGAAATCGATGATGCATGCTAAGTAAGAAGACTTACAGTGCCTCCAGCTCTCTCCATGCGGGATGCATAACAGAATTTGAAACCTAAGCTATATGCAAATGCAAGCCGAAGAAACCGCCCTAGGTTCAGAAATTGCTATTATCGTGAAGCACCACAAGTCGCTCGCCGATCATTAAGCCAGGAGTCCGGTCTAGGCTCACCCCTCCTCCTCTCGACACATCAAGTTCAGGAGAAGCGCTTGGCAGGGTGAGCTCGCGGCGCGTAGGCTCGAAGATGGCGAGGCGACTGTTTAGAGTTTGATCTAGGTCTAAAGCGAACTATAGGTACATGAAAATATATTAGGGTGTTTGGACCTAACTCTATGAGGAAGCAACTCCTATGGCTAAGGCTCATTCACATAAAATAATAAAAATAAAATAAAGAACGGAAAAGCGTCAAAACCATCGAGGCCCCCAAGGGAACAATCCCTCAGGCACTGGACCTCGGGAACCGGAGTGTACCTGTGAGAGTCCTGTTTTATTACAATCCAAGTGTCACTCTCTCACATAAATATACATATTAAAATAAAATGCATAAAATGAGACTGCCATCCAAAAATTCTCCTTCATCTGCTATTGATGCTCTCTCCTGTTGGTCGGCGTAGAAGGGCCAACTCTGCCTTGCTTGGGTGCATAGGTCCTCCTAGAAGGTCCTCCTTCGCTTGGCGGTCCCTCGCATCAACGACAAAGAAAGAAGATGGGTCAGAGCAGTTAATCAAATAATGTCAATAAAAATAAGAAGTCAAAAAAATAAATATATAATGGACATGAGCAAAGAATTAAATAAATGAATTAAAAACCACACAAAATTCATACAAAATTCGTTGCCTCCCCGGCAACGGTGCCATTTGATGAAAGGGATTTTGCCAAGGTCGTGTCTTTCCACAAGGCGGATCGACAGTCGCTGAGTTGACCTCAGACAGAATCCCTAATCAGTCAACAATTAACCCACAATAAAATATATGCAACAAGTATAAAAAATGTGGAGTTAAAATTTATTATAACTCTACATGCAAGTGTGTATAGGTGTAAGCATGAGTAGATGTCGAACACTGGGAGGCGAATGGTGATGTGGTGAACTTGGTTGTACAACTATTCAATTCAATGATCATGTCCAATTCTTATTGTTTTTGTGGGTTTTTTGATTATATATATTTTTTTAATTTTTATTTTGTTTTTATGTTTCATATTTTTTTATGTTTTCTCTCTTTTTTTAATTCTATAAATGTAGGTATATATATAAAGATATATATATATATATATAAGGAGAGAGGGAAGTAGTATGAAATATGGATATTTATATATATAGATACTCAAAACATATTACATATAATATATATATATATATTTCTGGAATTTTTCTATTTTTTATGTATTTTTAATTTCAAAAATGTCCTCAATATGGACCAATTAACTAGGCCGAACATAATTTGGGTTTAAAAAATATAAAATAATTCCCAAAATTACCCAAATTAATTTTAATACATTAATAATAATATATAGATAATTATAAAAAAAGAAAAATAAATTTCTGGGATTTTTAAGGATTTTTCTATTTTTTGTTGGATTTTGGAGCTTTATGATTTTTATATTTTTCTTTTTATTATTTTTAGGGTTTTTTCAATTTCTGGAGTCAATATATATATAATTATACCATATATAATTTTTTTAGAATTTTCAAAAACATTTTATATTTTTTTGGTATTTTATAAAGTAGACAGTACAAAAATGGCTACTTTTTCATTTTTAATAATTAGGTAAAATGCACAAAATGCAAAATGGATATGTGGCATGAAAGTACGGGACATGAAACATCTAACCTAATTTTTGTGGAATTTTAGGAGCAACATAGGTATTTTTAATAAATACATAAAAGTCACAAAAATAATAAAGCCTGGTAGGGCATTTTTACAAATAAAATTAACTACAGGGGGCTCTGTGAAAAAATACCAACAGTAATAAACATTTATTTAATGTTTCAGAATTATTTTACAACGTACAAAAATCGCCAGGGGATATATGCAAAATTCACGCGCCTCACTTGGGACTGCACGTGAGGCGTGGAAGGAACTAAATGTAAATACATGAAACTACATGGGCCCTTTTACAAAATTTACAATTATTTTACAATGCTATATTTTGTTTACAGAATTAAAAATTAATTACAAAAAGAGCGGGGGCTAAATATGAAAATTACCCCCAAAGGCGCTTGATCCAATGGCTGATACACGTGACTTATCCACGTGGCGCCTCCACGTTTGTCGATGCCGCTTCGACGATGAACGCTGGAGATTAGATCAGCCAGGCTGATCTGACGATGAAGGCTTCGCTCCATCGGACGGCTGAGCTTCCTCCTGGGACTCCTCCTTCATCCGACAGCAGGGAGGGCATCTGGAAGAACAGGGAGGATGGTTCGCCTGGGCGAACTTCCTCTGACAATTTCTCCCTCCCCCGCCGCTCTTTGCTGCTCCAAGGATCCCAACACGTCGCAGGTGCTTCCAGCTAACCGCAAGAGGCCTCAGATTTGCCAGGAGGTCACCAGAGCGCCGCCACCAGGTCGATGTCGAGATGGCGCTCCAGGTACCTCCGACGAGCGTCAAAGAACACCTCCAGGTGCCTCAAAGCACCTTGTATCTGCACAGAATGAAACAAGGGACGATGGCAAACTGCCTCGTCCCGTTAGAACTGAAAATGGATGGAGGGGGGCTTTGGGTGAAGATCTCCGACGACGGGTGGGGGATGGAGATCGGATCTCCAAATCGGGAGGAGATCTGGGTGAGTGAAGATGCTTGGGGCGTGAGAAAATGAAAGGGCAGGAAAATGGAGGCGAGAGGGTGGTCGGAAAACATCGGGGGTACCGTGAAATGCTCGCTGGAGCGGAGCTCCGGCGAACTACGGGTACTCGATTTTACGCTACACCTAAGAACTAAACACTAATCTAAATGCACGAATAAAAAACTACATAAAATTCTAACTAAAATGAGTAAATGCGCATCTCTTATACCTGGGGGCCTCCAGGGAGCAGGACGGACGCTGGAGCTCCGCCGCGACAAAATTTCTTCCTCCTCCGGCCGATTCACGGTGCTATGGAGCTCCTCCTGTCACAAGGGCTCATCTTGGACCGGATTCAAGGTGTTTTGGGGGAAGTAAGTTGGCCGAATTCGGCCAAGGAGGAGGGGGAACTTATTTATAAACATGTGTATGCGCCCTTATTGACCGGCAAATAATAAGGAATCAGTGATATATACAAGGGAAACAAGCCTTGGGTGTGGATGTACAATATGCCAGGAACATTTCTTGTGAAAGAATCAATTGCGATCGATGGACGGGGCAGCCGGGAAAAATGGGAGAAGACGGGGTGTCTGACAGATTTGATGGGCTGGTGGCTGAATTATTTATGAACATAATGGGAGCCCTTATTGACCGACCAAAAATAAGAAATAAAAGCTATATACAAAGGAAACAAGCCATGGGCGTGTATGTACAATGTTTTAGGAGTAATTTCCGTGAAGGGACCGATGTCATTGGAGCGACGGGTTGATCGGGAAAATTTGGCGAAAACGCAAGGCTGGACAGATTTGACGGGCTGCAGAGGCTGAGGGGACAGTTGACCGCGGTCAACATTGGCAGGGCTGTGATTGGTCCATGTCAGCCCGAATTTGACTCATTATTTTAACCTAATAAATGAATTTATTAAATTTTACTTATAAAATAAAGAATGTGTTTTAATTAATGTAGTATTTATTTATGATTTTTATTTATTTTTTTGATGTATTTTATTATGGTTTTATTTTAATAATGTGTTTATACGTGTATTTACATGTATTTTGTGTATTTTATTTTTATTTTGTACATTTTATTTTATTATTTTATTTTCTTATTTTATAAATTTATAACTTATTTTTGTGAGTGTAGATATATTTTTGTTTAATTTTTATGAGTTTATTTACATATTTAAATAAATAGGTGCATATATAAGTAGGTATACTTATAGGTATTTTACCTATATAATGTATATACTTTATTTATTTAATGTATTTTCTTGGTTTTTATTTTGGATTTGTATTTTTAATAAATTATATGTAATATTTACATTATTATAAAAATATAGATGAATAATGAAATCCCCTTTTATTTTATATACATATAGATAACATAGGTATTTTGTCTATGTATTTCATAGACTTATTTTATTTTACAAATTCTTTTTGGTTTTCTTTTAATTTCCATATGTACATGTATTGTATACATTATTTAAAAAATTCTAAAAAAAATATAAATTTATAAAAATAATGGATAATGAATAAATTGAATATTTTAATCAGGCAGACTGTACAATGAGGGCCAAAAACCTAACTTTCACAGATGAACTCTAAAAATTATGAAACTAATTTTATTAAATAGTTCTTGGAAAGTTATATACAATTAAAGGTGAGTTTGGTGGATTTTGAGTTTTCATTTGCAAGATATGGGTCCGTGAAGTTGAGATTCTGGCTTTTTATTCTGTGTATAAAATGTACACTGTGTATCATTTTTGTACAAACTCAATTTTGTAATTTTATTCACATTATTATCTACAACTTTCATGTACAAAGTTTCTCTATTTGATGAATAAATAATTATATACAAAATAGGTGTCAAAAATGCATAAATGGATGAATAGATAAATGAGGTATTTATTGTACTCTTGGCCCTTATCTCCCCCTACTTTATTCCTTGTCGACCAATTCCATGTTGGCCTTGGTCTCGGGGTTTGGGTCATAAAATATTTGCAATATTTTATTCCTTTTTCTTTTCTTCTCTTTATTCTATAATTTTGGCATTAAAAACCTTATTTTATGTATAATTAATACAATAAATAATGAATGCTATTATGTACAAATTGAGGCTATTTACATGCATTTGCTGGGGTTTTTAAGGCCAAAATGATAGAATAAAGGTGATGAAATGGAGATTCATCACTAAGGTGGGTTGGGTGCGTGTGCGAGCGTGCGAGGTGCTACAACCGGTGGAGGAGGAGCACGGGCTCCAAGGGCTTGATCGGCACACGGTCGAGCCTCGGAGCAACGAGCTGTGTAGGTGGCTGTAAGGCGCACTGCAAAAGGCCGCACGGCTGGTGCGTGGGTGCGGCCAGGAGCTGCTACAGGTCTTCTAATGTACACCCGGTGTAGTCGCGCACGGGCGGGAGTCGATGGCGATGGACGAAGGTGATGACACGTGAATCGAGATCGACTAACATGGAATAACAATCACAAGTCGTTGTTCTCAACCAATCACTTTGGTCAATCAAGAAAAAAAGAAACCACACAAACAACGGATAAAGTACTCAAAGCAATGTTAGCGTTCTCCGCTATTTATTTAACCTGGTATAGCGACCAGGGTCGAACACAAGGAGCATGAGTGAAACCTACGAAGTAGTCCTAATCAAAGAATTAAAAGCTAATTTTTATTTATTTTAAATTTTTAATTTTTTTATATTTTCAAAATAAGAAAACACACAAGCAAACAAGGCAAAAGCAAGCTTCAACAATTTTTATTACAACTAAAAATGCTCATAAATTAAAAAAAATTATATTTTTCAAATATTCAGATGTTTTTGATAATTTTATGAGATTTTTCTAATTTTTATATGATTTTATAAAAATCAAACAAGGACGAAAATGAAAAACAATGTACATCCTGGACCAAAAGGCAAATTTAAAATAGTAAAAATCCTTTTCTCTCCTGGTTGAGATTTTTATGAAAAAGTAAATAAAAATATCTAACTATAGAAATTGAAATTCTATTTTTTTTGAATTTTTTAGAATTTTTAATGATTTTTATATATTTTTTAGAATTTTAGCTTTTTAGGATTTTTATAAAGGATAATGCAACAAAAATGGTATTGGAGATAAAACACACAAAACAAGCACACACTATTTTTTGTAATTTTTAAAGTTTTTTTGTATTTTTTGGTATTTTAAAAATAGATAGAACACGTTTTTAGGATTTTTTGCTTTTTAGAAAATAAACTACATAACAAAATTAATTCCAAAAATCACAATAAATACTACAAGTTAACAATAGCTTATAGTAATTTTTGTGTAATTTTTGGAATTAATTCTATATTTATTTGATAAAAAACACAACACATAGTGCACTGGGACCTACTTGCAATTAACGTGAAGTTTCAGGACCAAATAATAACAGACGTAAAAAGAACATGTCTAAACTTGCAATTTGTCTAATTAATTCACGCACATGCCCAATAAACCACGCACAGGGTCATAACTGCAAATATCCGAAAAGTTCTATTCAAAACATAACAAGGATAAAGTCCATGGTAGATATTGCAAAAACACCACAAAACCACGTGGGACGGCACGTGAGTTTACTCAAACTAGACTAAAATGCAAATATTTAAAGTAGAAAAGATCCATATGCAAAATGCCCAGACTATTTTAAACTACTACAAATAATTACATGACCAAATTAGAAAAGACAAAACACGAAGAGCTCAGGTGAAATTTACCCTTTATTATGCACTATCCAATGACAGGAGGAGTTCCACTTATAGATGAACGGTTGAGATATGCTGGTACCTCATTGGCGATGAAAGGTGCTGATAAGATACTCAGATGGATCAGACAATCAAGAGCCCCCCGACGCTGAATGGCTCAGATTAGACCTGGATGAGCTCCGATCGGACAACGGAGGGATCGTCTGGAAAAGCAGGGAAGAACTCGCCTCCGGTGAGTTTCTTCCATCGATTGTGCATGGCTCCGATGTTCTCTCAAGTTGCGTAGAAGTGGAATCGGTCCGTGATGATGTTCCGCAGCTGCAGGAAGTCTCCTAAGGGCCCATGACCGAGTAGAGGGCCCTGGGGACAAACTGGTGAACTGGAGCGTTCATGGGCTCCTTGATACCTCCAAATGAGGACTCTTGGCGTGCAAACCCTGCAGGAGAAGAGAGTCATGCTCGAAGATGAAGCTCCGGTGAGGGTGAGAACGCACAAGTGCAAAGAACAGAGCAGGGAGTGAATGGGTAGGTCTCCGGTGAGTGTAGGATTTGACCTAAGCGGGGCTCCAATCCGATGGTTGGAGCTACGTGAGGGATTGTGGAGCAGACGCAGAAGAGATTAGGGAGTCGAGGTGAGGTGGAGTAGCGTCGGATGATAGGGAAACATGGTATGGAATAGGGATGTCGGAGATGCCCTGTTTCTCATGTATGCGATGGATTGAATGGATGATAGAAGGTGAAGATGATACCTAAAGGTGGAAGAAGATTGCCTGGGAGTCATGGACGAAGCCACAGAGGTGATGGCCTCAATGGACGGCGGTTCCAGAGGCCGGAGCTCCTTGCGGTGGAGCGGAGGCAGAGCTCGCCGGACCTAGGGTTCCCACGCCCCAAAGGATACCCTCACCTTCTCTGTCTCTTGCTATAACTCTAGAAAGGTAGAGGCAGGCGCAATCGAAGAGGTGGATCAGCAAAAGGTGGCGGAAAAGGAGGGAGGTCATGCAGGTTATATAGGCGTGGGGGTTCAAGAAGATGGGGGTGGTGCCCGCGAATCGAGCAAGGGATCATCAGGCGAGGGTTAGGGATCTGCACCCTCAATCCGGAGCGAAGATTTGGGTGAAGAGGAGATCGGGTTTGGTCTAGAGAAATTGGAGAAGTTCGGCCAAAAACTCGACTCGATGCATACGGGGTCCGAGGGGACCAGTTGACCGGGGTCAACGATCCAACGTGGCCCAATCAGAGTGGGCGCATGAAAAGGACAAAATAGACTACAGGACAAATCGGAGAAGAAAAATAAAGAAAATTAAATTTAAAATAATAAATGAATTTAAATGAAAAAATGAATTAAAATGAAAAATGTTTATTATTTTCAAAGAATTTTTCTATGATTTTTAATTATTTTTATGAAAAATAAATTATTGTATATACAATATATAATATTATATACATGTATAATATACCTATGTATTTTGTACAATAATTTTTATTTTATTATTTTTACACAAATACCCTAATTTTGTATTTTTCTCATAATTTTAGGAGCATAAAATCATTTTTATTTTTATTATTTATTTACATGTATAGAATAAATAGGGAATGTGACCTATATAAGCGTATCTTATACAAGTGAGAGAGGATTTTATTTTTATTTTTTTGTGATTTTTATTTTATTTTTGTTTTCTTTTTTAGGAATATATACAAGGATGTAAAAAGAATATTTTATTTTTATTTTATCAAAAATAATTATTTATATACATAGGTAATATGTACAATATATAGTAGGCCATGTCTCTCTCTACTTATTTTTTGGTGCTCGGGTCAAGGCTTAACCTTCACTTGGGGTTCGGATCACTCTGTATTTACTCTAAATACCTTCTTCCTTTTTATTTTCCTTTATTCTTTTATTTTTGCGCAAATACATGCTAATTATGCAATATTAACATATGCATGATGATTGCTATGTTATTGTATTTACACCTATTTACATGATGCTTTGCCAAGATAAGTAGCTAAAATAAAATAATAAAGAGTGAGAATCAGAGATTCATCACCCCCTATACTTTACCTTTGCTAGTCTCTTAGCAAACACTTGTTTGAAAAAGAAGTAAAAAAGAGAAGAAAAGAAAAAGAAGGAGAATCAAGATTGATTACTAAACTTATCTTCCTTAAATTGAAGTATGGAGCTTAGTCAGACCTTTGGATTATTAGTTTGTCGGAACCTTATTGAGATCTAGGTTTAAGACTTAACAGCCTCTAAGTTCCACCATTCTATGGTCAAGACTCCTCAATAATCCAGATCAGAGCAAGTCTACATACACAAACTCTGATGACCATGAATCTTTCCTTGTACGACGTAAGTGATATGTAGCTCCCCACCTCAGAAATGACAAGGCAACAACCTACCTCGGCAAGGTAACTCTGATTCCCTAGTCTAGCAGCTCTTTCCTCGAGGAGAGGGGTATTCCCTTCTAAGTTCAAGTTCAACCGCCTCAAGAAGAGGGGGAAAGAAGAGAATGGATCGTGGCAGTGTAGCCACATATCCCTGGGAGCCCAACCAGTATAGCTAAGTCTCCCGCTGCAAGCTTCATGAGATGAGAAGGTGTAACATAAGCTTTGCTTTATTTGGCTATATACACTCCGGCAGGCATTTTATTTTCTATCAAGCCTGCCACTTTTTTGGAGTTTTTCTTTCTTTTGCATATTTTTTGATGTGCATATTTTCAACATATCTACATGATCTAGCATATATACATAAGGACTTTTTCTTCTTGAGCCAGTAGACTATCCCTCTTTTGAAGCATCATTGTAACCCACAACTCCTGTCTTTAGACCTCAACACCGCTAGACCAAGTTGAGGCGCACTTCCCTCCCTAAAGAAAGATGAGAGGTTCCGCCTAGAAGTACTACCCTCGTATGCTACCCCAAGCCAAGGAAAACTGCCTCCTCACCTCCTCACCACCTCATCCGTGTATACTTGGAGTGTAAAGTACATGTCCAAGTAAAGCCATTGTCTGTGAGAGTCATGTGTGCGTTGTCAAATGCTCTACTTAGGCTCATTAAGATGACATGTGATCATAGCCTAGTGGACTCAAAGAATTAAGTCACTAATGGACCTGAAAAGTCTTAACCCCAAATCCTATAAGGTTCCTCTGAGAATTAGGTGGATTAAGGTATTAACCAAGCTCCATTTTCCAATTTAATTCTAGACTAGTTTAAATGTCAACTATGATTCAGAAGAATGTACAAATATATACAAAATTCTTTTTATGCCATGTTTGAAAATGTGCAAAATTTTTGAAAATGCATGCATGAATGCAGAGTTTTGCAGAACATTTACACACAAGGGTTTTTGCAAACTTTTATTTTTCAAACATTTTCCAAAAAATTTGTGCTATATACATAATTTTGAGACAAAAATATTTACAAACTTTTCACAAGCAAAACATTTTACAAACATTTGTACAAAAATAGTTTTTTATAAATAGCTATGTATATGTAGGAAAGAATTTTATGTACAGGAAAATTTTAAAAATTTTGTGATTTTTACTAAGTGGATTTTAGACATTTTATTTGTTAACACACTCACACAAAGTACGAGTTATGGCTAAAGTATATATACGACACCCCCTAGACTTAGCTCGAATGATGTCCTCAGAGTGATTAAAGAGCGATGAAGAAGACATAACTCATGCTTAGTATTGGGAAGTGACAAGAAGGACTATACTACAACAACATAGAATAGATGAGTGATCGGTGATCCCCCTATACTTAGGATCAAGTAATCCTAAGTATAGCAGACTGTACGCAAAGGGAAAACCGAGTGATAGAATGTACAGGGTCTACCTCCCCTATACTTAGGGTAAAATATCCCTAAGTATAGGCAACAAAACAGAGTTAAAAAGAATCAAAAGATAAATCAAAAGCCTAACACCCCTCCTATACTTAGGGTAAAGCACACCCTAAGCATAGCATAATCATAAGATGCAAATGGGGTGTCAGCCAAAAGAATGTGTGATATGGACATCTGGATCTATACAAGGGCGGAAGACAATGATAATCAGGCATGAGATGCAAATGATGTGAGTCAAAAGACCACATCTCATGCAAAATGAATCGGGGTGACGCCAACAATCAGTGGATCATGATCTAGATATGGCTTGAGGTGCTGACCGTTGACGCGAAAGGTGGACCTCAGATGACATCTCAAATATATCGATACTACCATTGTCATGCACCTTTCAGACCAGGTATAGTCCCTTCCACTTACTCTATAATTTCCTTGGAAATAATCTAAGCCTGACATCAGACAACCATACTCTCTGATCTGGCTCAAACTGTTTATGGCTGATATGAGAATCATGCCATATCTTTATTTGCTCCTTATATTGTAGGCTAATTGAAAAGGTTGTATCTCTAAGCTCCTCCAGGGCTGCCAACTCTGCCTTCCATTGATCTCCTATACTCTCTGGATCCAATAATATCTCAATGACAGCCCAAAGCGACTTATGCTTAATCTCAATAGGTAAATGGTAGGGCTTTCCATAAACGAGATGAAAGGGAGATGTACCCAAAGGAGTCTTGAAGGAAGTCCGATATGCCCACAAGATTGAGTCCAAAAGATGTGACCAACCTTTCGGTCTGAGCGGACTACCTTCTGCAGTATCATCTTGATCTCCCTGTTCTATACTTCAGCAAGACCATTGGTCTGAGGTGATATGGAGTGGCAACTCGATGGTCTATGTTGAACTCGTTAGCAAGGGCCTTTACCTTGTCATTGATAAAGTGAGACCCCCCGTCAGATATCAATACTCTAGGCACCCCGAACTGTGAAATGATATTCTTCCTCAAAAATCTACAAACAGTCTTGGAATCTACTGTTCAGGCGGGAATAGCCTCAACCCAACGACTAACATAGCCAATAGCCAACAGAATGTACTCAAATCCTTGAGTCTTAGGGAATGGACCCATGAATCGATACCCCATGCGTCAAAAACCTCACAGAAGTGAATGGGCTGCATCGGCATCATATCACGCTATCCACAGGTGCCCATCCTCTGACAATCAGTACACCTCTTCAGGAATTCATCAAAATCTTTAAAGAGGGTAGGCCACCATAGGCTGGATTGAAGCACTTTTTGTGATGTTCTCCTCCCAAAATGATGTCCTCATGCCTCAAGCTTGCGGCAGTATGTGAGGACGCTGTGGTGCTCCTCCTGAGGAATGCACCGATGCCAGACGCTATCCCCTCCTTCATGATAAAGGATAGGATCCTCCCAATGGTAAGACTTGGCCTTCGCAAGGAAGGTCTCAAGTCGATGCCTGGCCAACCTTGTGGAACTTTCTTGGCAACAAGATAGTTCACAATGTCGACGTACCATGGGAGCGAGGCGATAGCAAGGATTGCCTCATCTGGGAAGGTCTCTATAATAGGATCAGTCTGCTCAGATTCCTCAAGATTTTCCAATTGGGAGAGATGACCCGCCACCACATTCTTGACTCCAAGTTTATCCTTAATCTCAATATCAAACTCCTGGAATAGAAGGATCCATCTAGTCAATCGAGCTTTGGCATCCTTCTTTGCCATAAGTTACCTGATGGCGGTATGATCTGTATAGATAGTCACTTTGGATCCCAGAATATATGATCTGAATTTGTCCAAGGTAAAAACTACGCTAGCATCTCTTTCTCAGTGACTGTGTAGTTCCGTTGAGCGGCATCCAATGTACGGCAAGTGTAGTGAATGGAAAATGGTAAATCATCCCTCCTCTGTCCTAGCACGTCTCCTACGGCAAAATCGGAGGCATCTGTCATGATCTCGAATGGAAGAGACCAATCAGGCGGCTGAAGGACTGGAGCCTCAACAACTAGGTGCTTGAGAGTCTCGAACGATGAAAGACACTTATCATCTACAATGAATTCGGTGTCCTTCATCAGCAGATCAGTGAACGGTCAAGAAATCCTGCTGAAGTCGTGAATAACTCATTGGTAGAAACCGACATGCCCCGAAAAAGACCGCAATTGTCGCAAGTTGGACGGTGTATTGAGTTTCCTGATGATATCTACCTTGGCCGGATCAATATCCATGTCCCTATTGGAGATTATATGACCATGCACCATCCCCTGAGTCACCATGAAGTGACTCTTCTCCTAAGATAGCACAAGATGTACCTCAATGCAGCGCTGAAGCACTCGGTCTAGGCAATCAAGACAAGCATCGAACCCGTCACCGTAGACTGAGAAATCATCCATGAAGACCTCTAAACAGTCACCCACCATGTCCGAGAAGATGGACAACATGCACGTTTGGAATATCGTTGGGGCGTTACATAGATCGAAGGGCATCCGTCTGAAATCATATGTCCCAAACGGACAGGTGAATGTCATCTTATCCTTGTCTTCAAGCGCTATGGCCACCTGATTGTATCCGGAGTATCCATCAAGGAAGCAATAGTGACTCTTCCCAGCTAGCCTCTCTATAATATGATCAAAAAGATAACGAGAAATGATCCTTCTTGGTGGCCTAATTTAGTCCTCTATAGTCCACACAGACCCTCCAAGAAGTGGGTACCCGAGTAGCGATCTCCTCTCCAGACTCACTCACAACTGTGGCGATGCCCGTATTCTTGGGCATCACATGTAATAGACTAACCTACTTGAAGTCGGAGATGGGGTAGATAAAATCGGCGCTCTGCCATTTCGATATCTCTTTCATGACTACCTCTCGAAGATTTGGGTTCAGTCGTCGCTGGAACTCACGCGATGGCTTCGCGTCCTCCTCGAGAAAGATATGGTGGGAGCACAGGGCCAGACTTATCCCCTGGAGATAAGCACTCCATCCTATTGCCTTGAAGTTCTTATCAAGAAGCTCCATCAATCAAGATTCTTGTTATCCAGTCAAATCTGCTGAGATAATGACTGGGTACATCTCATGCTCACCTGCAAGGAGCCTATACTTCAGCGACTACGGCAAAGGCTTCATTTCTGGGCAACTGGGAGCTGGCAAATCTAGCATCTGAAAGGCCTGAGTGAAGGCAACCATATCTGAATGTGAGAATTTATGAAAAACTGATGAAGACGGCTCTGCTGGTGTATGTGTGCTCGGTACTGGCACGGTCTCCATCCTAGTCGCTGGCTCTGTGGAAATCAGACAAGGTAATAAATCATCGAATTCTGCCCAATCTATGTCTGAATCTGAGGGATCTGAATCAGAATCACGTGATATATACTCTGCATTGCTATCTTGAACGTGGTCGTCAGCCTCAAAAGTATCCTCTACCAAGAGTGTGCTCTTCGAACTCTCCTCTGCTGAAAGTTGTGAATCTGTGGCATCTGAAGGTGAGAGAAGGGCTCGTGAAATGGTATCTAATCAAGCGGCTTCATCATCAGTGATCACACGTCGCACTCCTGGTGGACGTCTCGCTCTGCCTCTATCGTCTGCTCTAAATCGCTGAACTGCTCTGAGCAAGCTGAGTCTCGTGCTCTGGTCTCATCGATCGTCTCTATTTGTATACTCTCGCCCTCGACACAAAAGTATACCTTCCCACTATCATGGTCGAACACCGCTTTGGCTGTGGCCAAGAATGGACGTCCTAAAATGATGGGGGTATCTATCACAGACTCAGGGATCTCCATGTCCAACACAATGAAGTCCACGGAGAATTTTAGGCCATGAATTGTGATGACCACGTCCTTCAACAACCCCTTCGGCCTCTTGATAGATCGATCAGCAAACTGAAGGATTGTCCTGCTCTATCTAAGAGGGACAAACTCGAATCGGTCAAGTAAGGCTGCCGGAAGGAGGTTGATGGAAGCGTCACTGTCTAATAGAGTACGATCAAATCTATGCTCATGAATGTGGCATCTGATGTAGGGAGCTCCTGCATCTGGCCTCTTAGCTGTCAGACGGTTTTGGATGGCGAAGCAGGTGGAACGGGTCAGCACATGGATTTATGCATGATGGTTCCTCTTCTTTATACGAACAGTGGTATTCTCTCTCAAGTTCCTCTTGAAGAGAGGGATGTGCTCGAGTGCCTCCTATAGAGTCAGTTGAATGTGGAATCTATCTATCATCTGCTGGCTGAACTCTAACTGCTGGTCTCTTTTCGGATTTTCTTTTTTATCCCCTTCACCAAGCGGAGTGCTTGAGGGAAGGAGATGGTTGGGCCCTCCTTATACAAGGGCCTAGGAACAAGTTCTTGCTGTTGAGAGGGAATGAAATCCATACAAGTATCACCATGCATGACATATGGACTCAAAGATGAAGAAACCTTTCCTTTATTAATTTTTTTGGTGTTTTCATATGGTCCTGAGGTATAGAAACTGAAAAAACACAACCAAAAAAGAAATGGTGGCATCAGTACCACCCACGGCATCCGTCTTTACGGCATCAGCACCGCGCTCTAGCTCAGCATCATGAAAAGTGGTGGCATCAGTACCACCGGTTAGATATGAAGAAGCGACGACCTCAGTATCGTCGACTGGATCAGCATCATCCTTGGTGGCATTAGCACCACTATCATCAACATCATCTGCAGCATCAACACCGCTATCCTCCTCGTCTGGCGCTCCTGGATCCTCGTGGTGTTGTCGCTCAGACGAGGCACCGTCGGCTGGAATCCTACCACTCCTGAGTGACACAAAATCAGCATCAAATATATATGAAGCAATGTCTCTCAATAAAGCACTAGCAGTTGCGGTCTCTGTGAACTATACCTGCTCATATTTTATCTTGAGGTTATTCGGGTTGGGATCAATCTGAGCGGGTATGGCAGCCCATCCCTTAATGATTGCCCTCATCTCCTAGCGAAACTCGTCCATCTTCCACCTAAAGTATGCCTTCTTGTCAGAGAGGAGGTGGTCTAGATCATCGAGAGATGGGTTCTCATAGGCTGGTCCATGAGAACCGGACTGGTTGCCTCGCTGGAAATGAGGTTATTGTTGGAACTAGTGAGGGGGAGGCTGAGAATACTGTTGCTGAGGCTGATGTTGTCTACATTGTTGTCCCTGCTGGTAGGGACGACGACCCGAATGATACTGGTAGGATGGCTGCTAGGAGTAATGGGGTTGCTGCTGAGGCTGGCTGGACTGCCCACCTTGAGCTGGAGGCTGCTGCTGGGACGAGGTGCCTCCGATAGACCACCTGAATCCGGGATGATCTCTGCCGATCCTGGGTTGTTGCCGGTCATGTACCAAATCCTGTTTACTTCCATCAACAGCTCCTGCTTGTATGGGGATGGAGGAAGAACTGTTAGTGGTTGATCCTGCTGGTACACCACCATCTGAGTGTCCTGAGATGGTAGCGGCTGAAAGTACTGGTGCTGCAGCTGCTGGACCGGCTCCGCCTAGATGTAGTGAACATGTCGGTATTGGGCGGAGTGCTGGGATGAGCCGTTGCTGCTAGGATCAGCCAGTGACCTGAGACAGGGCTGAGAAGCCATCTATGCTTCTTGGAGACACATGATATGGGTATTTAAATCACTCAAGATCTGTGCCAACTGATCTATCTGAGTCATGCCCTGGCACTGCTTCTTCTCGATGATCTCGATGCGGTCCAGCTTCTCACTGGTAATGCCCATGTTAGCGGTTGATGACTCTGCCTGTGCTGCTGCTGACGAAGAAGTGGATGAACTCGTATCCACCCGTGCTATCCTAAATAGGACACGACCTGGGGTAGGGGCTTCCCCTGAGTATAAAGCCTGGTCTGGGACATCACTGTATAGTTCTCGGCCATCTCCTCATAGATGGCCCAGACCCGGTCTTCATCTTTGGCGAAATAGGAGCCCCCACAAGAAGCGTTAACTAGCCCTTGCAGCTCCGGTGTCAGCCCACAGAAGAAGCTCTGTACTAGGTTGGGCTTGCATATGTCGTGATGGGGACACCGACCGATGAGCTCACGGAATTGATCCCACACTTCATGGAACTGCTCGTTGGAGATCGTGGAGAAATTATTGATCAGAGCTCGCATTGCATTCGTCTGGCCAAGTGGATAGTACTTATTCAAGTACTCGGTCCGGAGCTACTCCCATGAAGTCACATATCTCCCTAAATGCTTCAGCCAGTAGGCAGCTCTGTCTACCAGGGAGAATGGAAATGCCATCATCTTGATGGTATCCTCGTCTATGTATCTGTCGTGGACAGTGCTGCAGATCATCTCAAACTCCTGTTGTAGATGCGGCTCTTCGGTGGCAAGTCCATGGAACTTGGGCAAGAGCTGAATAGTCTGGGGAGGGAGCTTGAAGTCTCCCAAGACATATTTTTAAGAGAGGTGTCTTTTGTGATCAAGTTTGATTAACAGTCCCAATTTTATGGTTTCACTTTTTTTGGGCATTTTTCTATAGAAGACAAACGCCTAACGATTTTTTCGATCTCCTGATTATTTGAAGTCCAAAAATGGAGGGAGAAGTAAAAAAATCCCGTGCGCGATCAAAACTTATGATACATGCAAAGTAAGAAAGGCATACCTGACTCCAGTATTCTACATGCAGGATGATCCGCGCATAAATTTAAAGACATGAATGTATAAGAAGAAAACAGCCTCAGACAAGCAATTTCTAATCGTGAAGAACAGTAGCTGATTGATCAGAGAGAGAGAGGTCGATTTCCGATCTCGGATGTCGATCGATGTCCGCTACAACGGATCCTGGATGCGTTGTATACGACCTCTACGACACGTGACCTCTCAATCAATCAAGTCAGCTTTTTATTAATGGTTTTTAATAAGATCTAATTACGAACTATAGGTACGGGCAAAAACTTAGGGATTGGGCCTTAAGTTATTTACGTCACAATCAGAGAAATTCCTAAGTCTAAGGGTCAAATTCTTTGAGAATCAAAGGAACTAAAATGATGAAAACAAAATCGGTGAAAAACTGCGGTGAGGTCCCGCGAGCACACCGGTGCTCGACGAAACATGACCTGATATGTCTCAGATGTCCAAGAAAGTCTGAATGTCCCTGTGTTATTACAACAATAATAATGTATTGGAAAATAAAAACTACTCTAATCTATCTACTATAACTACTCATGATTGATGAATCTCGTATTCATCATGCTAAAATTGGTCATTTAGGCTCTGTCCCCCATCATCTACTTGTATTTAAACATTAATAGAGCATTATTAGCCATCATGCATGTGTAAATAATATCCACATTTCATCATGCATAAATTGCATTTAAAATCCCCAGTGTAAATTAGCCCAAAAAGCCGCTAACTTCTCACATTTTTAGTTAATTCATCCTAACTCCGATTGACCCCAAACCACTTCCATTGTGTAGATATTACTAACCTTATTAAATAAAAAATACAAAAAAATTACTAACCCCAATAAGTGTCAAATAATCCCAAAGTCAAATTTCACATCTGACAGACTAAAATGAGCATATCTCCCACATACAGTGTCCGATTTTGGTCTACTCACTTTTAAAGTACTCCATTTTCAAATACCTTCAAAACAAGACGAATTTCATAAAATTCGGAGCTCATATGTGAAAGTTGGGTTTTGGGCCTCTTTTGCGCATTTTGACTTTTTGCTAATTTTGACCTGAGTTTTTATGTGCATAATTAACTCTTTTAATTTTATTTCTTTTTCATTTGTGTCCTTTGATGAAAGTTTTAATAAGAAATGCAAACATTCAAATCCAGATTAAAACTGAGATCAAAGAAATTGACCAAGTCCGAGTGTCCGTTGTCGGTCTGCACAAAAGTCGTGTGATTCTGACTTCTATTTTATTTTCCTAAGTTCTTATCCTTTAAAAATCCAAAAAAATTAGATTAATGTGTAAATAGTTTTCTTCTTTTTTATCGTATTTTTTTTAGAATTTTTATCCCCTCTAAAACCACCAAAAAAATTACAAATCTCAAAAATGCGGTTTTTCGTGCACATGGAAAGCCACCAAAAATACCACTTTGCACAGGTGACCTCTTTTGCTCCCGGTCATGAAAGTTGTAGATCTCGACGAGACGAACAACTTTCGTGAAGAAAATTTTTCGATCCGAGGTCATCTTCTATCTCTTTTCCCCCTTTAAAAATTTGAAATTTTTTTAGGTGCCACGTGGCAGCTCCAGGGCATGCCACGTGGCACCCCGCTGTTCTCTCACTCCCCAGCCGAACTTGGGTCACGTGCCCAGCACGTGACCCGACCATCTTCTTCCTCAACCGTTTCTTCCTCAAACCCCCACCCCCCCCATCGCCCCTTCTCCTTCCTCGCGCCATCCACCGCCCCGCCGTTACGCCTCACCCATGTAACGCCCCCTCCAGCCGTTCACCAACCCCAGCCGTTACTCCACCAGCACCCTATAAAATCCCGCCGACCTCCACCTTGGGAAGCATCCGCCATTTCAGGAGACCAAAGCCCTCGACATTCTATACTTAGCCTTGGTGACAGCAAGGCTTGGCCACAGGGTGACCTCCGGCGAGATCCAGCCGCCCTTCCTAGCGTGCTGCCACGAGCTTCCAAGCTCGCGTGAGCTCGGGTTCGCCATCCCTTGAGCGAAGATCCTATCAGGAGCTCCGAGCTCCTTTCCCAGGCGATTCACCACGTCTTCTCCGGAATACTGGAGCGGAATTTACAGATATAAATCAAGGATCTGCGAAGAAGACGAATTTGTATTTTTGTGAGGGAGAGTAGCATAGATTTAATTTTCCGCAATTTTCACAGGGTCCCTCTCTCCTTGTACCCTGTCAATTTGTAATATTCAGGACTGGACTCTCTGTGGCTTGGCGTAGAATTTAGGAGCACATACGGTAGATTAGAATTATTTGATTGTGCTCGTAATCTTTAGGCCACACTCTCACTATTTAAACGCACTCTAGATCGTTCAACATTAGCAAAAATTTCAATCAATTCTTCCCGCTAATAGAACTATCTGTTTAGGGCGTTTTTTCATCTGTGCATATCATTTAGTTTAAATTTTAATTCCTTGTACTGCATCCCGCATGAAGAACGCGAGGAGTCACTGTAAGTCTTTCTCTTAAGCATGCATCATTGATTTACGTTTGCATTGGCTTTTCCGATTCTCCTTCTCCAGTTTTACAACTTAAGGATTCAAAGGAATTGGGACTGCTCGTTAGGCGTGAATTTTTGTGCTCACATAAACCACAGTGATAACCTTAACTTAAATTGGGACTGCTAATCAAGGTGACTGCAAATAAACTGACCTAAAATTAACTCTTGTTTGGTGGAGAGAAACCCACTCATTGTTTGTTTAAGGACAAGATCGCACACCTTAGGGTAGAGCCAAAAACCGAAATACTTCATTCAGACTACTGATTTTAAAAACAATTAGCTACTTTTCAGTGAGGGTCTCGGGTAGCCGTTTATGGTCCGACTTCCCTTAGCAGAGTAGGTGGTTTAGAGGACACCGCGGAAGGCACCGTCCTCAAGTAACACGGGTAGCCGTTTACGGTCCGTACTTACACCTATACTGGCTGAGAGTAGGTGCAACTAGTTGTATGAACTCGGGACAGTCTTTGTGAAATATTTCGGCACCTAACAGCTCCGCTTAATCTGCAAGATTGTTTTGTCATTAAATTAAAATTGAAAAGATAAGCGCCCGAACCCTAACGTGCCTTCACCAGTGTTGAGTGGGTGAATCAACGTGTTTGTTTTGTGTTTGATTTGTGTGCGTCAAATACCTTGCAATTGCAAGAAAATCGTGGTTCGCTGATCAGTCCATCCCTCTTGACAAGATGTCGGCACAGTGGTCTTCTTTCCCGATCTCCACGACCATGTCCCGATATTCTTCTTCCCCTCAGCCATCATTCTCTTCCCACCCATACATCCCACCCTATGACCACTCTTCTTCTTGGAATAGTCCTCTCTCACATTCTAACAATTTTATGGACACGAGAGAGAGACCTGAATCGAGGATGAACAATAGAGTGATCACTATTGATAGAAGAACACAATTTCCGGTCACTAGGATATCACAACCTCTTGAACCATCCTCTACTCAGGATGAATATCCTCTTGAGTATAATCAATTTTCCTTCGACGCTCCACGAGAAAACCAAAGTCAAGGAAATACAACTTATGACCAGCCCATAATGTTTATGAACAATCAATACTCTCCTCGAGGATACATGCCCGAATCACGACACATGGAGACTGATTATACAATCACTAGTCATGAGATGTTTGAGGATGAGATTGCTCGGATTAATCATAGAGCAGACACTTTAACTATGAGAATATATGATCTCATCCAGTCAATGCAAAATTCAGAAGAAGTGAGGCCACCACCATGCGAACCACTGGATCATCACAATCAGTTACAACCACTGACCTCTGACCCCCCGACTGACCATATTACAGAAAATACCAAAAAAATTGAAAAATTTGAAAATTCAAAAAAATTGGACAATTCTGAAATGGAAGCATTTTGCAAGAGTCTGATCTTAGAGCTTCCATTAATCAAAGCCATAGAATATGTGCCCGATCTTAAGAGATTTGTGAAGAGTCGACTGATACCAAAAAAGACGGGCAAGAAACGATCCAGGACTGAATATCATGTCATATCTATGGCTAGTTCTTTGGTGATGAATCATAAACTCAAAAGCCGCAAAGTCAAGCGGTTGACTCGGGTCACATGTGAAATTGAGGATTCTATATTCACTCTTGTTCGGTTAGACGACGACTCTACATTAAACATCCTCCCCAAGTCCGTCTTTGACCAACTCAAACTCGGACAACTCAAAAAGACTAGGGTGGTCATTCAATTACCCGATCGATCTACCAAAAGACCGCGGGGGATCGTTTCTGTCGTCATAAATTTCCGAGGGGAAAAACACAAAGTGGACTTTATTGTCCTTGACATTGAGCACCCCGGAAGGATGTCTGAGTCTCCTATTATTTTAGGAAAGCCATTCTTAGCCTCCGCTAAGGCGATTGTCGATTGCGAGACTCAGGAAATCAAGTTCCCGAACTCGGACCACAATGAACACGAACCCAATGACACATCCGGCTCTGAGGAAAACCAACTTGAAACCAACAGTTATGATCAGGATAATTCACACTATCAGACATCTCCGCATGACACACTGATAAAAACAATAGGAGAGTCACCCAATAAACTGACTGTTGAACAAACTTTGGATTCTCACCAACCTATCACTGCTCCTAGGAAAATTCAAGATTTTGGAGCTTCTGAAGAATTGGACCATATTTTTGAAGATCACCACGATTATTTGAGTGGTCCAATCTTTGAGTCGGCAGTAATTCATGAGATACTTGAACCATATAAGGACCCGACTCTGGAAACATCCGATGTCACCAAAATTCATGATCATACGAAGGTGACATCAGCGCCCCCAGCCTTAAACCACAGAAACACAAGGAACAATCTCCCTCGACCGAAGCGGTGCATGACCCTTCAAGAATTGGTCGACTTTTATGGGGATTCATCTGATGAGGAACTCACAAATGCCACATCGGTTACTCAAGACAGGGAGATGAAGACTGTCCAACTTCCTCCCAATACTTCTCAAGGAAACAAACCGACCAAGAAAGTCACCTTTAACCTTACACATCAGGTGATTTCTGACGAGTCCTCGTCCGATCATGATGTGGTTCATCAGATAAGTGCAATAGGTACAGCTCTGATCCAAGGGCACTTACCTCTGATCGACAAAAGTTGGAGATCCTCTGCAGACCACTACTATTCTCCTGAGGACGACTCCGACGATGGCTGGTCTTCTTCATCGGTCCCCTCTTCATCACACTCCACATATCCATACTATCTCACTCCACACTCCCGCAAGAAGGTCCGTCGCAAACCTCCTTAATCTTCTACATCCGCGCATCTACCCGGTTCCCCATCTGTAATTAGCCGATTATACTTAGGCTGACCTGAGCCTAAGTATAGGGGGACCGCATCCATTGTTTATACATCACTTCTCTTCTTTTGTTTTTAATCCTTCTATATTTGGTACGAGCTATGTCAACATTTCACTTTGTGCCATGAGGACATAGCACACGCTAAGTATAGGGGGGTGTGTTTGTATATATTTTATCTACTTTATCCATAGCTCGTTCTTTAATCGTTTTTATCTAACATCGGGGATGGGTACAAGTAGTGTGTGTAATTCCTGTTTTTCATAAAAAAAACACAAAAAAAACAAAAAAAACAAAAAAAAAAGAAAAGAAGAAACACCAACAAAAAATTGCATCACTCATGGTCTTGCATTTCATCAAGCATTTCATGCATTTCTTGGTTGATTTATTCCTGACACATTCACTATCACTCAAGGCTTGAGGATTTTTGAGGACACTTGATTTCTGAGATCTTGAGATTCTGCGTTAGCCTGCCTTAGTCATTAGGGTTTTGAACTTAATAATCCACACTTCCCTAGTCTGAAAGATTTGAGCGCTATATTGCACTCTTCATCTCTAACTTTCAAAAAGAATATGATCAGCACAGTCACTTTCACAACTGCATGATTGATGAGATGAGTTGAGATATCACTTGAGGAACTAGGACTAGAGATTTGAGTTTAGACCCGATCTGATGATATTCGAGGATGGGATAAAGTTAATGAAGGCTGCAGAAAACCTGAGTGTCAGCAAAAACCCAGCCAGTATGTGAACAAGTTCATATGCTATCTTTTTGATATTGACCTAAGTGCCAGGGTGTGATGAAACTTAATGAAAATTGTTGATCAGTGTGCGCCAACTTTTGGTAAAAGCAGTGGAGCTAGCCAACAAAAAAAAATGTCAAAGAAAAGCTCTATCATCCAAAGTCAAATTCTAAATGAGCTTCCACCAATGGCGAGCGCTCCCAAACATTTTCAAAGTGTCCACTTGGACCAAGCGCTAATTAGGACCAAGGAGTCGGGCTGACACCATAAAAGGGCTCTGCATCGTAAGCGATACAAGTCTGGGTGTCGAAGGTATCTTAGATACTCAAAAGAGACACACCCCAGTGTACTCCCAGAAAAACAAGTGCAGACGACTCCAAATCCTCTTGACGGACACATTGATCAACAAAATAAAATATATTTGTGTTGAGTAATAAGGCACTCGAGAGGCACCTTGTTCCAATGAAAGGGAGAGAAAATCAGACACAATCCTATGCCCTCCATCAACTGGCCGTCCATCTACACTTTCAAGTCTGACAAACTAATGTGACGGTTGACTGAAGCAAGAATAGACTTATTCCCTAGGGTTGAGGATCAGGTCTAGAGGAGAGTCTCTTGGATTGGAACTTTGGGTGATGTCTCAACTTGACTCTCATAAATGCAGTAACTAAGAATCATATCCTTATACTATATGTACAAAAAAGATAGTCTGAAAATTAGAGAAGTTGGGTTCCTTTTGATTAAAGCTTGGATGAGCTCAGAATTTTAGGATCACTCAAATTAAGGGTCTTCTCTGAACTAAGCCTTGAGAATTCACTTACACAGTCAGGGATGTAATCAACTAAGTCATTCATTCATGCTCGGGGACGAGCATGGTCTAAGTATAGGGGTATGATGAATCTCGTATTCATCATGCTAAAATTGGTCATTTAGGCTCTGTCCCCCATCATCTACTTGTATTTAAACATTAATAGAGCATTATTAGCCATCATGCATGTGTAAATAATATCCACATTTCATCATGCATAAATTGCATTTAAAATCCCCAGTGTAAATTAGCCCAAAAAGCCGCTAACTTCTCACATTTTTAGTTAATTCATCCTAACTCCGATTGACCCCAAACTACTTCCATTGTGTAGATATTACTAACCTTATTAAATAAAAAATACAAAAAAATTACTAACCCCAATAAGTGTCAAATAATCCCAAAGTCAAATTTCACATCTGACAGACTAAAATGAGCATATCTCCCACATACAGTGTCCGATTTTGGTCTACTCACTTTTAAAGTACTCCATTTTCAAATACCTTCAAAACAAGACCAATTTCATAAAATTCAGAGCTCATATGTGAAAGTTGGGTTTTGGGCCTCTTTTGCGCATTTTGACTTTTTGCTAATTTTGACCTGAGTTTTTATGTGAATAATTAACTCTTTTAATTTTATTTCTTTTTCATTTGTGTCCTTTGATGAAAGTTTTAATAAGAAATGCAAACATTCAAATCCAGATTAAAACTGAGATCAAAGAAATTGACCAAGTCCGAGTGTCCGTTGTCGGTCTGCACAAAAGTCGTGTGATTCTGACTTCTATTTTATTTTCCTAAGTTCTTATCCTTTAAAAATCCAAAAAAAATAGATTAATGTGTAAATAATTTTCTTCTTTTTTATCGTATTTTTTTTAGAATTTTTATCCCCTCTAAAACCACCAAAAAAATTACAAATCTCAAAAATGCGGTTTTTCGTGCACATGGAAAGCCACCAAAAATACCACTTTGCACAGGTGACCTCTTTTGCTCCCGGGCCCTTCATGAAAGTTGTAGATCTCGACGAGACGAACAACTTTCGTGAAGAAAATTTTTCGATCCGAGGTCATCTTCTATCTCTTTTCCCCCTTTAAAAATTTGAAATTTTTTTAGGTGCCACGTGGCAGCTCCAGGGCGTGCCACGTGGCACCCCGCTGTTAACTCACTCCCCAGCCGAACTTGGGTCACTTGCCCAGCACGTGACCCGACCATCTTCTTCCTCAACCGTTTCTTCCTCAAACCCCCACCCCCCCATCGCCCCTTCTCCTTCCTCGCGCCATCCACCGCCCCGCCGTTACGCCTCACCCATGTAACGCCCCCTCCAGCCGTTCACCAACCCCAGCCGTTACTCCACCAGCACCCTATAAAATCCCGCCGACCTCCACCTTGGGAAGCATCCGCCATTCCATCAATGCCGGTGACAACGGCTTTTCTAGGCGTGATCCGCGGAACCGAGCTCCGTGTAGCTTTCCCGTCCGGCAAGCACAAGCTTCGGAGCTCCATCGCGGACTCCTTGAAGCGAAGATCGAAGAGGCGTTCGCCTCTCCACACTTCCCAGGTGATCTCGTACATAACCCATTTTTTATCTCTATTTGCAGGTACCCGCACCACCACCTCCGTCCTCGCGCGGAGGCGCCGCTGCGACCGCGCCACGTGCCTCGGCTGCACAGCGCGGCCCTCCGCGCCGACCTCCAGCTGCTCACCGCCTCCGCCCTTGCGGCGGCACCGCTTCTCTTCTCCGCCAGTCGCCGCACCTCCGCCCAGGCAGCTCCGCCTGTGCCTCGCCTCCTCCGCGTGACGAAGCCACCAGCCCCGACGCTCCTCCGCTCTGCCCCCCCCCCCCCCCCGCCGACCCCCAAGAGCACCGCCTCCGGCCACAGCCCGCGCGGAGGCACCACCTTCAGCCCTCCGCCGAGCGCAGCCACACCTTGGCCTCGCCGCCAGCACTAGCCGCCTCCGCTCCCTTCCGCGACTTACAGTCGCCGTTGGATCAGGCGCAGCCCTTGATCCAACGGCTGCTGGGCTGCCACGTGGGGGGGCCCCGAACCAGCCGCCCGAGCCTCGCGCCTCATCTCACCGAGCCTTTGGTTCGGGATCCGAACCTACGTCCGGATCCGAGCCTCGGCTTCGGCACCGAGCCTCCGCTTCGGGGCTCCCGAACCTCTAGGCTCGCGACTCGAGCCTCCTGCCCCGACACCCGAGCCTCTGGCGCACGTGCGTAGCACGTGCGTAGTGGAAAAATTGCAGAACGCCCCCTGGCGTTTTCCGAATTTGCAGAAACGCCCTCGCCTGGGGAAAATTTCAGAAAAGTCCCCCAAGTTTTTGATATTTACAGATAAGTCCTCCCAGGGACCTCTTTGCAAAAAAATATTTATTTTATTTACATTTCAGTCCCTGGAACTTCATTTTATCATATCTTTGTTATATGGACTCCGATTTTAGCATATAATATGTCGTTTCGAAGCTAATTCCATGCTCTACAACTTAGAATACCTTGTGAACAGATCTGAGGTTGTATACTGTCTATTATTCTTCAATGATCTAATTTGACATGCAGGCTCGATTTTGACGTACATGCGCCACATATTGCTTGAGAAGCTATTGATAAATCTTTTGTAGGAGTTCGGATAAGGATTTTACTTTGATTAAATCATTGAAATTACTGTTGTCACAGGAGATTAATTTACATTTATTCCTCTGAGATTTTTGCTGATTATTTGAGGAACTGAATCGAAGATATTTGGAGGCCGGATACTCTGCTTCAATATTCTGAATACTAGTTGATTATTAACCTGAAGCAATGAGTTATGATCAATCCATTTTGATTTGTGGTTAATTTTGCGGAGAAAAAGATCATATTATTTGAGGAGTTAATTTGTTTAAAAATCACAAATCCTGGGCATAGTTTTCTCAATTTATTTTCCTTGCATCATATTCGCATCTTCATCACTGCATTGTATATTTTCTCAACACAGAAATTAACTGAGCATTAATTAATTATTTAATTTGATTAAAAACCAAGCAACTAAAAATCACCGTTCCCTGAGTTCGACCTTGGTAAACTTGCCAAGTAAAAATAGTCCACAACATTCAAAGATTGTGGTTTTTGATCGACCGATTTTCACCTCCTATACTACAATTCATCGATATTAAAGTGGTGGATTTCGCGTTCATCAATGATATGCTCCTACTCCTCCTCAGGTATGAGTCTCCTTCAAGTCGTCCTCAGGCAGTTCCTCACACAAAAAGTGAAACAGAAATGGGTCAGAATTGTTACAAAATATTGATATCAAAATATGCAAAAAGACTGAAAAGACTACTAAGCCGTGCTGCCCGGCAATGACGCCATTCTGATTATACGTGAATCGAGATCGGCTAAGATGGAATAATAATCACAAGTCATTATTCTCAACCAATCACTTCAATCAATCAAGAAAAAACAAGAAACCACACAAACAACAGATAAAGCACTCAAAGCAATATTAGCCGTCTCCGATATTTTTTAACCTGGCATAACGACCATAATCGAACACAAGGAGAACAAATGAAACCTACGAAGTAGTCCTAATCAGAGAATTAAAAGATAAATTTTATTTATTTTTAATCTGCAAAATTTTTTTATATTTTCAAAATAAGAAAACAAACAAGCGAACAAGCAAAAGCAAGCTTCAACAATTTTTATTAAAACTAAAAATTCTCAAAAATCAAAAACAAAAATATTTTTATATTTTTTAAAAATTCAAATGTTTTTGATAATTTTATGGGATTTTTCTAATTTTTATATGATTTTATTAAAATCAAACAAGGATGAAAATGGAAAATAGTGTACAGCTTGGACCAAAAGGCAAATTTCAAATAGTGAAAATGCCCTACTATCCTGGTTGTGATTTTTATGAAAAAATAAACAAAAATATCCAACTACAGAAATTGAACATTTTTTTGAATTTTTTAGAATTTTTAATGATTCTTATAAGTTTTTTAGTGTTTTTAGCTTTTTAGAAAGTTTATAGGAGATAATGCAACAAAAATGGTACTAGAAATAAAACACACAAAAACAAGCACACACTAATTTTTTGTAATTTTTAAAGTAATTTTTATATTTTTTTGGTATTTTATAAAATAGACTGAACATGTTTTTAGGGTTTTTGATTTTTAGAAAATAAACTACGCAACAAAATTTATTCCAAAAATCACAATAAATACTATAAGTTAACGGGAGATTACAGTAATTTTTGTGCAATTTTTGCAATTAATTCGATATTTATTTGATCAAAAACACAATGCATAGTGCACATAGACCTACTTGCAATTAACGTAAAGTTTCAGGACCAAATAATAACAGACCTCAAAAGAATAGGTCTAAACTTGCAATTTATCCAATTAATTCACGCACATGACCAATAAACAATGCACATGGTCATAATTGCAAATATCTGAAAAGTTCTATTCAAAACATAACAAGGATAAAGTCTAGGACAGATATTGCAAAAACACCACAAAACCACATGGGGCGGCACATGAGTTTACTCAAACTGGATTGAAATGCAAATATTCAAAGTAACAAGGATCCATATGCTAAATGCCCAGACTATTTTAAACTACTACAAATAATTACAGGACCAAATTATAAAAGACAAAACAAGAAGGGCTCAGGTGAAATTTACGCTTTATTATGCGTTATCCAACGGCTGGAGGAGGTCCACTTATAGAGAACGGTTAAGATTTGCTTGCACCTCTTTGACGATGAACGGTGCTAATAAGATCCTCAGATGGATCAGCCGATCAGGAGCTCCTCGATGCTGAGCGACTAACATTAGACCTAGGGCGAGCTCCGATCGGACAGCGGAGGGATCGTCTGGAAGAGCAGGGAAGAACTCATCTCCGGTGAGTTTCTTTCATCGATTGTACGCGGCTCTGATGTTCTCTCAAGCTGCGGAGGAGTGGAATCGGTTGGTGATGATGTTTCGCAGCTGCAGGAAGGCTCCTAAGGGCCCAGGACCCCTGGGGACAAACTGGTGACCTGGAGCGTTCATGGGCTCCTTGATACATTCAGATGAGGCCTCTTGGCATGCAAACCCTGCAAGAGAAGAGGGTCGTGCTCAAAGATGAAGCTCCTGCAAGGGTAAGAATGCATGAGTGCAAAGAACAGAGGCGAGGAGTGAACGGGTAGGTCTCCAGCGAGTGCAAGATTCGACCTAAGCAGGGCTCCAGTCTGATGGCTGGAGCTGCGTGAGGATTGCGGAGCAGATGTAGAAGCGATTAGGGAGTCGAGATGAGGTGGAGTAGCGTCGGATGATAGGAAACAGGGTATGGAATAGGGATGTCGGAGATGCCATGTTTCTTGTGTATGAGATGTATTGAATGGATGATAGAAGGTGAAGATGATGCCTGAAGGTGTAAGAAGATCACCTAGGAGTCGTGGAAGAAGCCTACGGAGGTGATGGCCTCAATGGATGGCGGTTCCAGAGGCTGGAGCTCCTAGCGGCGGAGCGAAGGTAGAGCTCGTCGGACCTAAGGTTCCTACGCCCCAAAGGATGCCCTCGCCTTCTCCCTCTCTCGTTCTCACTCTAGAAATGTAGAGGCAGGCGCAACAGAGGTGGAGCAGCAAAAGGTGGCAGAAAAGGAGGGAGGTCGTGCAGGTTATATAGGGGTGGGGGGTCCGAGAAGATGGGGATGGTGCACGCGAACCGAGGCGTGGATCGAGAAAGGGATCATCGGGTGATGGTTAGGAATCCACACTCTCAATCCGGAGCGAAGCTTTGGGCGAAGAGGAGATCGGGTCGGGTCTAGAGAAATTGGAGAAGTTTGCCAAAAACCCGACTCAATGCAGACGGGGTCTGAGGGGACCAGTTGACCGGGGTCAACGATCCAACGTGGCCCAATCAGAGTGGGCGCAAGAAAAGGATAAAATAGACTACACGACAAACCTAAGAAGAAAAATAAAGAAAATTAAATTAAAAATATTAAATGATTTTAAATGAAAAAATGAATAAAATAAAAAAATGTTTATTATTTTTCAAAGAGTTTTTCTATGATTTTTAATTATTTTATGAAAAATAAATTATTGTATATACAATATATAGTATTATATATATGTATAATATACCTATGTATTTTGTACAATAATTTGTATTTTATTATTTTTACACAAATACCCCAATATGTTTATTTTCCCATAATTTTAGGAGCATAAAACCATTTTTATTTTATTTTTGTTATTTATTTACATGTATAGAATAAAAAGGGAATGTGTCCTATATACATGTATCTTATACAAGTGAGGGAGGATTTTATTTTTATTTTATTTTATTTTTTGTTTTCTTTTTTAGGAATATATACAAGGCGGTAAAAATAATTTTTTTATTTTTATATTATCAAAAATAATTATTTATATACATATGTAATGTGTACAACATAGAGTATGCCCTATCTCTCTCTACTTATTTTATTTGGCACTCAGGTCAAGGCTTAACCTTCACATGGAGTTCGGGTCACTCTGTATTTATTCTAAATATCTCCTTCCTTTTTCTTTTCCTTTATTCTTTTATTTTTACACAAATACATGCTAATTATGAAATATTAACAGATTCTTGTTGATTGCTATGTTATTGTATTTACCTATTTACATGACGCTTTGCCAAGATAAGTAGCTAAAATAAAAGAATAAAGAGTGAGAATCAGAGATTCATTAGAAGGTGGCGAGGTGCTTCCACTGGATGGGCGTGAAGGTCTGCCACGCCTGACAGAGGAGGCTGCGATGGAGGCAACCTCCCTGGTCGACACACGACGCAGGGAGGTTGTGGGGGATGGCGTGCAACGACGGTTCTATGAAGCACGAAGCGAGGCGGCCGAAGCTCATGGATGGGGCGATGAAGACCGATGCGGAGGAGGTCGCGATGGCAAGTGGCTGGTCCTGTGGATGGGTGAAGGCGTTGGGAAGCTGCTCAAAGTCGGGGCGGTTGGTAGTTGTTGTAATCGGCGAAGGGTAGCGCGGAGCGTGGGTGGAGCGAAAGAAGGATGCCCCTTGATGAGGAGATGCGAAGGTCGAAGAAGATGGTGCGATAATGAATAGGGTATTTGGTAGAAAACAGAGGAATCGAGGGAGAAGAAGAACGGTGGAAGAAAAAGAATAGAGGGAAAAGAAAGGGAGTAAGAAGGAAGAGAGAAATACCTGGATCGCCCAGGAAAGGATCGTTGCTCAACACCTTGGCGATGGCGGAGCTGAAGCAGTTCGCGGAGGAGCTGCGACAAGAGGAAGCGACCTCTTGGATCTCGTTGGGAGCAGGCTCTGTTATCGCTCGACTACCATCGTGGTTGCTATCACCTCACTCGAACCAGGAGCTCGAGGTTTCTCCCCTCAAAATGGCAGATGGGTTCGATGGAGGGCGCACGACGGGGTTTTATGGGTGGTTAGTCAGAGAGAGGGGGCGAGGTGGAGATCAAAGTGGATGGCACGAGATGGGGAAGCGGAGGAAGTGGACGAGGGAGGAGATGGTGGCTGGGTCCTGCGGAGTTGTTGTGAGGAGAGAGAAGATCGTGGAAGGGAGAGAGAGAGAGATAGAGGAGCCGGGGCCATTGCGCAACCGCCCGCGCAAGGCGCGGGGACGATTGCTATGAAGGGGATGCGGGCTGACCGACGAGGGAAGAAAGGGTGGTGGCACATGTGCGCATAAGGGGCGGAGGGCCTGGTCATGCGAGAGGAAGGGGAGGGGTGGGGAGACGGGTGACAGTTGCAGTCAAGGCCGGCGAGGCGCGGTGGTTGGAGAGGGCGCAGGTTGACCGCCCGATGCGGGAGGAAGAGGAAGGTGGGAAGGTCACGTGCTAAGCATGTGGCAGACGGAGAAAATAATAAAAATTTAAAAAAAATGGAATTAAACTAAATAAATAAAAATAAATAAATAAATAAAAATAAGATAAATAATAATTAAAATAGATAAAAATAAATAAAGTAATAAATATAAAGTAAATAATTAAAGTAATTAAAATAATTAAAATAAGAAAGATAAAAAATAATTAGAATAAATAATTAAAATAAACAATAACTAAATTAATTAATTAATTAATTATAGATAAAATAAATAAGTAAATAAATAGTGTAATATAAGTAAAATAAATATTAATAATAAAATAATAATAATAATATAATTATATAAATAAAAATGGGGGTGACACGTGGCGGCTCCAGGAGCGACCACGTGTCGCTCCCAGAAAATTCAAAAATTACATGTAAATAAAAATAAAAAAGAAATAACAAAATAGGTCAAATCAAAAAGTGGTCAACATGAAAGTTGCTCGTCTCGACGAGATCTACAACTTTCATGAAGGATCAAAATGTAAAGTGTATTTTTGGATGGTATCTTATACTGTATTTTTATATTTTGCATATTTTTTTATCATTTTTAAATAAGGAAAAATCAAAATAAAAGTAGAGAAAATATGAAATTACAACTTAATCTATTTTTTGGATTTTTAATAAATAAGTAAATAAAAAGATAAAATAAATGGTATTATGGTCAATATGTACAATATACAATAGGGGCCCAAAACTCAAGTTTCATATACGATCTCTAATTTTTATGAAATTAGTTTTGTTTTAAAGGTCTTTGAATGTATATTACTTTAAAGTGAAAGACCTAAATCAGACATTGTATGAGAGAGATATGTGCATTTTAAGACTTTTAATTTCAAACTTAGATTTGGGTTTTATTGGACAATTTTAAAGTTAGTATTTTTTTCAATATTTTTCCTTTCTTAGTGTTAGTAATGTATACACTGTAGACTTGGTTTTATTGGAATTGGAGTTAGTACAAAATAGATACAAATATGTGAATTTAACTAATATACATGTGAATATTTACAAGTGAACTTGGCTTTTTATTTTATACGATTTTGAGTGCTAAAATGTAGATATTATTTACACATGCATGAATGTTATTTATGCAATATAAGTGTAGATATACAGTTAATTACTCGAGAACAAAGCTCTATTTTCAACTTTTAGAGTGATGATTCACAGATTCATCACCCCCTATACTTAAACATTGCTCATCCCCGAGCAACTAAAATGAAATGCAAAGGTGAAATGAGATTGGGTTCCATACCAAGGTCATGAATTAAAGGTGAAAATGGAGCTTGACTCGACCTTTGGATTAATAGTGTGACAGAACCTTATTGGGATCTGATCTTAATACCTAACAGCCTTTAAGTTCAACAAGTCTTCTATTCAAGACGCCTCAACGGTCAGGTCAGAACAAATCCTCATATGTAAATTCTGATGACTATGGATCTTAGTTGTACTGTGTAAGTGAAATATAGCTCTCCACATTAGAAATGGCAAAGAACCAGCCTCCTCTAACAAGGTAATTCTAATTCCCGATCTAGCAACTCTTTCCTCGAGAACTGGGGTATTTCTTTCTAGGTACAAGTGCGATCAACTCAAGAAGAGGAGGTAGAGAGAAGAATGGATGGTAGCCAGTGTAGCTACCTATCCTAGGATGCTTGACCAGTGTAGCAAATGTTGGACATGCGAGCCCACGGCGAGCCATTATGCAATAAATGTTATTACGAATATCATTCCCTGATCTGAAATGAAGAATAACTAATTTGCATAATAGGTCCCTTAGTACAATTAGGGTTATGTATCATTGCCATATTAATGATCATACAACTATTGATTCAATTATTGAATCATAGAGGCTGGCGCTTGGATGACTATCTAAAGAGTTAGATTGAGGACTCATCAAGTACCGTCAAATGATTGTTAAGAAATGATCTCCATCCTAAGTAGGAGATGGCAATCCTTTCTCACTTGGTTGATATCTGACCGATATCTTGATGCAGATCCTCTACATGGGAATAGAGATTCGGAGATGTCAGATTAGTTAGTTTCAAAGAGTTGACTTAACGAACTCAAGATAACCAAAGTCTTATGTTTTATGTTGTCACGATATAGGCACGCATCCTCTGAACAGAGACAGATGTGTTACTATATGTTTGAGTATGTACATTTGGCAGACCAATAGGTTGATGACCTAACCAATATCTATATACCGGTGCGCTGGTGTGCATGCAAGGGCATATGAGTAATACGATCTCTCAAAGGGATCATACATGTTTATTACTGAACCGGAAGAAATGAGCTCACTCATGAGATATTGGGAAGAATCAAATTCCATGCATGGTCATCTCGCTTTGGAAGCTTGACTGAATTTGTAGGTTTGGTATATATTTTTGGAAAGTATATGATCAGCAGGTGGGTATGATATATGCTTTTGGAAAGTATATAATCGATACAAACTCTCAATAGTCAAATGAGAAACTTAATGATAAAACCCTGAAGGAGATAGTCTAAAAGAGATCTAAAACTTCAGGTTTATTCTGGGTCTTCCAGTATGCAGGATGTACAGGTATTAGGAATGCCTGAGGGTGATGTGATCATAAACGATTGTGTAACCATGACGCTTCTATTCCGAGGGAGTGATGAAACAAGTCTGGATTTTAGTGACTCCTCTCATAGAGAAGTAATCTGATCTTAGTCTAAATGTTGGACATTAATCTGAATGTGATTCAGATGTAATGAGAAGATTAGATTTGCAGTCTTGATTTAAACAAGCATCGATGGGAGGTCCGCAAGATCGGGATTTGAGATTTGATCTCAATATCCAAGTCACTATACGTGGAACAATACAATCACCATGTCCTTATCTCCAAGTATCCGTGGATAAAGCGCATTATCCTTGAAAGAGTTCATGGACAATTTCATTGTTGATATATGTATCCGAGCATTGAGAAAAATGGATAATTAAATGTGATTTAATTATCATGAATAATATGAATTTGATTCATATTTAAGGAGAGTTATCTAAGATAATTAAATTTGATTTAATTATCAAATATGTGGATAATGTGAATGTGATTCATATTACTTGAGCACTTGAGAATTGAGATACAAGATGATTAAATGTGATTTAATTATCATGGATAAGAGTAATGCGGATAGCACTATCCATATTATTCAAGTATATTGTAAATGTGATTTATAATATATTAAAGAGAGCATATTATGATTTATATTTGTTGATTAATTGTTAATGTGAATTAGATTCACATTGAATGATTAATTGAAATTATAATTACATTTTGGGATGTGAATGTGATTCACATTTTTCCAATGGCATGATTGCAATATTCACAAGATAATTATGAATTATTTTTGCGAAATAATTTACTACAAATGTTGTTGTAAATCTTGGAGATATCATGAGATAATGAGATCTCGTGAGATAATGAGATCTCGTGAGATTTTGAGGAGATAGACCCGTTCTTCCCTTTGTTTAAGGGATAAGGTCAATCTTCTCATTGTCTCCAAGATTAATTAATTAATTTGATTTGAAATTAATTATATCAATTTATTGATATATATATATATATCAATTTAAATTAAATTAATTGTTATTGTATTTTTACAACAATATTATGGCCACTGAAAGAAACACAAATCAATCTCAACCATTGATTGTGTATTGTCCATGGATTGAGATCCATGGACTCCCAAAATCCTATATAAGAAGAGGCACCCCTTTCTCTTCGAGGGACACATTTACTACAACAACATATGCTCTCTCCTTCTCTCTCTACACGTTATGTCTCTCTCTCTCTTATGGTCGTTCACCATGGAGCCATTGAAAGAGTCACCATCGCCGCAACATCGTCATTATGCTGCCAGAGTACTTGCTCGTGGATCTCCGTATCCTTCGGTATGCCTCGCTCGTGAAGAAGACATCGGATCTCGTGTGATGAGATCAAGAGATTCGTCTCTTGGATCTTCAACATGGATTGCGAGAAGGATGTATCTCATCAACGCGCTCGCAAGCGTCTCCTCCGTCGGATCAGACTTTAGACAGGAGGTCTCTTGGTTTAGAGACTCGATTGCAGACACACTTCAAGAGGTAAACCTAATACCTATTGTGGTTTAGATGAAAAGATCCGAGAAATGTTCTTGGATCATGGGGTTTCATCACATTAAACTTTAAAATTTTGTTGCATCGAGCAACTAGTTCGACTAGTTGCTCCCGATCGCATTCGATGCGATCCACACATTTCCGTGATGTGTTTTAGGATCTCCCCATATCCTTCAAATGGTATCAGAGACGGGGTTGAGGTTTTGGATGCGATCCATGAACGTAGGAAGACTTGGAATCGTTAGGGTTCGTGAAAAATTTTTATCGTATTTCAATTTTCGTAGCCCTGTTTTGTGATAAATTCTGGCCCTGTTTAAAATCTTTAAACATGAATCTATCATTTGAATAATATTCCCCATTCAATAAGGAAACCTTGGGATTTGAGTTTGCATGATTTGGAATCCAATAACTCAATATATGATCATTTTATTGAACCTATATCCACTGTTTCGGGGATGGCGAATCATGACATAATTAAAGTGTTATTACTGTTTTGAAACATTTATAAATGCGTAATTATCACTTTGGTTCTATTTTAAATCAAGTTAGAAAACTTTATAAACTGATTTTGCTTAATTTGGATTTAAAATGAATGAGATATGCCAATTTTAGTAAGTGAGGGTCACTGCTGAAAATTGCAATCCTAATCATGAACCGTGTGATAGTCATTTAAGAAAATTGTGAAATTAATGGTTAATTTTCTTCAATAATTATGGATAATATTTGGAAAATATTTGAATGATAATTGTTCCCTTAAATGACATTGGCTCAACCAATAAATGATTAGATTTGATCTAGATCACCAATTGCTTACTTGATACACTTTAAACAAACATGTTACTTGAATAGGTTTGGGAATTTGTCTAGCAAATTTCTTTATAATCAAAATAATTTTAATTATTACTATATAGTATAATTTTGGTTGAAAAATCGACGATCATCTCAAATACACAATGATCGATTTGGCATTATCCTTTCCTGAGGTAGATATGGTGTCTAGTCGGGGATCGTTGGGGTAGCAGGTTACACCATGTGCGGTCTGTCCCACTCCCATCGGTACTGGCCATGATAGTGGGTAAGGACTCAATAATGCTAGAGAAATCATGATGTATTTTCTAATTATTAAAATTCGAATTAATACGTACTTTGAGATAATACCATATTTTTCAAGTAACAATCAAGTTTATTGATTGAATTGGAATGATAATTGATTTAATGTGATAAAATTATTTATATCCAATTAAAAACACTATATTATGAATAGATGTGCATTTCCCTTGGAAGAATTAATTATATGAATATGATTCATAATAATTAATTTAAATTTGAATAAAAGGTGGAAGATCACATAAGTGACATCCATGGTCTCCCGTCAAGGCGAAGGGTTCCGTCGCCAGATATTGTATGTAAGAGATGCATGTCCGAAGTGATAGCTTCTGCATACAATTCATTTGGATCGGTCTCTTCACTTCTCGAAAGAGTAAGGACGTATGCGTAGTGACCCCAATATCATGTCCTCATATTATTGGGGCGATATTGGATTACGCATAGCGAGTTGTATTCCTGTTGATGGTTGGTTCAATTAACAATGGGTCAACATCATCTTAGGGGTGGTGGGCTCGGGTGTTATAGACCGAATTGGAAGATGCAAGTTGGACTTGCAAGGCAGAATGTGTTCCCTCTTCTTTTTATCCGAGTTACATGTTCTCATATTATTGAGATGTGACAAAGATAGGAAAGGAGATCCCGGATCTTGCTTGAGATATAATGGTAAGTATATCTCTTACATTGAAAGTGATTAAGGGAATGAACTTTCAGTTTTGACAAGGCAAGACAACTTTGATATGAAAATTCCTAAATCAAAGTAAAATGTGTATATATATACATTTATATATATTTATGCAAAATTCTTATTTCAGATAATCCTTCATTAAACCCACTCAATAATATACTTAATAATAACCAGTAAAATATCATAGATTAGATCCATGATCAAAATATTGTACTTGCAGTTGGACACATATTGTATGTGGTTGCAATGTGTAAGTTTCCTCACAATAATGAGGAATGACAATTAAATAGACAATAGGTCTACAACCCTAGGGTTTGTATGTCTCTATTATCTTGATCTTTCATCGAATGTACTTTGGAAGTGACATGTCAGTGATGATAGTAATTGTCAAATAATCCTTATAAAATCTAAGAAGATGTTACGGCATTCATATGTGCTCTTGGCATTTAATCATGAATGGCTTGGTTCACTGCATCATGCAGAATGGTAGATCTATAAGAGATGATGTAATCAAAATGTTTGAGTACCTACCTAAACCTAAATCTTTTAAGAGTTAAGATGTATGTAGATATGATGAGTGTCATCATTCTAATGTCTATACTCAAGTCATTCATGAATCTTCATAGTGTTCATATTATATGAACTAAATGAAACATGTATAAATGTCGAAATACTCTTATATTGAAATCTTTTGAATTCAACATAAGAGATCCTTTGTCTTAAGCAATGGTTGTTTAGAGATGAAAGGAGCGCAATGGAAGCATGGGTCGGACCCAGGTTAGAAGGAAAGTTAAAAGAGTTGGCTATACTTCTATGGTTTCCACACACATATGACATCCAAAAGGTCGGATAAATGCCAATACTGCAATGAGCCGATGTATTGATAGTATGACTATCAAGTCTATCTAGAATCCTTAAAGAAGGACTCAAATAGTGCATCGAAATAATTTACATCTACATATAATCATTGAAATTGACTTTCTGATTTGATAAGATCAAAGTCTAATATTGTATCTCATTCTTCTAATAACACTTGAAATTGGCTTTCTTCTTCTTTTCGCTTTTTTTGTATGCCTATGAAGCGCCTCCTCCACTGCTCCTTCAAATGGAGTAGGGGCAAAAATAATTCTATGGACTGATGGTATCTAAACTCTTTCTCATGTGGGTGAATAGAACCCTTAGTTCAAGCATCCACGGGTCTGGATGACTTTGATCTCTTATTTTGGCATTGAGTCTTCCCTCTAATACCTATTACCTTTGACCCATCTCAAAGGGCATCACCATCATAGCCGCTAATTGCCTAGACACGTCTTGGTCTGTCATGATCCTGGGATGAGTCAAGGACAAAGGTTAGGTCCTATACATTTTAGCATGATGTACATAAAGGACAATGACTTATGAATGGTACTGCAGCCACTTATTACGATCAAAGGATCTTAAGACAACCTTATAAATACCTCTCATAGTTATCAATTACAGTGTAAATTACTAGAGTAACCGAGCTCTGATACCAAACTGTCATGACCCTGATTCCCGGGCCGTCGGATCCTCCCATATCTGGATCGGGTTACTTAGTAATAATTTATTCAGCAATCACAACTAACATTCAGAAACAGACTGCAAATAAAAATACTCATAAGGAAGTATTTCAACACGTTTCCATTCACAAAATACAGTTCACATGATTCATTGTCCCACTACAACATTACATGTACATCAGCTAGAACGAAATATACAGAAAGATTCCTAACTACCTTACAAAGAAAAGCTACTGTGGCTGGCTAGATGTCTACTATGTAAGTTGGCTGGATTACTAAAGTCTTTGCTATGGCTCACCGACACATGTTGGGTTTTCCATAAATCATAGGATAAAAATTAACGAACGCTAAGAAATGAAGAAGAGAAAAGCAAACAAATTATGTACTTTTTCAAAACTTGTTATCACAAAAAGTTTCATTCATTCTCATTAATTTAAGTCATATTCCTTTCTATTCTACGTCAGGGATTAATTCAGGGAATTACCTCACCACTATATAGACTCCGAAGCTGTGGACGCTTCGGGATTGGAGATTGCTTTAATCTTGATAAGCTTATGCCGCCGCACGTCGCCACAACCAATCCTCCAATACTACCCTGACAATTTCCTTTTCTTTTATTAATCAAGGTATCAAACCCTTATCTCGGCAAACAAAGGAGCACAGCGTCCTCGAGGACTCAGTTGCTTAAACCTCAAGCTAACATTTAATCATATAACCTAGCATCTTTAAATACATGTTATCGTGACCCAGCCGCTTTTGAACCACCCATGCCTCCACATGGCACGACCACATCTTCCGTCATTCAACCCGAATATATTGGCTCCATGTACCACGCATTGCAAATCATTCATTTCGTACACACTTATCATAACAGGCCAACTGTGTACCACCTAGGTAGGGAAAGGACAATACGAGTTCCTTTCCGAAAAACCTACAGGTTGCATGTCCGACCTATAGTTCTACTCCCAGTCATCCTTAACATGACAAACGATCCTTTTCAGGATCCAACTTAATACATATCAATTTCTATGATGCAATTCTTCAGTTAGGCCTTCAATTTGCATATTCCTCAATATTGAGTATAGATCCACATATATATATTAATTCGGATCTATATATACTCGTATTTATGCTTATGTTAACTCCCAAACCCTATCTTTCCAAGCCACTTCATCAATTCAATGCTTAACCTTATTTTAGTGGGAATCACAAAGCAACTTTGCATATTTTGTCAACCATAGCTAAACTTAGGGTTCTTCATAGCGAATAAAATCAGGAATTTCAATAATCTCGTATGAAAACCCAACTGCAAAAGGAAAGATTTCATTACCTAATCGAGCTCTCTCTCGTGTATGAAATGCTTTATCATGTTTCGTTTTCAGAAAGGATGATTTAAGGCTCCTGAAATGATCGAATTTCATTTTCGTATAAAAAACACAGAGAACGTGCCAAGAATGCGAAGAACGAACGAAGAATGTGAAAAACACGAAGAACACATGAAGAACACGAAGAACATATTTTCTCTTGAAATTTCAGCAGAGCTTCCCCTTATACGGGATGATATTTCTAGGAAAATTTCGGTAGAGTTTCCCCTTATATTGGGACATATTTCTATGAAAATTTCGACAGAGTTTCCCTTATACCGGGACATATTTTTATGAAAATTTCAGCAAAGTTTCCCCTTATATCGGGATATATTTAAAAAAACGAAAAGTATTCCCTTTATAAAATCAATCGAGAGGAAAACAACAGTGAAACTGAAAGAATAAAATCATACTGCAAGCGATGGAGAATCGGTAGATACCACGCGTCTTAGATGAGTGAATGTGTGACGAATCACAGGGTGCACTGACGTGCATAGCTGCCCACCCTAAGTAGGGTATTACACAGATTTCTCCACCAAAATAACTATAAAAGCAGAAAAGAAAGAATAAAACAATAAGAAATGGAGAATCGGTAGACACCACGCGTCTTAGGTGAGTGAATATGTGACGAATCATAGGGTCCACTGACGTGCATAGCTGCCCGCACCTAAGTAGGGTATTACACAGATTTCTCCATCAAAATAACTATAAAAGTAGAAAAGAAAGAATAGAACAATAAGCAATGGAGAATCAGTAGATACCACACGTATTAGGTGAGTGAAAGTGTGACGAATCACATGGTTCACTAATGTGCATAGCTGCTCGCACCTAAGTAGGGTGTTACACAGATTTCTCCTCGAACCACAACAGAAAATGAATCGAAAATAAATATGAATCGAAAACAAAACTGGAAAAGAATCATGAATCGAAACGAAGCCAACAAGAAGAGGATCGTACCTTCCTCCTCCTCGTTGTCTCGACAGCGCTTCGCTAGCGCTCCTTCTCTACCTCCCACTCCTCCTCCCGACCTCTAAACCCTAGCCCTTGGGGTGGTGGTGGTAGTGGAAATTGTAGAGAATGAATGGGTAGGGGGCTATTTATAGGCTCCAGAAAACTGCTAACCATGGTTAGAAAATCATGGCTTAGCCCTTAACCGCGGTTAGCGGCCCATGATTTTGGCCCATGGTTTTGGCCAAAACTTATATGAAACTTAGGGCTTAAGTTAGAACTATCCAGAAGACTCTAGATTTGTTAATGATGCTTAATTAGCGCTAATCATGATTAACTTTTGCTAATCGTGATTTAACCTTTGCGGCTTATGTTTAACTTTTGCTAACCATCGATTAGTGTTTGCTAATGGTCATTGATGATCCTTAATCCATAATTAGTTTCTTTAATCATATTTAATTAGTATTAATGATGGTCAGTAAGAGTTAATGACGTATTAAACCTCCTTACTTCTCTTTCTTCTGAAAATCATAACAATTAGAAACGAAGTCCAATTCACACGAAACAAATTCCGTTGGTTTCCTCTTGACGAGCTGGATCTTATGATTTAGGATCCGAGAGATAGCCAAGTTCAAGGCTTTACATCTTCGATGGCAAAATGAAGCAATGTTGAGAGCACAAGTGTGCGAAGATAGGATTTGACTCCTACCTAAAGCACTCAACTGAATCACAAACCCTGAGTTCACACTCAACACGGTGAAGGACCCGAAGCTGGGTCCGATTAATCTAGTTGATTTTAAGTATGATTTTCTAGCAAAGTTAGCAAGGATTACGTGATGGCCTATAGGGAAGTCAGCTCAATGTCGGTTGCATCTCCCCTGTTTAACCTGTCGCCTAAGATACCAACACCATTCCTCTCTTAGCTCCTATCACCGGCTTACTCGATTAATACCGATGAAGTTCAGAGATCAGCCCCTATCTAGCTACTGAAGTAGGTGGAGGCTGACAAGTCCTGTCACTTCGCCCCGGGGTGTTACTAAGCAACTTGTTGTGTTGCACCGCTGCTCCACCCCTATCTACTTACCGCAGCAAGCAGAGGCTACTTGGTGCTGGTCAGTTGAACTTCGAATACTTCGGCTTGTGATATTCACTAAGAGCAGGGTACATTGATATAGAAGGAGGGGAATTGGGCTCTATCTTAGTATGTGTACACACTCTCTGTACCCTCACTCAACCTAAAATCAAGGTCGGGGTTACTCTCCCGCAAACAGAATTTCCAATTTTAAGTTGAATTTATTTGGGCAATTCGTTTAGCAGTCCCGATTTTAAGTTAGATGACCACTTGATTAGTTCAACACACAAGGCACGCTCGTCCAATTCTAATTTCCTTTAATCCTAAGTTGTAAAAATAAGGCGAAGGGAGTCGAGAAAAGCCTATGCACGATAAAACTATGATGTATGTCAAGTTCAGGAGACTTACAGTGATCCTCGCGCTCTACATGCTGGATGCAAAACAGAATTGAAATTTTTACACAAAATGTAAATGATGAAAAGTTGCTTCAAGACAAGAAGTTCTATTAGCGAGTGAAGAATGGATTTAAATTTGGATGAAGTCATGAGATCTAAGTGTGTCTTTTGATGGTGAAGTGCGGTCCTAGATATTACTAGCACAAACAGACTTAGGAAGCTCTAAAAGTTGTGAGTGCAGGATCTATTCTACGTCAAGCAACCAAACAACACATAGAGTCTTTTTAGTTCGGTTACACACACGAGAACCCAAATAGGAACCTCTTTAAATGCAGACTTTATATATATATATATTACAAGTTCTCTCAAAGCCACTCAGTTCAATTCCATGCGGGTTCTTCGGCTCACCTGACGAGTCGCCTTCGATGCTTCGTGTTCATCACACAAATGTAAGATGATGGTCAGAGAGATAGACGCAGAATAAATAAATGTTGAAAATAAATAGAGAGCTATTCATAAGAAAAATCGTGGACCAGACTACCCGAAGATGGAAAACCTAAAATATAGATTTTCTAAAAATTAACCTAAGCCATACCTCCCCGACAACGGTGTCATTTGAAAAATGTATAAATCACCTTTCTAATTCAATCAATTTAACGTAAATGATGTTCATTGCAGTCAAGCAAAATTGGATCAATAAAAAACAACTTAATTAATTTTACAATTAAATGCAAGCGGTCAATTTTTTTTGTTTACTTAGGCAAGCCCAAGGTCGAACTCAGGGAGGAAACTTTCTTCTTAGATTTAGTTTTGGTCGATCAAGATGCTAGGGTTTTAGAGAGGCATTTTTTGTATTTTTAAATATAATAAATGAATGCAATGTAATTTCAGGCTAGTTCAGAGGTTAAAATGCAAAGTATGATTAAATTAAGTTCAAAAATCCTCAAACTTAACCAAAAGCTAAGCAATGATGGAATTAAGCTAGTATAATTTTTTTGGAATTTTTTCAACTCAATGTGAATTAATTACAAATTAAATATGAATGCATCGTGATTTTTGTAAATTAATTTTACTAAATACAAAAGTAAATTATTTTCAGAAACAAAAAATTATCCTAGATAATTCTATGTGAGAGGAATCCAGGAAAATTATCAAATCCTAAAAATAATTGATTTATGACCTATTAAAAATGAATTAAATGAATCACCAATTAATCTATTCAGACCTCGATGTGCGTGCAAATTGATGATTTTTGGGCATAAAATAAAACTACTCAAACTCTACCTACTATGAATTTTTCGCAATTTTTTAAGCAAGGATTAATTTAATATTGAATTAATAGCAAGCAGTGGTAAAATATTAAATTTTCCACGAAAATATTTAAATAATCCATAACTCATAAAAATCAAACAAACATTCACAATGATAAAGCATGAGTTTTTCTATAATACGCAATTTTCAGAATACTAATATGATGCTAAATAATGGTTTAAATTAAAGCTCAAAGATAGGGGCCTAAATACAAAGCAAACATAAAATAAACAAATAAAAATTGCTGAGAAGGAATGAATGGGAACTACCTAGAACCATGGGGTTTCTTTGTAGCTTGTGGGAACGTCAGGGGCGAGTGCGTAAACTATCCACCAGGAGGTGGCCTTGCACGTGAGGAGCTTTTGCTCCTTCTTCTTGCCAGGATCGATGAAATCAAAGGCGGAGGTGGATGGCCGCTTGCTGCTTTGAGTCAGAGAAGGCTAAGGTGGGGTGGGCGCGGGTACAGGCGTGCGAGGTGCTGCAGCCGGTGGAGGAGGAGCGTGGACTCCAAGGGCTCGGTCGATACACGGTCGAGCCTCGGAGCGACAAGCTGTGGAGGTAGTTGTAAGGTGTAGTGCTAGAGGCCACATGATTGGTGCGTGGGTGCGGCCTGGTGCTTCTACAGGTCTTCTGTTGTGCGCCTCGTGTGGCCACGCACGGGCGGGAGTTGATGGCGATAGACGAAGGTGATAAGGTGCTTCCGCTGGATGGGCTCGAAGGTCTGCCACGCCAGACATAGGAGGTTGCGATGGAAGCAACCTCTCCGGTCGACACACGACGCAGGACGGTTGCAGGGGAGGGCATGCAACAGCAGTTCTATGAAGCACGAGGTGAGGCGGCTGATGCTCGTAGCCGGGGCGGTGAAGACCGATGCGGAGGAGGTGGCGATGGCGAGCGGCTTGTCCTGCAGATATATGAAGGCGATGGCAAAGCCGCTCGAAGTTGGGACAATTGGTAGCTGTTGTGATCGGCGAAGGGTGGCATAGAGCGTTTGGGTGGAGCGAAAGAAGGATGCCCCTCGATGAGGAGACGCGAAGATCGAAGAAGATGGTTCGATAAGGAATAGGGTATTTGGTAGAAAATAGAGGAATCAAGGGAGAAGAGGAATGGTGGAAGAATAAGAATAGAGGGAAAAGAGAGGGAGTAAGAAGGAAGAGAGAAATACCTAGATCGGTTAGGAAAGGATCGTTTCTCAATGCCTTGGCGATGGCGGAGCTGAAGCAGTTTGCGAAGGAGCTGCATCAAGAGGAAGCAATCCCTTGGATCTCACCGGAAGCAGGACCTGTTATCGCTCGACTACCCTCGTGGTTGTTGTCACCTCACTCGAACCAGAAGCTCGAGGTTTCTCCCCTCAAAATGGCAGATGGGTTCGATGGAGGGCGCGCGGCGGGGGTTTATGGGTGGTTAATCAGAGAGGGGGGTAAGGTGGAGATCGGAGTGGATGGTGCGAGTAGGGGAAGCGGAGGAAGTGGACGAGGGGGGAGATGGTGGCAGGGTCTCGCATGGTTGTTGTGAGGAGAGAGAGAGAAGATCGTGAAGAGAGACGAATGAGCAGGGGTTGTTACGCAACCGCTCGCGTAAGGCGCGAGGACGGTTGCCGTGAAGGGGGCGCGGGCTGACCGGCGAGGAAAGAGAGGGTGGCGGCGTAGGTGCACACAAGGGGAGGAGGGCCCGGTTGAGCAAGAGGAAGGGGAGGGGGTGAGGAGACGGGCGGCGGTTGCAGTCAAGGCTGTCGAGGTGCAGTGGTTGGAGAGGGCACGGGTTGACCGTGCGATGCGGGAGGAAGGGAAGGTGGGAAGGTCACGTGCTAAGCACATGACCGGACGGAGAAAATAATAATTAAAAAATGGAATTAAATTAAATTAAATTAAAAATAATAAATAAATAAAGATAAGATAAATAATAATTAAAATAGATAAAAATAAATAAATAAATAAAGTAATAAATATAAAATAAATCATTAAAGTAAATAAAATAATAAAGTAAATAAAATAATTAGAATACATAATTAAAATAAGTAATAATTAAATTAATTAATTAATTAAAGATAAAATAAATAAGTAAATAAATAATGTAATATAAGTAAAATAATAATAATAATAAATACTAAAATAATATAATATAATAAAAATGGGGGTGTCATGTGGCGGCTCCAGGAGCTGCCACGTGTCGTTCCCAGAAAATTCAAAAATTAAATGTGAATAACAATAAAAATAAATAACAAAAGAGGTCAAATCAAGAAGTGATCAACATTAAAGTTGCTCATCTTGACGAGATCTACAACTTTCATGAAAGATTGAAAATCAAAACAAGGCATATGTATAAAGTGTATTTTTGGGTGATATCTTATACCTTATTTTTGAACTTTGCATATTTTTTTGTCATTTTTAGATAAGGGGAAATCAAAATAAAATTAGATAAAATGTAAAAAGAATTTTTACAACTTAATCTATTTTTTTATTTTTAATAAATAAGAAAATAAAAAGATAAAATAAAAGGTATTATGGTCAATATGTACAATATACAATAGAAGCCCAAAACCCAAGTTTCACATACGATCTCTGATTTTTATGAAATTAGTCTTGTTTTGAAGGTCTTTGAATTTATGTTACTTTAAAAGTGAGTAGATTTAAATCGGACACTGTATAAGAGAGATGTGCATTTTAAGACATTTAGTCTCAAACTTGGATTTGGGTTTTATTGGACAATTCTAAAGTTATTTTGATATTTTTTTCTTTATTAGTGTTAGTAATGTATACACTATAGAGTTGATTTTATTGGATTTGGAGGAGGGATGCGGCCCCTACGTGAGAAGGGCAGTTTTCTGCACCGTCGTCGTTGGAGCGTGCAAGGAGGCATCGCAGGAGGCACGCAAGGAGGGTGTGTCGTTGCTTGGTGTTCATTCTCGTACCGCCTGTACGATAACGAGGAATCTAAATCTCTGTCTATATCGTTGGAATCGTGCTACCTTGCGCGATTGGAAAGGAGAGGATGATTTCTAGGGTTTCAAACACCTTAGTTGTCTTGAATCTCGGGAGCATGGATCCTCAGAATTTTATGAGGAGATTGCAGCGCCACCTGCGCCAAAAGCGTGAGAGAAGATACCACCTCATGCGACTCGGGCGCATGGAGGTCATCTCCTGCGGGGGCTAGATCTTCACGAACAAAGTGCAGAACAGAACCCTCTTGACGATATACAAGAACAAGCATAATTAGGGTTTCCAATGAAACCCTAACAAGCATGATTAGGGTATCCAACGAAACCCTAGAAAACAAAATGTAGAACCTCCTTGATGTATAACAACTCTCGAATATTGAAATAATATTTATAAATAATTTTCAAAATCAAATCTCGAATAAAGACAAGAACTTGAAATCCTCAGGAATCGACCCGCTCTGATACCATATTAGAAAATAAGAATGTGGAAGCGATAATGATAAACAGAGCATAAACTAAAAAGATAAAAATATGAACTCAAAGATATTAAGTGGAACCCTACTCCCTAAGGAGCGGGATGAAATCACGTGAGAAGGCCTCAAAGGATCATATGCTTCATTGAATTTTCTCAATGGATACAGGAGGTTTGAAACTCCTTATATATCCTTTACAAAGCCTCCAAGTCCCACCACTGGTAGATGTGGGACTAAAGACTGGATGAGGAAAATAGATCATGGAGTGATCCATTTACCCATCTACAACACATGTAGCGTAAATAACAAATACTCTAACATCTTTATGTGCAAACCACCTTGGTTGTCACATGCCCACTTGGTTAACACATCATATTTCTTCAATGCTACACATGAATAATGTAATACAAATATTGTTGCATGAAAAGTCAAGTAAGCAACATGGGGGAGTGAATTGTCTGTTATAATGGATATTACAACAAACTTTGTTGTAACCTTCAGATTGACACCACGTGGAAAAGAAGCCAGTGGTTAGATTTGAATCCATGTATGATACACAACACCAGTGCTCCTCCATGCCAATGCCCCTCTGCCCTGCTCCTCTAAGAAGGCCCCTTCGCAACCAGCACCTCGCCCACACCGGCACCCCTCTATCAACACCCTCAATTGCAAAATGACCTCCACGACCAACTCCTCGCCCCGCCTCCTTTGCGAAGGCACCTCCACTTGCTACTCACCTCATCAACGCCCCTTCATATACCTCCTCTACGAAAACACCTTCTCTACCACCACCTTGCCCAAGTGCCACTCCGCTAATTCCTCTACTTTTTGAAGGCCACTCGTTATTAATCCTTCATAGAGGAGGGGCACCACTCGGGGTGAGCTACTAGTGGAGGGGTGCTTTCGTAGAAGAGACATACAGAGGGCCATTGTAGGGGGCAATGAAGTGCCTTCGCTATGGAGAGGTGACGACGAGGGTGAGGTGCTAGTTGCGGAGGTTGTTGGACTTGTAAGTCATTAGCAATTTATTAATACAAGTTATTGTGCTTTATTTCATCATATGAATTAAATGTTAGTTTTTGCACATTACAAAAGGTCACTTAGTATAATTAAAGTTATGTAACATGAGAGTCTTGATATCATACATCTATTGATCTATAAAGTTAGATCATAAAAGTTGTTGATGCAACCAACATTGTCAACTAATATTCAACTATGATCTTCAGATTGAAAAATGATGACAATCTTTCTTTAAAGATTGATATATCTGAAGTTTAAATACTATCATCTCGAATTTGAAAAAAAGTTAAAAATTAATCTTTAGAGAAAGATTGTCATCTCTTTCTTAGACTAAAAATCATTAATGAATATCAAATGTAAAAGTCAGTTGTGTCCTCCCAACTATATGGTATTAATACAGCCACAATACATAACTCCAATTGTACAAAGTTACTTTAATATTAAATATATTCACAATTATTCATTTCAAATGACTAGGATGAAAATAATAACTTGTGGACTACAAGTCCAACAAAGACATGTAGCGGACACAAATATATGAATGACGGAGCTGACTTCATGAGGAGTCAGGTTTACTCGGAAGTTGTCCATAGGAATCTTAAAACTCAACCGTACATATAATAGAAAGCGTCACAAGGACACTAGTGTGGTGGGAGAGTGTCACAAAGCTTCTAACAGTGCAAGCACAGTGATACATACAGCAGTGCAAGACATAACAAATTCACGCAACGGTACATATGCTAGCACAGCATGACAGTATGCAATGAAGCGACAAGCACGATCACACAAGCATATACACATTAAGGCACATCATATCGGTAACAGTCCATAGCAATCTAAATAAGCATGGAGCGTCGTAGGTACTGAGTACGAGCGTAAGGGAGTATGCTCGGTAGAACATGTATGAAAGTGGTCTGCAAGCCACATTAGTAAAATAGAAATTTCTTTAGCTTTGACATGGCTAAGGACGAATTTATCACATGAGGGTCAGGACATTGTGGATTCCCTTTGACACAAGATCAAGTATTCTGTGGCACTTGGAGCGCAGATATGTTGGTGACTGAGCTGAATTTTGTAACATCATCTATGCGAAGATGAAAGTCGAGGAGACTCGCAATTTAAGAGATTGTAAATAATACATCACTATATAGATGTAATAATAAACGTTGTCACACAATGCAATAAAAATTCTATGGAATGTAAACAGTTGCGATAGAAGTTAAAGAGTTGTCACATAATGCATCTGAAACCCTCAATACCTCCCTAAAACTTCTAAAAGATGACTCACATAACATAACTGAAACAAAGAGAATTTATATTTTCAACAATTTTAAGATTTTCATTTTCCAAAAAATATATGTAGTACAGATTTAACTTTAAGTCTTTTATCATACAGCTCACAATTTGCTAATTAAAAAAGTAGAATATATATAAGAAAAAATGTGACTAATGTTTCTTCTAATATTTTTTTGTTTTTTTTCTGCAATGAAACTTTTGAAAAATTAGATCACCATGATGTCATTCCAAATTCAACTTAATTTAAGACTTCTATCATATCCATCAACACTACCGAATTTTAACGAACTTAGAATTGTTGAAATTGACCCCTATCAAATGAACGTGTTAGAAATGTTTGTTTTGCAAAAAACTTGAAACACAAATTTCCCCCAATAAAGCAAATCCTCCTAAATGTCCCTTCAAAAAATTTAAAAATAATGAAAAAAAGATGAGGTGTATGTGATGCAGGTTACACCCCCATGAGTAAGCTACCAACTTTACATTTATATATACATATATTCCAAAAAATAAAAATCTTAAAATTGAGAAAAAAATAAATTCCATCAATTTCAATTACATTGTGTGAGATAATCTTTTAGGGAGTTTTTTTAGAGTTTCTTGAGAGCTTAAGTTATAAAAAAATGTTGCTCCTAGACAATACCGCTTTTAAGAAAAATACCATCTTTAGCAACAATTTCATTCCCAAAAAATCACATTCACACAATGTAACTTTTACATTAATAATCTTCAACCACTTTTATAAGCATCATATAATAATATTTTTATTTACATTTTTCTTATATCATTAAAAAACAAATATAAATTGCAAAATATACTATAGCATAATGATCGTTTGGTAGGCGGAAAAGATGGTGGAATATGATAGAATGGCATTTCTATTCAGTTGGAAAGAGAAGAATAAAGTGATGGGATAAGGGCAATTCAGTAGGAGAAATAAGAACGAGGGTAATAAAGCGTTGTTCTCCATTAGCACAAAATAAGCATTCCAATTCCTTCAGGCATTATTCCTCCAACTTCTCCGCACATTAATTTCAGCCCGAGCATGTTAGACCAAATTTCTAAGTCAAGTTCATGGGTCAATCTTGTAGACTGGTTACATATGTTATTGCAATCTCCAAATATGTGAAAATTGCCTAACTACTTTGTAAGCACATATCAAAAGGAAATATAGTAGAGATACACCAAAAATAATTCAAACCTCCAAAGGCATACATTTTCCTACTCTTTACTATGTATCACATGACTTGTAAGTCATTAGCGATATATTAATACAAGTTATTGTTCTTTATTACATCATGTGAACTAAATGTTAGTTTTTGCACATTACAAAATGTCACTTAGTATAATTAAAGTTATGTAACATGAGAATCTTGATATCATATATCTATTGACCTATAAGGTTAGATCATAAAAGTTGGTGTATGGTTATAGATCTAAAATTAAGATTGACGACACAACCAACATTGTCAACTAATATTCAACAATGATCTTCAGATTGAAAAAAGATACAATCTTTCTCTAAAGATTGATATATATGAAGTTCAAATACTATCATCTAGAATTTGAAAAAAGTTAAAAATTAATCTTTAGAGAAAGATTGTCATCTCTTTCTTAGATTAAAATCATTAATGAATATCAAATGTAAAAGTCAGTAATAATACAGCCACAACACATAACTCCAATTGTACAAAGGTACTTTAATATTAAGTATATTCACAATTATTCATTTCAAATGGATATGATGAAAATAATAACTTATGGACTACAAGTCCAAAAAAGACATGTAGCGAACACAAATATATGAACGATGGAGCTTACTTCATGAGGACTTCACATTGAATGGTTAACCCAGAAGTTGTCCACAGGAGTCTTAAAACTCAACCGTACATATAATGGAAAGCATTACAAGGACACTAGTATGGTGGGAGAGTGTCACAAAGCTTCTAACAATGCAAGCACGGTGATATATACAACAATGCAAGACATAACAACAAATTCACACAACGGTACATATGCTAGCACAACATAACCGTATGCAATGAAGCGAAAAGCACAATCACATAAGTGTATACGCATTAAGGCACATCATATCGGCAACAATCCATAGCAATCTAAATAGGCATTGAACATTGTAGGTATTGAGTACGAGTGTAAGAGAGTATGCTCAGTAGAACATGTGCAAAAGTGGTCTGCAAGCCACATTAGTGAATTTTTGATAGACTTTCCTTTAGCATTGACATGGCTAAGGACGAATTTATGAGGGTCAGGATGTTGTGAATTCCCTTTGACACAAGATCAAGTATTCAGTGGCACTTGGTACGCAGATATGTTGGTGACTGAGCTGAATTTTGTAACATCATCTATGAGAAGACAAAAGTCGAGGAGACTGGAATGTAATAATAAACGTTGTCACATAACACAATAAAAATTCTAAGGAATGCAAAAGGTTGCGGCAGAAGTTAAAGAGTTGTTACATAATGCATCCAAAACCCTCATTACCTCCCTATAACTTCCAAAAAATGACTTTCGCATAACATAATTGAAATCAAGGGATTTATATTTTCCATAATTTTAAGATCTTTATTTTCCAAAAAATATATGTAGTACAGGATTTAACTTTAATTCTTTTATCATACGGCTCACAACTTTCTAATTAAAAAGTAGAATATATATAAGAAAAAATGTCATGATGTTTCCTCTATATTTTTTGGTTTTTTGAAATGAAACTTTTAAAAAATTAGATCACCATATATCACCATGGTGTCATTCCAAATTCAACTTAATTTAAGACCGTTATCATATCCATTAAGACTACCAAAATTTAACGAACTTGGAATTGTTGAAATTGATCCCTATTAGATGAACGTATTAGGAATATTTATTTTGCATAAAACTTGAAACACATATTGCCCCCCCAATATATTAAGAAAATCCTTGTAAATGTTGCTTCAAAAAAATAAAAAATAATGAAAAAAAAAGATCAGGTGTATGTGGTGTAGGTTACACCCCCTTGAGTAAGCTACAAGCTCTACATATTTATATATTCCAAAAATAGAAATTTTAAAATTGAGAAAAAATATAAATTCCATCGATTTCAATGACATTGTGTGAAGATAATATTTTAGATAGTTATTTTAGAGTTTCTTGAGAACTTAAGTTAAAAAAATGTTGCTCCTAGACAATACCGCTTTCAAGAAAAATACCATCTTTAGCAACAATTTCATTCCCAAAAAATCACATTCACATAACATACCTTTTACATTATTAATCTTCAATCACTTTTATAAGCATTATATACTAATATATTATTTACATTTTTCTTATTTCATTAAAAACAAATATAAATTGCAAAAATATACTATACCATAATGGTCGTTTGGTAGGCAGAAAAGATGGTGGAATATGGTAGAATGACATTTCTATTCAATTGGAAAGATAAGAATAAAGTGAAGGGATAAAGGCAATTCAATAGGAGAAATAAGAATGAGGGTAATAAAGTGTTATTCTTCATTAGCACAAAATAAGCATTCCAATTGCTCCACACATTATTCTCCAACATCTCCGCACATTAATTTCAGCCCAAGCATATTAGATCAAATTTCATGGGTCAAGCTTGTAAACTGGTTACATATGTTATTGCAATCGCCAAATATATAAAAATTGCCTAACTACTTTGTAAGTACATATCAAAAGGAAATATAGTAGGCATACACCAAAAATAATTCAAACCTCAAAAGGCATACATTTTCCTACTCTTAACTATCAACCACATGAGAGCATACCACGATGCACTAATTTCCATTAGTACACACAATCGTGCATCCCCACCTCAATGATGTCATATGATCCCTATCATCTCCCTCACCAGAGCTTAGAATCACATCAGCGTCTTGCACAAACCCTCAATTTGTTTGAAGAATAAGCATTGATTCCTCGTCCAACACGATTCACAAGAATAAGATTATTCTCATCAATATCACATTATTTCACCCTTATTAATATCTTCATTCCTCCTTACATACCTTTATTCCACTTTATTCATATCGTTACAATCGAAGAAAGAATAATCTCTATTTTCTGATCCTTATTCCTGCTTATTCCAAAACCAAACACCCCTTACCAAACATGCCATTCTCACTAGGTATCTTCCTTTAATGTATAATTTTTCCTAACAAATCTTAGTAGTTTGTATTAAAAAACTAAAATCATAAAAAAATATTTAAAATAAAATATTTATTAATATACGTTTTTAACATTGATTAACATTTTAAATTCAAGATAAAATTTAAATGTTCAAAATTCAAAAAAATCAAATATGAATACAAACAATTAATTTATGTAAACTACAATTCGAAGCTCAAATTCAAAAGGTTTAATACGAATCTGGTAAATTCAGAGGTATCTGAAAGATTAATGTCCCTACATTTTCTAATGAGAAGATCAAAAATTGTGATTATTAAAAGATGTGGGCTTAAAAATGCCACAAACCTACCTACCTGTTGGTGCTGGTGCATTGAAATTAGGTGTTAAACCAGAACAATAACAAAAGATTTGATCGCAACCACTTGCACAAATGCACAAGTTCAGGATTTAGATCATCTTGATTGATGATCGAACTCCTTTAGAATCGCAAGCTACGAACTTGCATATGCATAGAACAAACAAATCCGCTTTTCATTTCTTCCTAAAAATCCCGACCATTCTAAGAATTGTATATAGTAACCAATAGATTAACGTCGAAGGTATTCGTTTGAGTTATCAACAGATACAAAATAAACAGACCCAAACAATCTAAAGTTCAACTCAAAATTTCGAATAACAGAGAAAAAGAAAGAGAAAAATGGACAAGGGAATGCCAGTTATGGATCAGAATACTGGCTTGGAGCCAACCATCTCGACTGAAGAAATATATCGGCGCAAAAAAAAAACGCACAGTAGTGTTCATGGTCGATCACTTGGGGAAAGGATCATCACATCCAACAAACAATTTTTTGATACTCCCGCAACAAACTGTAGGTCAGATTAAAATGCAAACGGAAAAGCAAAGAGAAAACGAGGGGATTTTCGGACGCAAGAGGCAACTCAGTCCCTTAGATGTTCATTTCAACTGCGATCATTTCCGCAAACATCATTACAGGTCTGTATTGTAACCATCACCGTTACCCCATTGCGCCGGAAAAAAATCATCCATCAAAAAACCAGATTAACACAAATATGGACACCCAACGTCCAACGCAGCAGTATAGTACCACGATGGATAGCGAGGGTGGCGACTCTGTGGCTTCAAGGACAGCCAGCAGACTAGTAAATCCGATGGACAACTATACATCCTGTGAAGCGTGCTGTTAACGAAAAAATTAAAAAAAAAATGGATTGTGAAGAAAACAAGATGTTCTCAAGCGCCCAATATATCCGATTCAACGTACGAAAGAAGAAAGAGACCATCGTGAGGAGGGGCGGCGAGAAACGCTACGATGTTGCTTCAAGGGAACGAGTCCGAACGGGAACGGAAGCAGATCCCGTCGACCAGATGAAGAAGCCTCGATCCAAAGATCAGAAAACGCAAAAAAAAGGAAGTGAAAGAACGAACTGCCGTGGAAATCGCGGGGGGGGGGGGGGGTGACGGGGAGGAAGAAGAGAACCCTAGATGCTGTGAAAGTGCGAGGACGGCGGCGGATTTTATAGAGGTTCCCGGTTTGTTCCAAGAGGTTGTGAATTTCTAACTTGATTGACCGACATCGCATTGTTGACTTGAAAATACATCATGTTTTTTCCCAATGGGTAGATGTCCTTGCATATATCTCATATATTTTTGATCTATATACTATCCATACGTCAATGATGTTTCGTAAGTACGAGATGAAAAGGCACCAACTTCTTATTTGTTGTTGTATACATTCTTTCAAAAATGATGTAACATATTCATCGAGGACTTCGTAGAAACAGTATCATCAAAACATAAGACATTGTCCTGGATTTTACTCATGGATCTGGAGACCAATATACTGATTGCTGAATTTTATCCATAATAATTATTCATTCAAATATAGTATTCACCTGAAAAGTTAATTATTAAACTACCAATCTGAATATTAAAATAAAGGATTTTTACCTCAAGAAGCTTAGAATCTTTCTAAGTTACAGTCTCGATCATGTAAACATCATTATTATTCCCCATACCCCGTAAAGTTGCCCGATCTTACACCTTGAATCATGGCGTTAATGTTACTTTTACTAGAGTCAATACCTTAGGTTAATCTAACCAGAGGAGAATTGGATGGTGGATCTTCCATTTCCCCATCTCCTTCTTCCTCTTCTTCTTCCTAAATTCTTCTTCTTCATCATCTTTATTTTCTATCTCTATCTCTCTCTTCACCACATCTCCATCCGTCCACCAAATCACCAAAATATGTATTTTTACGAATAAATCATCCCTTTCGATCACGAAAATGATTTTTTCTGAATTTTTCGAGATGAAATCTTGAACCGATTGATCAGATATTTGAGGTTGCTAAACAAAAATCTTGGAAGGGAACTTTTGATTTTTCTCAACACCAAACAGTGACCACCCCATGACCGCAAGTCCTTCCATCTCGATCAACATCTCAGATCCCTCTATCGCGTTCATCAGGAAGACGACCACCAGTCGCATCTGTCGGACGATCCTAGAAGGGAACTTTTGTCGATTGACCCTCCTTTCGATCCTCAAGTTATAGCTACAAGATCTCATCGAAGCTCCCATCAACTCAGAGTTGGTCCAAGCTCTACCTTCAATGAGCTTTCTTTCTAGGAGCAACATATAGGCGTACTCCCACATTCGCAGCATTTGCCTAAGTCATGATCAATACTGTGCTTCAGCAGTTACAGATGTCCCCTTGTTGAGCAGCAGTGGAGCGACCACATCCATTGTGTTTAACGTCATCCTTTATTCTAGCCAATCCGCGACCCACTGGCCTCCATCGAACCAACCTTTGCTCCAGTCCTCTCCAACGGAAGACGAGGGACTTCTCATGTGCTCCATAACTGCTGGAGATCACATCCTGGCACACCCAACTTCAGCCTTACATCATCAGACATCACTGGAAGAGAGGGGTCGAGGTTGGGGCGATGCGGGGGAGCGGGGTCGAGGTCGGGGCAAAACAAGGGACGGAGGCCAGAGGTCTTAGGCAGTGCGGGGGATGTGTGACGAATTTCCTAGGTGATGTGGGGGAGGAGGCAGAGGTCTTGGGCGGTGCGAGGGTGAGGCTCGAAGGTTCGGGCGGTGACGGGGAGGGAAGTGGAGGTCGGGGCAACACAGAGGAGGGGTCGGAGATTAGGACTGATTGGAAATGGAGGTGAGGGGGAGGATGGGAAGAGGAGATATTTGATAAATAATAATTGTGAAAATATCATTTTTTTACGGAATATAATTTATTTGATGGCAAATTGGATGAGAGTTAACTTCAGGGTTTGTGGTATAAGAGTTAGACAGCCTTGTTTACAGGTTCGAGAAGGTAATTTATAAAGATTTTAGGTTATTAAGGTAAAATTTTGTAAAATAAACCAATTGTCTTTTCATCGTACCCATGTCATTGATAAGCCGTTATTGGTGGTGGTGTCCGTGATTATATCTGAAAACACTCTAATACCATTATGTGTAGACTGCAGTGGTTGTGTAAGCATCTATATCGACTTTTAGTTAATCAAGCACTACATTTTTTCATATCCACTCTCCCATTCTCTCCACAAAATACCGATGGAATACAAATCGATCGAATTTTTCATCAACTCGTATCCAAGTTCATCAACCTAAGGCATGGATCCTCTCAATTGGTGTTGGAATATGTTGAGGCATTCTGAATTATCTTATCACTCGATATCCTACATGCATTGTGACAATTTCATAGGAAATCAAATAGGCCATACTCATCCAAATCCCGTGGCCTCTCATGCAGACATGCAGATTGGTTGACACTCTCTTATTTTTCATAGCTCTTACGGCATCCAAAAATCTAATAAGAAATTTTTATAATCATAGATTAATATGTATATTTGTAATTAGATTTTTAATTTGATAGTGTGGAGATGAAAGAATGGATTGCATTATAGAGAGGCCCTAGGGTTCTTTTATATAAGAGAGAAATTGATTGATAAAATTACAAGAAGAAAACAGGAAGAAAAGAAATTTCATAAACAATATAAAAGATAAATAATATCTTAACACTCCCCCTCAAATTGGAGCGTAGATATCAATTATAGGCTCAGCTTGGAGCAGCATCTCTGGTAAGGCCCTCTGGCTAAGGCCTTAGTAAGTATATTTGTTGTCTGGTCTCCAGATCTGACGTGAGTAGTGGTGATGAGACCCTTCTGTATCATGTCACGAGTGTAGTGACAATCACCTCTATGTGTTTGGTCCTTGTTGAACAAGATTTTTTATGGGTCTAAAGTAATCCACACAAAGCGGGATCACGATATCGCTGAGGCGACCCGCGAGAAATCTCAATTCAAACAACAATTAACCCACAATAACAATCAAACAATGAGAAGCAAATGTGGAGTTAAAATTTATTATAACTCTACAACAAATATGCGTATAGGTGCAAGTATGTGTAGAGTATCGAACTTAGGGAGCAAGCAAGATAGATCAAGGTAATGATGCACAAAACTGTGAATGCGATGATTTGTCTACACTATACTATTTTTTTGTGGGTTTTTAATTTTTGTATTTTTTTAATTTTATATTTTTGTATTTTGATTTTTAATTTTCTGATTTTCTATTTTCTTTTTATATTTTTTTTCTTTTTCAATAACGGAGTAAATAAACAATAAAGGAAAAAGGGGTATAATATATAGAGTAAAATAGATAAAAATAGGCAAAAATTAGGGAATGATGTATTTTTGGGCTTTTATAATTTTATGATATTTTTGTGATTTTTCTAAATTATTCCTAATTCTTTGGTATTTTTAAAGTCAAAAATACTGAAAAAATGAATAAAATAAAAAGCTGAAACTAAAATGGAGAAATAAAATATCAAATAGTAATAAAAATTCTCCAAATTAATTTTAAATAAAAGATAATAAAATAATAAAAATCCAGAGATAAAGATTATATTTTTAGGATTTTTATGAATTTTTATTATTTTTATGAATATTTTTAGAGTTTTAATATTTTTTGGGGTTTCCTTTTGTATTTTTTAATGATTCTTGGATTGAAGTTAAAAGACACTAAAATACTCAAAATATATTTTTTTTGGAATTTTTTAAAAACTTTTTTATAATTTTTATGGATTTTATAATGCAAACAGGGCTGAAAACTCTTGTTTTTGAATTTTTATAAATAATAAAATGGAATAAAAATGCAAAATAAAAATATAGCGTGGAATCACAATGCAACAGGAATGTAAGCAATTTTTTTGGAAATTTTTAGAATTTTATAGATGCATGGAATAAATAGATTTAACAAAAAGAAAATGGACTGCTAGCAGGAGCATTTATGTAAATACGCAAAAGTCCAGGGGCCTCGTCGTAATTTTTCCAGAAAATATTTAATTAATTAACAAAGTTCCATATCAAATACAAATAGACAAACCCGCAAGGGTATTTCTGCAAAAAGCCCACTTGCGCACGTGCCACGCACGCGCATGGGGAGGACTCATTCGCAAATGCAAAACCCTTAGGGGCTAATTAGCAAATTATCCAAAAATATATAACGTTAATGATTACTTTCTGGACTAACATTTAATACTAAAAAATGCAAAGGTTAGACGTGCAAAATTGCCAGAGCTCACGTGCCACGCACATGAGCCTGGCAAGGGCCCAAATGCAATATTGCAAAATTGGCAGGGTCCTGAGTATAAATTATACAAAAGTATAAAAAGGTTGAGGAAAGTTTGATGACTGTTTACTAAATACAAAAAGGTGCGAGGGTTGGGTTGCAAAATACCCTCGCAAGAGGTGCGATCCAACGGCGTGGCCGAAGCCACTTATCCGCGTGTCAGCCCTGGGACGCCTGATACCCCTTTGCGACCAGCGGTCGGGGTTAGATCTTCAACGGAAAATCGGATAGTGGACGCTCCTGATCATCCGACGATGGCTGCTTTCCTAGGCTGGCGGTCCTGATCCAACGGCGGGGAGGCTACGACGATGAACGGGGAAGAAGCTCCTCCGGGGCGAACTTCCTCCCACCGTGATGCTCCTCTCCAGCGTGCTTTGACGTTCCAAAAATGCAAGAAATGCTCCTGCGGGGGTCCTGTGTCGGTTGGGCGCTCCAAAAGGTGGCGGCGTCCACCAGAGCTCGCAGGCGAAGGTGGAGGAGAGAGGCACCCCCAAGTACCTCCGACGAACTCACAAAAATGCCCCAGGCGCGCGATATGCTCTGAGACCTGCACAAAAAGGGCGAGAGGGTCAAGGGCAAAGTGCCTCGACCCCGCGGTGGCGTGATGGGAGCGTGGGGACGGCGAAGATAGTAGCTCACTGGAGTAAGCTCCGGCAAGGGGATGTGATTGGTGATCGAGGGGGTTTAATGCGGGATAAAAGTGATGGATCAAATCCTACGAAAACTGTGAATCTAAATATGCAAGAAAAAACAAAGAAAAAGTGGAACCTCAAGGGGAAAATGCCTGAGGTGGAACCTCACAGCCAAGCTTTGCCGGAGGTGATGGAACACGCCTCCTGGCGTCGTCGTACCTCAACGGGGTGCTGGGAGCTCTCCCCTGTCACCGGAGCTCACCAACAAACAACCTGGAAGTCTAAGCTCGGCCAAAGTGCGGTTTAAAGAAGGAAGGGAAGAATGGGTGGTTATTTCAATAGTTGATGACAGTGCTCCAAGAATCAAAGAACAACGGGTGGATCAGTGATCCAATCTCCGAAAAAACGCTTGGGTGTGATTCCTCGATGAGTGGGGAACAAAAGTCCTCAATAGATCATCATGAAATGGTGAAAAATGGATCCTCAAAAAATCCGCAAAGATGGGACAAAAAATGAGTCTGACACAGGCACAGAGGGGAGGACAGCCAGTTGACCGAGGTCAACGTGGACTGTCTCCTGGTTGGTCCACGTAGACCAACCAGGAAAAATCCTGGGAAAATTATTAGAAAATTCAATTAAAATTAGTAAATGAACTATTATTTTTAGGTTATAAACGAAAAATATTTGTTATTTTATGAAGTATTTTATCGTGATTTTTAATTATTTTTATGAGGTATAAAAATACAAATTGCCTTTTTAGGCCTATATAGCTATACATATCTATGTATTTTATTATTTTATTTTTATTTTATGTATTTAATTTTATTTCTTTTGTTTATTATTTTATGAATTTATATAATATTTTTATACACTTAACTATATTCTTATTTTATTTTTCTGAAGTGTTTTGTATACTTAATAAAATAGAAGTATTAATTGTGCATGTATATGTATAGGTATTATACCTATGTATGACATACATGTATTTTATTTTGTGTTTCATTTGTGTTTTATTCTGATTTTAGTGTACATGTATATTATAAATAATATTTACAAAATTATAAAAATATAAAATTGTAAAAATAATGAATAAATAATAAAATGAATATTTTAATTCGTACAAGTTTACAATAGGGTTCCAAAACTCAACTTTCAAACTGTAGCTCCGCAAAATGCGAAACCACCTCCATTTAATAGCTTATTTAAATTATATACAATTAAAGGTGATTTTGATACGTTTCGAGTTTTTATTAGGGAGATACGGGTCTGGGAAGTTGGGATTCTAGAATCTTATTGAGATCATAACTTTTTATCTGTATATTTTTTTGAGTGACATCAATTTTGTATTTTTCATTATTTAATTATCTACAACATTCATTTACAAAGTTTCTTTATTTGGAGTATAAATATTAGAGCCAAAAATAGGTCCCAAAATGAATAAAGAATGAATTGAATAAAAGGGATTTTTATTGTATTTCGGCCCTTATCTCCCCCTACTTTATTCCTTGTCGACCTAGTCATCGAGATGCCTAGGTCTCGGAGTTTTGGGTCATAAAATTTTTACAATATTTTATTCTTTTTCTTTTCTTTTCTTTATTCTATAATTTTGGCATTAAAAACTGTATTTTATACACATTTTGTACAATAATGCATGCATGCTAAAATGCCTAAATTAACAGTATTTACACGCATTAATAGGGTTTTTAAGGCCAAAATGATAGAATAAAGATGATGAAATGTGGATTCATCATCCCCCTATACTTGCCTTTGCTAGTCCCTAGCAAAAACTTATGCAATAAGTGCAGAAAAGAAAACAAAGAAAAGAAAAAGAAGAAAGATGGAATAAGTTTAATTATCAAACTTGTCTTCACAAAATCAAAGTTTAGAGCTTAAGTCGGACCTTTGGATTTTTAGTACGGGCGGAACCTTAATGAGAACCAGATTTGAAATCCAACAGCCTTCGAGAATCCCAAAACTCTGCCCAAGTCTCCTCAATAGCAAGGTCAGAAATATCTCAACTCCTACGCAAATCCTTACGACTATGAATCTGACTCGTACAGTGTAAGTGATTGTGACTCTCCCCAACTAGAATGGCAAAGAAACCGACTTCTCCAGTATGACAACCCAATGATTCCCCAATCCAATAACTCCTTCCTTGAGGAGCGGGGTATTCCCTTCTAAGTTCAAGTGGCAACCAGCTCAAGAGAAGGGGGTGAAGAGAAGAATGGACGGTAGCCAGTGTACCTACCTATCCTAGGATGCAAGACCAGTGTAGTCAAGTCATCCAACTGCAGTCTCACATATTTGACTTTGAAGCTCAAGCTTGCTTATTGATTTTACACCATATTCACATACTTTTGCAGGCATTTTATTTTCGTACAGGCCTGCCCATTTTTTTCTTTTTCTTTTTTTTGAATACTATATACATCAGCATTTACATAAGGAGTTTTTCCTCTTGAGCCAGTAGATTATCCCTCTTTTGAAGCTTTATCGCAACCCACACTCTCCTGTCTTTAGAATTCCTCATCACTGGACGGGTTGGGGTGCACTTCCCTCCCTAGAGGAGGACAAATGTTTCCACTTGTGTGCGTCTCATACCGGCAAATCCAATCCCCTCACCACTCCAACTGAGTTGAGCCATGTGAAAGGTGCAGGTGTCCAAGTTAGGTCATTATCAACAAGAGTCGTGCATGTGCTCCGAAATACTCTACTTAGGCAGTCAAGAATCCATTGAACCAAGTCTCGTGATCCTCAAAGAATTAAGTCAACTAGACCTGAAGTACCTCAATTCCAATTCCTATAAGGTTCCTGTTATGAGGTTGATTTTAAGGTCCAATCAAGCTCCAATCTCCGGATTTTACATAGACTCGTTCAACTATCAAACTCAATCCGAAAAATGCCAATGCTATGCAAATGCTATGCAGAATGCTGAAAATATTTTTGTGATGCAATTTTCAAGATTTTGAACTTTTTATGGATTTTTGAAAAAGATGATGCATATGCATTTTTTGGATTTTTCAAAAAGTTTTTTCAAAATGTTTTTGGTATTTTAGTTTTGCAAATATTTTTTGGATTTTTGAAAACAAAGATTTTGGATAAAACTAGGTACAAATATTTACACGGGGATGCTTCTTATGTTTGCAAGAAATGGATTTTAAGAATTTACAAGGGTAAGTGATCAATTTTATAAGTATTTGTATATAATGAAATTTGGTATGATGTATGTATTCCTCAAACTTATTTGAAAATCCTTTTACAAACAATTTTGAAAAACTATAGTCCAAAATAATTTTTACAAACAACTTTTACAAACATGTAGACATATTTGAAAATCATTTTGTAAAGGTTTTTGTAACAGTATAGATTGATTTTTCAAAATATTTTTACAACCATTTTTCGAACCATTTGCAAATAATTTTTCAAACATTTATTTCATACAAAGAAAATAAATTTTACAAACCAAAATGTTTTTACAAAGGTTTAAAACATGTAACAAAACGTTTTCAAAATGGTTTTCAAAATATTTTTCACAAAGATTTTCAAACTATTTTTCAAACATTTTGCAAAAAACATTTCCACCTTATTTATTAATCAGTATATACAAAAAGAATTTGAGGAATGAAACATCTTTTTATTAAGGTTTTTAATGAATTTTAAAGAATTATTATCCATAATTATTAGAAAAATATGAAAGTACGAGTTATGGCTAAAGTATATACGCAGTATATACGACCCCCTATACTTAGCTTGAGCTATGTCCTCGTAGATTGGAGAGAAAAGAGAAGACATAACTCGTGCTAAGTATAGACAAGTCTAAAGAATAAACGAATACGAGATGAATGAACGAATGAGAAGTTTACCATCCCCCCTATACTTAGGATCAAATAATCCTAAGTATAGCAGACTGTACACAAAGCAGGGAGGGTCAAGGGTGGGAATGAACAGATTGTACTCAGATTGTCTCCCCCTATACTTAGGGTAAGGTATCCCTAAGTATAGACAAGAAGAGGAGATAATGGAGAGGATCGAAATAAACGAAACTTGGGGTGCACACCCCCTATACTTAGGACAAAGTACGTCCTAAGTATAGAAGACTGTCTACAAGGGGCGATACCTTTTTGGTACAAAAAGATGATAGAAAAGTAAAAGAAGAAAAGAAGAAAAGAAGAAAAGAATCCGAAGATGGGAGAAGAGATCGTGAGAATGTGCACATCACTCCCCCTATGCTCAGGGTAAAAGAAGCCCTAAGTATAGGCAACAACATGAGTAATGAAACGGAACGAGAATGAACACTCGGCTCGTCCACCCCCTATACTTAGGACAAAGTACGTCCTAAGCAAGGCAAACACGAGAATGGGTGGATGAACAATACGGGAGAGGGACAGAGGTGAATAGAAGAGGATGTACAACAGAGATGGATGTACACATGATCAAGAAGGCAGAAAGCGGACCTTCTTGTGAGACCGCTGAGGAATAGATCTGGTATGGTGCAAGTCGACATCGGTGTCCACAGTGGATTGAAGCCGATCAGGGTCGATAGAGTGAAGGCCCTCAGTGGAGTCAAATCGAAAAGGCACGAACTGGTCAATGGAAGTAGTATGGCTAGGTTCGCCCTTGGTGGTCCTATGGTGTGAAGGCGCAGAAGGGCGAGTGGAAGAAGTACAGCTAGGTCCGGCCTTAGGGGTCTCGTTGATATCAAAGTGGAATGGGACGAACTCATCATCATTGGAAGAAGTGTAATCGGAGTCGTCTTGTGAGGTGTCGTCCAGGTCAAAACCAAAAGGAACAAAATCATCAGTGGAAGAAGTCGAACTCTATTCGTCCTCAAGAATCTCACCCGGATCATCTTTTTCATTAAAAGGCCCGAATTTCTGAAAATAATCGTTAAGATCGTAACCGACCTCAATCATAATCACATTTGAGTGACCAGGAACGGACTTATCAGTGGAAGTAGTCAAACCAGGTATGTCATGTCTAGTCTTGGTGGCTGCCCTCCGCTCTATGGTATCAATCACATAAATCCTGTGGATTTCATCAACACATCGCCATACACTAGAAGGAGGAACTTCGAGGTCTATGCTTTCCGAGCCTTCCCCCTTTCGGAGGATTTCTCAGGTCTCATCAGCAGTCAATAAGAAAACATCTCTAATATCATCATATCGGTCATAGGCCTCGGAGTCAGCTAGAATCGGTGAAGGTGCATCAGGTGCAGGTCTCTGGTCAATTGTGGGTGCGGTGATCAATGCTTCGCTCTCGTCAACATGATGGAAGCAAATCTCTCCTGATCCATAATCAATAACGACCCTCGCAGGGGCGAGGAATGGTCGTCCCATGATGATTGGAGATTTCTCCCCTGTGGAGGTCTCCATGGGCAATACGACAAAGTCAACATGGTAGCTCATGCTCTGAATCGAAATGATGGTGTTTTCAAGTATACCCTTCGGCCTCTTGATAGATCCATCAGCAAACTGAACGATCATCATGGTCTTCTTTAGAGGCCCTAAGTGAAGAGACTGTACCAGCGAGAAGGGTATGATGCTAATCGAAGCACCACCGTCTAGGAGAGTGTGATCACAAGTATGGTCAGAGATGGTGCAGGTGATGAAAGGGGTAGATGTGTTCTTCTTTCTAGGAATGGGACGGTGTGTGATGGTGTGGGCAGTGGCCATGGTCAAAATATGATGCTCAGATCTGCTCCTCCGCTTTCTCTTCCTGGGAAGAAGAGCAGACAATTAGGTCATGGCCTGCTGAAGTGGGGCACGGATAATCTCATGAATGGTGGTCACCACTTCGGGTTCAGTCAATATTTTTTTGAATTTTTGGACCTCCTCCATACAAGGGAGGAAGTCGGAATCATCATCTACACTAGGAATGCCAAGAGCAGTCTGTACAGCGGCATCCTCGAGATCACAAGTGGTACAGGGTGTGAATGGATGTGTGGTCAAAGGGTCTGGCAAATGGTACCTCTCCTCAAAGTCTGACTCGATCAAAGGTCTCCTGAACTCTTTTGTGTTTTAAAATTTTTCTCATTTTTTTTGTATTTTGGGCGATTGCAAGCTCCCATGATCACCCATAAGGAAATCCGTAACCTCTACGAATGGAGCGTTAATCTGGTTTTTCCTCAAGATAGCAAGATCATCATTCATCGAATTAATATGCTCTATCATTCGGTTCAAGATATCACTCATGGAGATCGAGCGAGGTGACTCCAACAGATCGGTCTCGGGTGGATGTGGAGGTGGAAAACACGGAGGTGTAGGTGGATGGTAGAAATCCGAGTCCTGATACTGTGGTTGAGGCGGGTATGTACAAAAATCAGAAAAAATAGGAGAGTCCTCTTGATAAAAGTGAGGTGGACTGGATGGAGTGAACGAGGGATCCGTAAAGTCCGGATAAAATGCACTCGAGGGGTCCATCTCGAAAACAAAAGAAAATGGTCAGGAGAGAACGGAGGTCAAGTCAAGACAAGTGAGAAAAGGTGCAAATGCGCAGGGACGATCTAGAGTGCACACAAAACAATCACAAGCAAAACTCACACAATACAAACCCTCAATTTACCTACTCAACTCGGTAGAGATCGCAAAAGAGCGGTCTTTTTATCTTGTTTATTTTAGAGTTAGGTGAGAAGTCAAAGAATTTCACAAACACTTAGGGGGCTTGAATAGGATTTGAGCACTAGCCTTAGTGTGTGCGCGAGCAAGAAAAAGCGAAGACAGTGAGGGGATTACTCACCCCAAGAGAATGTTTTTTTTCTTTTTGGTTAATTTTAGGGTCGAGTAATATTAACAATCCCGCTTTTATTTGTTATCACTTTTTTTGGATTTTTAATAAAAAATGCATGATCCTATCGGGGATTCAATTCTTTTAAGCACCTAGGTGATCAAAATCATAGGGAGAGGCGGAAAAGCAATGCAAGCGGCAATCGATGATGAATGCTAAAGCGTAAATGCTCACCTTGCCTCCAGCACTCTACATGCTAGGATGCTTAGCAGAATTGAAACCTAATCTATATGCAGATGCAAGCCGATGAAATCTCCCTAGGATGAGAAGCTGCTATTAACGTGAAGCATGATTTTCAAGATTTTGACTAAGTCCAAACGTTCTCTATAGGAGCATGCAATGGTGATTAGTGTGTCTGGACCTACTCTATCGCCAAGAAATTCCTACACCTAAGGGCTCAATCACACAAAAGAAATTAAAAAACCAGAAAACAAATAAAAAATGCGAAGAAAACACGAGAAAACGGCGGTGAGCCCCCAAGTATACAAACACTTGGAAATTAGGCCCGAGTGTCCAATGTCCGAGTACCTGTATTATTACAATAATAAAGGGTCTCTCACTCACTTTAATTACAAAAAGAAATACATAAAATAAATGCTACGACTAACGATGGAGCTCGGTCTTAAAAATTCACTCTTCGTCTCCTCGGTGCTAGGCTGGCAAGTATTCCTGCCTTTCACACAGGTGACCCGGGTTCGATCCCCAGCAACGGCACCATTTGTTGAACAAGATTTTTCACGGGTCTAAAGTAATCCACACAAGGCGGGATCACAATGTCACTGAGGCGACCCGCGAGAAATCCCAATTCAAACAACAATTAACCCACAATAACAATCAAATAATGAGAAGCAAATGTGGTGTTAAAATTTATTATAACTCTACAACAAAGATGTGTATAGGTGGCAAGTATGTGTAGAGTGCCGAACTTATGGAGCAAGCAAGATAGATCAAGGTAATAATACACAAAACCGTGAATGTGATAATTTGTCTACACTATGTTATTTTTTGTGGATTTTTAATTTTTGTATTTTTTTAATTTTATATTTTTGTATTTTGATTTTTAATTTTCTGATTTTCTTTTTATGTTTTATATATTTTTTCTTTTTCAATAATGGAGTAAATATACAATAAAGGAAAATGGGGTATAATATATAGAGTAAAATAGGTAAAAATAAGCAAAAATCAGGGAATAATGTATTTTTGGATTTTTTATAATTTTATGATGTTTTTAGGATTTTTCTAAATTTTTCCTATTTTTTTGGTATTTTTTAAGTCAAAAATACTGAAACAGTGAATAAAATATAAAGCTGAAACAAAAATGGAGAAATAAAATATCAAACAGTAATAAAAATTCTCCAAATTAATTTTAAATAAAAGATAATAAAATAAGAAAAATTCAGAGACAAAGATTATATTTTTAGGATTTTTCATTAATTTTAATATTTTTATGAATATTTTTAGAGTGTTAATAATTTTTTTGGGTTTCCTTTTGTATTTTTTAATGATTTTTGGATTGAAGTTAAAAGACACTAAAATACTCAAGATATATTTTTTTGGATTTTTAAAAAAAATATAATTTTTATGGATTTTATAATGCAAACAAGGCTGAAAATGCTTGTTTTTGAATTTTATAAATAATAAAATGCAATAAAAATGCAAAATAAAAATATAGCGTGGAAGCACAATGCAACAGGAATGTATGCAATTTTTTTGGAAATTTTTAGGATTTTATAGATGCTCGGAATAAATAGATTTAACAAAAAGAAAATGGACTGCTGACAGGAGTTGCAAAATACCCTCGCAAGAGGTGTGATCCAACGGCGTGGCCGAAGCCACTTATCCACGTGTCAGCCCTGGGACGCCTGATACCCTTTGCGATCCAGTGGTCGGGATTAGATATTCAACGGAAGATCAGACGGTGGAGGCTCATGATCATCCGACGGTGGCTGCTTTCGTGGGCTGGCGGTCCTGATCCAACGACGGGGAGGCTACGACGATGAACGGGGAAGAAGCTCCTCCGGGGCAAACTTCCTCCCGCTGTGATGCTCCTCTCCGGCGTGCTTTGACGTTCCAAAAATGCCAGAAATGCTCATGCGGGGGTCCTGTGTCGGCTGGGCGCTCCAAAAGGTGGCGGCGGCCACCAGAGCTCGCAGGCGAAGGTGAAGGAGCAAGGCAACCCCAAGTACCTCCAGCGAACTCACAAAAATGCCCCAGGCACAAGATATGCTCTGAGACCTGCACAAAAAGGGTGAGAGGGTCGAGGGCAAAGTGCCTCGACCCCGCAGTGGCGTGATGGGAACGTGGGGACGGTGAAGATAGTAGCTCGCCGGAGCAAGCTTCGGCGAGGGGATGTGATTGATGATCGAAGGGTGATGAATCTCGGATACATCGCTGTAAATCTCATTTATTAAGCTCAAATCCCTCTAAATCAACATCATTTCTACATCTATTCTGCATAATTAGCATTCATGCATATTTTAATAAGAATTGCATTTTAGCACTAATTTCTGCACAATATAAGAAGCCAAAAATCTCAGCCAAAATTGACCTGTAAATATTCTAACTTCCCTGATTTTTAGCTCCTTCATGCTAACTCCGAATGATCCAAAACCACCTCCACTGTGTACATATCACTCATAAGAATAAATGAAAAATACAAAAAATAATTAACCCAAATAAGTGGACCAAAAACCCAAACCCTAGTTTCAGGATTTCTAGACTAAAAGCCCCATATCTTCCCCATCCAGTGTCCGTTCTGATCCTACTCACTTTTGAACTAATGTACATTCAACTACCTTCAAAACAAGACCAAGTTCAAGTGAATCAGAGCTCATATGTGAAAGTTGGGTTTTGGGCCTCTTTTGTACATTGTGTATTTTAGCGGTTTTTGACTTGATATTTTATGTACGTATTTAACCTATTAATAAAAATCCAAAAAAATTCGATTAAGGTATCTTTATTTATCTTTGATTTTTCCATATTTTTTTTCCGGATTTTTATCTGATTTAAAAATGACAAAAAAATATAAAACCCAAAAATCACGGTATTCTATGTACATGGGATACCCCAAAAATTCACTTTGTGCATTTGATCGATTTTGCTTTTGATGTCTTCATAAAAGTTGTAGATCTCATCGAGACGAGCAATTTTTGTGAAGAAACTTTTTTGATCCGAAGTTGTTTGCTATTTATTTTGTATTTTACAAAATCTTTATTTCTCAAATTTTCTGGTGCTAACACGTGGCAGCCCCTGGGGCTGTCATGTGTCAGCCACTTTTAGCCTTTTTATAATTCGTTTTTATTAAAAAAAAATAAAAGCCACCGCACGTGCGTCGCGCGTGCCTCCCAGGCACGTACTCCGCACGTGCCCTTCCCCTTCTCACATCCAGTGGCCACATGGCGCCACAAGAACCGTCTGATCGCACTCGATTGGACGGCGCCTATATGTCATCTTCCCCCCTCGTTCTGGAACCGCCCCCCCTCCCCCGTGATCTCCGCCAACGACCATCCTCCTCCGCTTATCTCACACGGCCAACCTCCTCCGCTCATCTCGTGTCGCCAACCATTTCCGGACTACCCCTCCCAACCCTATTTAATGGGCATCGCCGCACCCTGACTCCCCCATCCGCTGTTAGCACCAAGAAGGCGGTGGTGACAGCCCGCCTCCTCTTCTCCGGCAAGATCCAAGGATCTCTGGTCGTCGTTGCAGCGTCAACACCCTTGACCTTGCTGCCCAGCTCCGATCATCGTCGAGCCTACATCTCCGCCTACTCCACCGATCTTCTCCGCCGCTCCGCCTTGGCGCGGATACCATGACAATGCTACCACCAACATCGACAACTATTCCGCATCGAGCGTTGCCGACAACGCCACCCTGATCGACTACGACCACCTACGCCTGCATCCATCGTTCATCTGCACCGACGCCTCCGCCTACTCCGTCGATTACCCAAGGAAGGAGAAGTCCCGGTGGTGACAACACCGATCCCCTCTTCCTCGGCGAGGTCTGAGGCTCGAAGTCTTGCTGCAGCACGCCATTTCCCTCGCTGCTTCTCCTGCTCCGGCCGTCCGCCCGTTGAGCCTACGACATCGACTACCTCCGCCTTCAGCATCCTGCTCCGACTTCGTCATCCACCATCAAGCAAAGCCACCGCCTTCATCAATTTCGTCGAGCCCCGATCGACAACAACGCCACTACGCCGCCATCTTCTCCGACTCGCTACACTCCACCCAACTTTCAGGTACTCCATTCAAACCTCACTTCGCTCTATTACCCGTCTTCACCTTCAGCCTCCTGTCGGAAGCTTCGACTCCATCACATTCATCTCCTCCCTTCATAATCTCCTCATCCCCGAGCTAGTCCACCTCACTCTGAAGTTCCACCGTACGTCTTCATCAGCGGCCGGCCATAGCACCTCTTCCAGGTGCTTCAACAACAACTCCGCTCCAGCCACGGGAAGCTCAACCTCTGCCTCCGACATCATTAATCGCCAGGAGCTTCGCCTTCAACCCCTGACAACCTTCGTCTTTGATGCACACCATTCTGCACCGCCATCAATGCCCGACTTCATCCTTCTTCGTCAACGACCTCCGGCATCACTTCACCGAGCAGCACCTCCTCCACAGGTTCATCGTCGTCGAAGAGAAAGCTCCTCCGCGATCGACGCTCACCGACATCCGTCGGCTGTGTGTCGGCCCATCCCCTTCGTCCAATCAGCACGTCAACAGGATCTGACTTTCCATTCAACTCAAAAGCTCCAGGCGTTGTATCTACCTTCATCGACGGTTCAGATTTATCGATTAGCCTCGGATACGAACCTAGAGCCTCAGGCCAAATCCTAAGTACCCCAGCTTGCCACGTGGACGCCAGCCGCCGAGCCTCACCCGAGCCAGCCTCCACACATGATCATCACGTGACGTGGGGATAATTGCTGAAGAAGCCCCAGACTTCCAACTATTTGCGCCTCAACCACGCCGACCAAAGGGCACGTGCCCCTCTGGAGAATTTGCATAAAGACCCTTTGGAATCTTGGTAATTAAACTTAGGTCCCCCTGCACTTTCTTTATTTATTCTATTTATTTTATTGCATCTGTACCCCTATCTTTTCCCGTTATTTCAAACAGCGATATTGCATTACTTTATTTATCCAAAAATAGCATGATGTTTCTCAATTAATTCTCTACATTTTGACATATTATAGACATTTTATGATCGATGGTTAATTAATAATTAATTGTTTGGTGGAAATTTGCATATTTTGTCCAGTTGGTGCTCTAATTTTTATAGTTGATTAACCGTTGCTCTAAAAATTCTTGAAAATCGCATATTGTAGTGCTTGACATTGTTCCCAAAAAGAATCGCATTCTCATGCATAGTTTGCCCTGTAAAAATCATTTTGCATATTTCAGTATTTGATTTTTAATAGGTATTAAATCTCACATTTTCGAGGTTTAGGATTTTTCTGAGATCCATCACCTATTGATAGATCTTAGATAATTTTATCCCCTGAAAATAGTTAGGTTGAATATTTATTATAATTAAATATTGAAATTCATTTTGTTTGCATTTAAAAATTTATAGAAAATTCATATTGCTTCCAAAAATTCCAAAAAATTTGTAGTGCATCCATTTCATCATATTTTGCGTAGTTGCCAAGTTTCATATTTTTCGGACATCATTTGAACGTAATTGACATTTTAGTCCCTAAAATAGGACAAACTTGCATATTGCATCCTTTATTACATTAAAAATTAAAAAAAAACTTGCCTCGAAAACCGCACACGAATTTTAATAGATATAATTCTAGGTTGTTCCTTTGCCTCCTTGTGTTAGACCTTGGGACTTGCCCAATTAAAATAAATATAAAGCCGCATTCATTAAAATTGAGAACTATTTTGTGTGGTTATTTTCTCGACCGTTTCCGATTACCGCCAACAATGAAACGACAAATCAAATCATTATTTTTAAGCACGATCACAAATAACAAACATCTTTTTAAAGAAGCAAATATCGGACTCGTCAGATAGCGTCGTTGCTGGGGAGGCAAACGGCTTAGTTTTGTGTTTTGAATTTCTTGTTCGGTTTTCCGCATTCGGGTAGTCTGACCCCCGATTTTTTCATTATAAATTCCACATTTTTTCTGCATTTATTTTTCTTATTTATTTTTAATTTATTTTTGAGTTACTCTCTTACATTTTCTCTCTTATTTTTCTTGCGAGGTACCTGGCGGACGTGAAGCGGTTTTTCAAGAAACCGAAGCATCTTCACCGACATCCAAAAAAACCGCAATTAATTTAAGATCGAGTCAAGTCGTGAGAGAGCGTAGAGTCTAGGTTTTTAATTTCTGCAATTTTATTTTTATAATTAATTGCTCATTTACAGCGATGTCCGTTTGGACTCTCGCGTGTGTAAAAGACTTTGAACTCTTTTGTGGTGTGTCATGGCCTGTTTCACTCTCCGGTGAGGGTGGGGCCCGACTTGAGTGGCGATTTGGATAGACCTGCACATACGACTCTCAGAGCATTTTATATTCTTGATTGTGCAAGTAGAAATTAGGCCACACTGCACATTAACTGAGACGCACATTAGATCGTTCAAATTAGCCAAATTTAACTAATTTCTTCCCCGTTAATAGAACTTTCTACTTAGGTGTGGTTTTTCATCGGCTTGCATTCATCTAGAATAAATTTTCAATTTATGTATTGCTTCCCACATGGAGATTGCGAGGATTCACTGCAAGTCTTCTAACTGGGCATACATCATATTTTTCACGTGCATCAGCTTTTCCCCGAACTTCTCCCTCTTATTCAATCACATAACTTTAAAGGAAATTGGGATTGGATGGTAGATGTATATTTGTGCTCATTTAAGTTCTTCAGTGATCACCTAATTAAAATTAGGACTACAAAATATAGCCAATCAAAATAACCCATAAAATTAAGAATTTCTCCAGGAGAGCAACCCCGACCTTGGATGCTTTTATTTTTTTTGAGTGAGCGTGAGACGACACTTAAGGCTAGAGCCCAAAACCGGATTTTCATATTGACTACTGATTCTACCAAAAACGATTAGCTACTTCTCAGTGAGGATCTACGGGTAGCCGGTTAACAGTCCGGATTTCCTTAGCAGAGTGGGTAGTTTAGAGGACACTACGTAAGGCTCTGTCCTCAAGTAACGGGTAGCCATTCTTCAGTCCGTACTTACTCCTATACTGGCTGAAAGTAGGTGCAACTAGTCGTAAGAATTCGGGACAGTCATTACGAAAATTTCGGCACCTAACAGCTTGCTAATTTTTTTTCCAAGATTAATTTATCACCAACTAAAATTGAAAAGATAATAGCCAAACTCTTACGACTTTATTGTGTGTTGGTAAATCTGGGGTTTGATTTGTGTTTGCATTGGTGCGTGTGAACCGATTTCGAAGATCAACAGCCGCACATTTGATAAAATTTCTTTTGACTATCCCGTGCAATCATCTCTCTCCTTTCTTGATTTCAACCTCATCATGGAACTTTTATCCAAAAACTCTCAGCATCCAGATCATAAAAATCAATGCAAACTCAAACCATCATTTCTTTTTGCTCTTTCAAAAATGACCGAACATTTATCTGAAAATTCATCAGAGCAATACTATGAAAATGAATTTGTCTCGGTTAGGCCCAAATCAACTAAATCCTCTTCTTCCAATAATCCTCCAACATTTGTGGGAGACTTACACCCACGGAAGAATTCGGCCTCCTCATTGAATTTCTACTCGAATCATCCGACCCCACATGACCATCTACCATCTTGGACTGAACCGTCTTATTCTCGGATTCTTGCTGATGAGCCATTTCAAGATCAAAATACCTTTGAGTCTCATGACTGACCGAGAAACCAAACCCAGATGGAAAGACCCACACTTAATGATCATCAGCGTTGGATTGACCATTACAAACCCCTCTTCAGACATGATACTCATACAGAGGACTGGACTGATCACATAGAAACACATAAACCCTGTATGCTGACTCCACAATGTTGGAAATGCGAGCCCACGGCGAGCCATTATGCAATAAATGTTGTTGCAATTCACTCCTTGATCTGAAATGAAGAATACATAATTTGCATAATAGGTCCCTTAGTACAATTAGGGTTATGTACCATGGCCATCTTAATGATCATACAGCTGTTGATTCAATTATTGAATCATAGAGGCTGGTGCTTAGATGAATATCTAATGAGTTAGATTGAGGACTCATCAAGCACCGTCAAATGATTATTAAGAGATGATCTCCAACCTGAGTAGGAGATGGCAATCCTATCTCATTTAGGTTGATATCTGATCGACCTCTTGATGCAGGTCCTCTGCATAGGAATAGAGATTCGGAGGTGTCGGATGAGTTAGGTCAAAGAGATGACTTAACGAGATCGAGATAACCAAAGTCCTATATCATATGCTGTCATGATATAGGCACACATCCTCTGACCAGAGACAGATGTGTTACTATATGTCTGAGTATGTACATTTGGCAGACCAATAGGTTGATGACCTAATCAAGGTCTATACACCGGCGCGCTGGTGTGCATATAAGGGCATATGAGTAATACGATCTCTTGAAGGGATCATACAGGTTCACTACTGAACCGGAAGACATGAGCTCACTCATGAGATATTGGGAAGAATCAAATTCCGTGCGCACGGTCGTCTCGCTTTGGAAGCTTGACTGAATTTGTAGGTTTGATATATACTTTTGGAAAGTATATGATCAAGACCTAGGTATGATATATGCTTTTGGAAAGTATATGATCGATACCAACTCCCAATGATCGAATGAGAAACTTACTAATAAAACCCTGAAGTAGACAGTATAAAGTTGATCCAATACTTCGGGTTTAATCTGAGTCTTCAAGTATGCAGGATGTACAGGTATTAGGAATACCTGAGGGTGATGTGATCATAAACGATTGTATAACCATGACGCTTCCATTCCTAGGGAGTGATGAAACGGGTCTGGATTTTAGTGACTCCTCTCAGTAGAGAAGTAATCTGATCTTAGTCCAAATGTTGAACATTTATCTGAATGTGATTCAGATTCAATGAGAAGATTAGATTTACGGTCTTGATTTAATCAAGCATCTATGGGAGGCCCGAGATCTGGACTTGAGATGTGATCTCAATATCCATGTCACTATACGTGGAACAATACAATCGCCCTGTCCTTATCTCCAAGTATTCGCGGAGAAAGCGCATTATCCTTGAAAGAGTTCATGGATAATTCTATTGTTGATATATGTATCCGAGCATTGAGAAAATGGATAATTAAATGTGATTTAATTATCATGAATAATATGAATTTGATTCATATTATAAGGAGAGTTATCTTAGATAATTAAATGTGATTTGATTATCAAAGATGTAAATAATATGAATGTGATTCATATTATTTGAGCACATGAGAATAAGTTATCCAATATAATTAAATGTGATTTAATTATTATGGATAAGAATAATGTGGATAGTAATATCCAGTTATTCATAATATATTATAAATGTGATTTATAATGTATTAGAGAGAGTTAAATATAATTTATATTAGTAGATTAATTATTAATGTGTATTGGATACACATTGTCTAATTAATTGAAAATGTAAATTACATTTTGTTTTGGGTTGTGAATATGATTCACAATATTCCAATGTCAAGATTGCAATATTCCCAAATTTAATTGAGAATTATTTTAGTGAATAAAAATCCCAACAAATAGTTGTTGGAAAATAAGTAGAGAGAAAATCAAGGAGATATGCAATCTCATGGGAATCCATGAGATTGCCCTCCAAAGGGGAAGGTTGATCTCCTTTATTCTCTCTCTCTCCTTATTTGGTTGGTTTAATTTGGTATTAATATATATTTGATTTATCAAATATATTTAATCAAAATTAAATCACAAGTTGTTGGCTTTTACCAACAACAATCTTGACCATTGGATTGTCATAAATCAATCTCAACCATTGATTTTATATGACACATGGATTGAGATCCATGGATCCCAAAACCCTATAAATAGAGAGGCATATCATGCTCTCTATTTTACACAACACACAATGCTTGAGAAGCATCTCTCTCTCCCTCTCTCTTTCTCTTTAGAGGTCAGCCCTCTCTCTCCCTCTCATGGCCGTCCACCATGGATGCCATGGAGAGGTTCTCCATCGCCGCGGCATCGTCGTTATGCTGCCCGTTCTTCTGCTCGTGGATCTCCGTCTCCTTCGGTGCGCCTCGCTCGTGAAGAAGACGTCGGATCTCGTGTGTCGAGATCAGGAGATCCGTCGCTTGGATCATCAACATGGATTGCGAGAAGCACGCGGTTCATCCCCGCGCTCGCAAGCGTCTCCTCCGTCGGATCGGACTTGAGACAGGAGGTCTCTTCGTTTAGAGACTTGATCGCAACCACGCTTCAAGAGGTAATCTTATTACTTGTTTGTGGTTTAGACGAAACGATTCGAGAAGTGTTCTTGGATCATTTGGTTTTGTCGTATAAAATTTTTTTAAATTCCGCTGCATCGAGCAACTAGTCCGACTAGTCGCTCCTCGTCGTATTCGATACGACGCTCACGCTTCCGTGATGCGCTTGAGGATCTAACCATATCCTTCAAGTGGTATCAGAGCCTTAGGTCGACGGTTTTGAATAGTGATTCGTTAACCAAGGACGACTTGGGTTCGTTAAGGTCGCGAAATTGTTTATCGCATTTGATTTCGCAGATCTGTTTGGTGTAATTTTTCTGCCATGTTTAAATTATTTAAACACGAAAATAGCACTTGGATTTTGTTCCCCATTAAATAAGGAAACCATAGGATCTGAGTTTACGTAAATCGGATTTCGTATGCTCTAGATATGGTAGTTTTAATGAACATGTATGCACTGTTGCGGGAACTGTGAATCTGAACGTGATTAAAATGTTAATTACTATTTAGACTTGCCTCGAAATGCGTGAAACATCACTTAGGTTCTGTCCTAAATCAAATTAGCAAACTTTAGAAATTGACTTTGCTTAATTTGGATTTAATATGATTGCGATATGCCAATTTTAGTAAGTAGGGGTCACTGCTGAAATTGCTTTCCTAATCTAGAACCAAGTGATTGTCAATTAGTGAAATTACTTGTTAATTTCGTGAAATAATCTTGAAAAATATTTGTGAAATATTGAAACATGATTATTTGCCTAATTGACTTGGCCCCAACCAATTAGTTGATTAGATTTGATCTAAACCTTAATTGGAATTACAATCATCAAACTTCTTGCTTGAATAGGACTTGGGAATTTGCCTAGCAAATTTCCTTAAAATCAAAATTGTTTTGATTACTATATGGTATAATTTCGGTTGAAGAACCGATGATCATCTCAAGTACAAAATAATCAATTTGGCATTATCCTTTCCCGAGGTGGATATGGTGTCTAGTCGGGGATCGCTGGGTCAGCGGGTTGCAACGTATGTGGTCCGCCCCACTCCCGTCGGTACTGGCCATGACAGCGGGTAGGGCCGGGATAATGTCCGAGGGATTATGATGTATTTTTCTAATTATTAAAATACGAATTAATACGTACTTTGAGAATAATATCATATATGTATATTCAAGCATAAAATTAAGTTTGATTGATTAAATTGGATTGATAATTAATTTAATATGATTAAGTTAATTATATCCAATTGAGAATACTCTAATATGATTAGAGTTAATAATTCCCTTGGAAGAATTAATTATATGAATGAGATTCATAGTAATTAATTAAATTTGAATAAGAGATGGAGGATCACATAAGTGACATCCATGGTCTCCCGTCAAGGCGAAGAGTTTCGTCGCCAGATATTATATGTAGGAGACGCCTGTCCGAAGTGACAGCTCCTGTATATGATCCATTTGGATCGGGCTCGTCGCTTCTCGAAAGAGTAAGGACGTATGCGTAGTGACCCCAATATCGGGTCCTCATATTATTGGGGCGATATTGGATTGCGCATAGCGACTTGTATTCCTGTTGACGGTTGGTTCAATTAATGACGGGTCAACATCACCTTAGGGGTGGTGGGCCCGGGTATTAAAGACCGAATTGGGAGATGCAAGTTGGACTTGCAAGGCGGAATGTGTTCCCGCTTCTTTTTATCCGAGTTGTAGGTTCTCATATTATTGGGATGCAACAAAGATAAGGAAGGAGATCCCAGATCTTGCTTGAGATATAATGGTAAGTATATCTCTTACATTGAAAGTGATTAAGGGAATGAACTTTCATTGTTGACATGGCAAGACAGCTTTGATATAAAATTCCTAATTCAAAGTAAAACATGTATATATAAATATATACACTCATGCAAATTACTTATTTCAGATAATCCTTCATTAAACCCACTCAATATTATACTCAATAATAACCAGTAAAATATCGTGGATTGGACCCTATAATCCAGATATTGTACTTGCAATTGGACACACAATGTATGTGGTTGCAATGTGCAAGTTTCCTCATAACAATGAGAAGTGATAATTAAATAGACAATAGGACTAAAACCCTAAGGTTTGTATGTCTCTATAAGTCTTGATCTTATCGAATGTACTTTTGAAGTGACATGTCGATGATGATCGTAATTATCAAAATTAATCCTTATAAAATCAATAAAGATATTCTGGCATATATATGTGCTCTTGACATTTAATCATGAATGACATGGTTCTCTACATCATGTAGAATGGTAGCTCTATTAGAGATAATGTATTCAAATTGTTTGAATACCTACCTGAACCTATGTTTTAAGAGTTTAGATGGATGTAGATGATGAGTGTCATCATTCTACTGTCTATACTCTAGTCATTCATGAAGCTTCATAATATTCATATTATATGAATTGGGTGAAGCTTGTATAAATGTTGAAATACTCTTATATTGAATTTTTTGATTTTAACATAAGAGATCCTTATTCTTAAGCAATGGTTGTTTATAGATAAAGGGAGCGCAGTGGAAGCATGGGTTGGACTCAAACAAGAAGTATAATCAAATAGTTGACTGTACTTCTGTGACTTCCATATGACATCCAAAGAGTTGGATGAATGCCAATACTGCAATAAGTTGATGTGTTGATAGTATGACTATCAAGTCTGTCTAGAATCCTCAGAAAAGGACTCGGATGGAGCATCAGTATAATCTACATATAATCATTGATATTGACTTACTTATTTGATAAGATAAAGTCTAATAATTGTATCTCAAATTTTCTAATGACACTTGCAATTGGTTGCATATGTATTAGAAATTTGATCTTAAGGTTTATTGGTCATCCATGTTGAAAGTGATGCAAGTGTTGCAACAATTTCCATGAGATCAATAGACTTCATATTTTCAGTGGGAGCCCTTAGTCTTAGAGAATGTCTCTATGACCTAGATATTAGAATACACTCATTGTTTATTTCTAATTGTTGGATATAAACATGAATTCTGTAATAAATCTATCATAAAGAGTTATGATGGAAATATTTCAGATAGTAATCTAAAATCTAGTGGACTCTATTAAATTAGAAAATTATTGAATGGTTCATTAAGATTTCTAATACTGAAAATTAAACCTTTAAAAGATCAATAGGAGGATAAAGATCATTTGACAATGATCTGGCATCAAATTTTGGACATATGTCTGTTGATGAAATCAATGGACTGGTAAGACTTGAAACTTTAGATTGTCTAAAGATTCAAATCTCACATACTTGTGAATATTGTATTCAAAGTAAAATGTCTAATACATCCTTCCTTGGGAAAGGTGTAAGATGCCTAGGTATTAAGGATCTCATACATGTTGATGTATACAGATCATCTATATCATAGTAAACATTATGGATATGTGATATCTGTTAATGATTATGTATGATATGAGATTTCTTCTCTTCACCTAAGAAACCTTTGAAACGTTCAAAGATTTCGCAATTTTGGTTTAGAACCAAAGTTTGAAGGAAGATGAAATTGATCTAACCAAGGTAGCCTGTACCTATTAGATGAATTCAAGAAATACCTTATGGAGATATGAATATCATTCCTATCTCAATCCTCCTAATGAACCTTAAATCAAAGGAGTTGTAGGGAGATACAATTGATCATGTGTGACATGATTTAATCAATGATTAATCCTAGCATAATTATCTCTTAAGTTTCCAAGATATATATGTAGTAGAGACTGCATTATATACTTAATAAGGTTCCATGTGATTAAGTTGGAATCTAGCACTAGAGAGTGCTACTTCATTAGGAAAATAAAGGATGGTATTGGATACCTACTTTATGACCTTGAGATTCTTAAAAGATCTAATCTTTGAGAATATGATTCTTATAGGATGACTCTCTTGAGAATCAAGATGAAAATGAAGTAAAGGAACTCATTTAATCTTGAAAAGATAATGAGGCTCCTGAAATCGGAAACAAAAGAATAATTGAAGATGAAACACTAATACTTCTTCAAATAAGTTTGAGAATGTATTCCATGTGAAAATGATTGGACTTCATGTGATGAAGCTCCTAAGGATCATGACATGGATAGATGGATGTTAGCAATAAAAGTCTAATGTAGACTTCATATACAAGTGTTGTATATGGACCCTCGAGGATCCACCTATATGGGTAAGACCCATTAAGGTCTAAATGGATCTTCAATAGAAAGAGGGAACCTGATGAGAAGGTAGAGACCTTCAAAGCACGGTTCGTAGCCATGAGCTACACACCGAAGAGAAGACATCGCTTCCGATGAGACTTGCTCTCCAGTGGCCTTGCTTTAACCCATCAGAATATTGCTAACTATAGCTACACAACTTGACTATGACATCTTCATGATGTGAGTCAAGATTGCATTCCTCTATGAATACCTCTCTGAGGATATTCATATGAAGTAGCCCCAGGGCTTCATGGTTGAGAAAAGCAAGGTGTGCTAGCTGAAGAACTCCATCTTTGGACTCCAATAATCTTCCTGTAGTTGGAACATAAGATTTGATGAAATTATAAATGTTATGATTTCAGATAGAATCTTGATGAACCATGTGAAGCTTAGTGGGAGTGCCATTGTGTTCATCGTGCTAAATGTAGATATTATTCTAATCATTTGGAATGATATAAGGATAATAATAAGTGTTTTAAAATTTGGTTGTTTCATACCTTGAGATACGATTTCAAGGATACCTCTTAGATCTTAATTCTGAAGTCGTTCAGAAGCAAGGAGAAGAGGGTATTTGGGACTGTCGCATTAGTAATACACCTTGGACTTATTCCAATTTTGGAAAATTCCAAGAAAGGCTTCCTTCCCTTAAGATGTGGTAGTGACCTGTCTAAAGGGATAGCACCTCAAAGAGTTGAGGAAGTGAATGCTAGAACTGCTTGCACTTGTGCATCAGTTATGAGAAGCTCGGTATATGCTAGATGTGTACAAGAGCCAGATGTCTGCCATGCAGTGGGAGTAGTAAACTGTTACTAATCCTACTATGGAGATAAAACACTTGATTGCAGTAATAACAATATCTTCAAAGATGATGAAACTTAGAGATAGTGATCTCAAAGTCTTATCTTCAAAGGTTTAAGACCTTGTAGATAGTGATCTATAAGGGTCTTAACTGTAGATACCTTAGGAGATAGAGATCTCCAGGAATGAAGGTATTCTAATAAGGATTATGGGAATACCGGTTATGATAATTAATAAGATGTAGTGTCAAGGACACTATAACCAACAAAATTGAGTATCGGTTGCATGAGATGCAACATTCGCATTGGATGCGAGCACTGTTACTAGGAGATATGCAATTGCCGTAAAAGGACTTGGCGTAGTCTCTTGGGAACGGAGTGATTGATCAGCTTACCGAGCTATTTTCTAAATAGCCTATGATTGTCACATGAGTGTGGGTCTAAATGATTAGCCTATTAATGGCTCTTTGGGCTAGTGGGAGATTGTTGGAAATGCGAGCCCACGGCGAGCCATTATGCAATAAATGTTGTTGCAATTCACTCCTTGATCTGAAATGAAGAATACATAATTTGCATAATAGGTCCCTTAGTACAATTAGGGTTATGTACCATGGCCATCTTAATGATCATACAGCCGTTGATTCAATTATTGAATCATAGAGGCTGGTGCTTAGATGAATATCTAATGAGTTAGATTGAGGACTCATCAAGCACCGTCAAATGATTATTAAGAGATGATCTCCAACCTGAGTAGGAGATGGCAATCCTATCTCATTTAGGTTGATATCTGATCGACCTCTTGATGCAGGTCCTCTGCATAGGAATAGAGATTCGGAGGTGTCGGATGAGTTAGGTCAAAGAGATGACTTAACGAGATCGAGATAACCAAAGTCCTATATCATATGCTGTCATGATATAGGCACACATCCTCTGACCAGAGACAGATGTGTTACTATATGTCTGAGTATGTACATTTGGCAGACCAATAGGTTGATGACCTAATCAAGGTCTATACACCGGCGCGCTGGTGTGCATATAAGGGCATATGAGTAATACGATCTCTTGAAGGGATCATACAGGTTCACTACTGAACCGGAAGACATGAGCTCACTCATGAGATATTGGGAAGAATCAAATTCCGTGCGCACGGTCGTCTCGCTTTGGAAGCTTAACTGAATTTGTAGGTTTGATATATACTTTTGGAAAGTATATGATCAAGACCTAGGTATGATATATGCTTTTGGAAAGTATATGATCGATACCAACTCCCAATGATCGAATGAGAAACTTACTAATAAAACCCTGAAGTAGACAGTATAAAGTTGATCCAATACTTCGGGTTTAATCTGAGTCTTCAAGTATGCAGGATGTACAGGTATTAGGAATACCTGAGGGTGATGTGATCATAAACGATTGTATAACCATGACGCTTCCATTCCTAGGGAGTGATGAAACGGGTCTGGATTTTAGTGACTCCTCTCAGTAGAGAAGTAATCTGATCTTAGTCTAAATGTTGGACATTGATCTGAATGTGATTCAGATTCAATGAGAAGATTAGATTTACGGTCTTGATTTAATCAAGCATCTATGGGAGGCCCGAGATCTGGATTTGAGATGTGATCTCAATATCCATGTCACTATACGTGGAACAATACAATCGCCCTGTCCTTATCTCCAAGTATTCGCGGAGAAAGCGCATTATCCTTGAAAGAGTTCATGGATAATTCTATTGTTGATATATGTATCCGAGCATTGAGAAAATGGATAATTAAATGTGATTTAATTATCATGAATAATATGAATTTGATTCATATTATAAGGAGAGTTATCTTAGATAATTAAATGTGATTTGATTATCAAAGATGTAAATAATATGAATGTGATTCATATTATTTGAGCACATGAGAATAAGTTATCCAATATAATTAAATGTGATTTAATTATTATGGATAAGAATAATGTGGATAGTAATATCCAGTTATTCATAATATATTATAAATGTGATTTATAATGTATTAGAGAGAGTTAAATATAATTTATATTAGTAGATTAATTATTAATGTGTATTGGATACACATTGTCTAATTAATTGAAAATGTAAATTACATTTTGTTTTGGGTTGTGAATATGATTCACAATATTCCAATGTCAAGATTGCAATATTCCCAAATTTAATTGAGAATTATTTTAGTGAATAAAAATCCCAACAAATAGTTGTTGGAAAATAAGTAGAGAGAAAATCAAGGAGATATGCAATCTCATGGGAATCCATGAGATTGCCCTCCAAAGGGGAAGGTTGATCTCCTTTATTCTCTCTCTCTCCTTATTTGGTTGGTTTAATTTGGTATTAATATATATTTGATTTATCAAATATATTTAATCAAAATTAAATCACAAGTTGTTGGCTTTTACCAACAACAATCTTGACCATTGGATTGTCATAAATCAATCTCAACCATTGATTTTATATGACACATGGATTGAGATCCATGGATCCCAAAACCCTATAAATAGAGAGGCATACCATGCTCTCTATTTTACACAACACACAATGCTTGAGAAGCATCTCTCTCTCCCTCTCTCTTTCTCTTTAGAGGTCAGCCCTCTCTCTCCCTCTCATGGCCGTCCACCATGGATGCCATGGAGAGGTTCTCCATCACCGCGGCATCGTCGTTATGCTGCCCGTTCTTCTGCTCGTGGATCTCCGTCTCCTTCGGTGCGCCTCGCTCGTGAAGAAGACGTCGGATCTCGTGTGTCGAGATCAGGAGATCCGTCGCTTGGATCATCAACATGGATTGCGAGAAGCACGCGGTTCATCCCCGCGCTCGCAAGCGTCTCCTCCGTCGGATCGGACTTGAGACAGGAGGTCTCTTCGTTTAGAGACTTGATCGCAACCACGCTTCAAGAGGTAATCTTATTACTTGTTTGTGGTTTAGACGAAACGATTCGAGAAGTGTTCTTGGATCATTTGGTTTTGTCGTATAAAATTTTTTTAAATTCCGCTGCATCGAGCAACTAGTCCGACTAGTCGCTCCTCGTCGTATTCGATACGACGCTCACGCTTCCGTGATGCGCTTGAGGATCTAACCATATCCTTCACACAATATCAAGGTCTGACCAATCATGATCAAAGGATTGAACTCTACTCAGACCAACTACACATGCATGGACCATATGAGAAGCCTCCTTCCATAATTTTTGAGGAGAAATTTTCAGAAAATAATGATCATATAATGGATATTCCTAGAAACTCTCCTCTTACCACATACAGAAAAATGGAAGATGAAATTATTAAACACAAACCGACTGCTCCCATGATTGATCATGAACAGGATTTCGAGGATAATATTTCGAGGATAAATAAGAAATTTGAATTAATGGAGGAAAAATTCAGAAATTTTACTGACCGACTCCATCTATTTTATGGGAGCTCGGACATAAAAATGAATGAGGAAATGATTGGATCTCATGCTGAAACTTTTGAGGGTATTCAGAAACCTAGGGATGATTCCGACATCGACACCTCTGCATATTACTCCCCTAGGAATGACTATGCCTCTGACTCCTATTCCGAACATCACAGCCCCTGCTCATATGAGGAACACACCACATCACCACACCACACAGAAAATACCAAAAAATGAGAATATCCAAAAACACCAAAAACTCGAAAAATCCAGAAAATTTCATAAAAATTGAAACTGAAGAAGATCTAAGGAATTTGGATCATGTTGTACGGGAAGCATTGGAGAAGAAATTCATTTTTGAACTTCCCTTTCTAAAGGCCATTGAACGTTTCACCGACCTTAAAGGATTTGTAATGGATAAATTAATGATCAAAAAGTCAGGCAGGATACGGACAAAGACTGAAAGATATATCTTGTCAATGGCCTCCTCCTTGGTGTTGAGGAGAAAAACCAAGAGCCGCATAGTGAAGCAGTTGCCCAGATTTGACTGCATAATTAAAGACACAATTTTTACCCATGCTCGGATTGATGACGACTCACCGATCAATATCCTCCCAACCTCTATATTTCACGAACTCAAACTCGAACCGATCAGGAAAATATGAGAGATTGTTCAATTGGCAGACCGATCGATAAAGAGGCCGAGAGGAATCATTTCTATCATCATGAAATTCCAAGGTGCTCCGCTCAAAGTAGAATTCACGATCATTGATATTGAGCATCAAGGAGAATTCACCCAGTCTCCAATTATTCTCGGAAAACCATTCTTAGCATTATCAAAGGCAATTATCGATTGTGAGACTCGGGAAATCAATTTTAAAGCATTGGAAGCACTTAGATCTGACCCTGTCTTTGAGGAACCACGATCCTCTGAGGAAATCCACGAAGTCCCCGACAACCGCAACCATGAAGAGGTAGAAGAGCCCTACCCCGCTACGACACCTGAGATAGCAGTTGTTGATGAGACCATTGATTTAGAGAATCTCCCCCCTGCTCCATTCCCAGCCGCTTTCACCATGGAGAATCATGTATATGAATCATATGATCCTGAGACTTATGCATGGGCACACCCTGGGTCAACATATTCTGACTACATGGATCACATCAACTTGACACAGGAATGCTCCAATGTCAAGTCAATTAAGAATGAACATGTAGAGACTCTTCCTAGTATTTCAATTCCCGCGGATCTCAAAATAGACAAATCCTTCTTCTACGATCCTGAGATATATGCATGGTCGCACCCAGGGGCAACTTTCTCTGAATATCTTGAGCAAATCATCCCAAATCGAGAGTGCACCAGCATTCAGAAGATTAAGAACAAACACGCAGGCCACACACCGACTAAGGAGAAGAATTCCAATGGCTACTCATCTGGATACTCAAGTGAACCGACACCTTCACGAAACAAGAAAAAGAGAGTTACCTTTAACCTTCCAGAAGAGGAATCAACTGATGATCCCTCATCAAGTTCGGAAAAGTTAGTCTACATGAGTGAAGTCTGTTCGGCAGCTCTAAAGCCATATCTTTGCAAGGATCCAAAATTCAATTCTCGTTGGACAACTCCCGTTCCTAACTACTATTCATCCAAAGCTGATGATCCTGCCCTCTTCAAATACACTGGAATTATTTCTTATGAGTTGGCTGAGACCAGTGCTTCCGAGTATTCATCTGAGGACAAACCACTTGATCCCAAGAAGGAACAAATTCTGAGAAAACAATTGAAGAAACAAAAAGACCAGAATATTTGGAGTATGTCCACTTTCGAATACTACTCCTCTGAGGATAATTCCGATGATGGGTATCTTTCATCTGACTCAAAAACTTCATCCACTATCCATCATGATTTTTCTGAGGATGACACTGATAATAGTTGGGAATCATATGCTTCATCTCCGACTCGTTATTCTGATCTCCCATCGCATGCTCACAAGAAGATTAGCTGAAAATCACTATAATCATCGGCTACCCGCCCTCCCTCCCGACCACATCGGTCTCATTGTACAGCTTCTTCCTCTACTTAGGCCAAGGCCTAAGTATAGGGGGGACCGTTGCCATTTGTGCATACCATCCTTCTCCTATCTCCCGATCGCCTAACTTCCACCCTTCTTCTATACTTAGGTGACCAGAGCCTAAGTATAGGGGGAACCGATATACTCTCCTCATTCACATATCCCGATCACCTCATTTTTTTGCTCTTCTTCTATACTTAGACTGTTCACAGCCTAAGTATAGGGGGGTGTTCCGATCCATCTTTTTCTTTTCCGTTTTCACTCTCTTACACTTAGCCCGAGCTATGTCTTCTTTACGCTTCTTGTGCTCTGAGGACACAACACTTGCTAAGTATAGGTGGGTCTGTATATATACTTTGAATATATTTTTACCCATATCTCGTACTTTCGCATAAGTCTATATGTATTTACGGGGTGGGTAATTAATTTTAAAACAAAAAACAAAAAAATAAAAAAAGAAAAAGAGTTTTGCTACTAACACTGACTATGCCCAAAATTTTTGAAAAAAATGGCTTCTTATCCATTTTTGCATAAAAATCCCTTGCATAAAATTTCAAAAAAAATCAAAAAATTCACAAAATTCACAAAAAATTTGTGTCTGCATTTTACACACCTGCACTTCATCCAGCATTTCATTCATTTGCATATGTGAAAAGTCATTGGGTTCTGAGCCAAATTATGAGACGGACCGAGAGTGGTCTGGACGTGTCCTTAATCCACCTAATTTTCAGAGGAACTTCACTGAGAAATAGGATTTTAGAAGCTTCAGGTCTTTGACTTAATTCTTTGAGTTCCACATGACAATGTGTAGCATTTGACTCTTAGTGTTTAACATGGTCTCTTCGTTTTGGGTACAACTCTGGAATAGGGAATTAATTTGTACTCTCGCACTATGCACTTAGCTCAACTCAGACGGGATGTTGGAAGACTGTGTGAGTTTCTTTTCTGGTAGCGTGGAAATCTAAAGAACGGAGTGGGTTGAAATAAATCTTCGGAAAAGGGATGGATAGCTGGGCACAATTTTTTCTAAGACCCCAAAATATGTATGGAAACAAAAAGATTCTATATCCGTATGGGCACAACAAGATCCAAGCAGAACCATAAAAAATTCCAAATACAAAGAAGCATTATACCAAATAAAATCTGACCAAAAAGGTCCAAGCTTCCAGAAACCTGCAGATCTTGGTGGAGACTCGTCTACACTGGCCAGCTTCACAAGGAGAGATGACTACACTGGCCACCCTCCAGTTCTTTTCCCCTTGTTCTATATTCTCACCCCAATTCGATTGTGAACACAGCACGACAGACCTTAGAAGGAAATACCTGACTCCCCGAGGACGAGTTATTGGAGAGGAGATGAGCATGGTAGTCCAGCATTCTGGATGGGAAGAGCTAAAACCTTTCACACACGTGAGTCTATTGTTCAATGTTCATAGGGTATACTTTGGGAAGAGGATTGATCTAAGATGACTTCTGAGCCGAAACTGTAGCAATGATGTGCAGAACGTGAAGGCTGTTGATTTTAAAATTCTAAGTCTCGCAGAATTTCCGACACACAAATAATCCAAAGGTCGAGTTTAGTTTCACTTTCATCTTCAGTTAATGGTCATGGTATGTAACCCAATCTCATTTCACCTCATGGCATTTCTTTTTGATGCTCAGGGACAAGCATTGTTTAAGGATAGGGGGATGATGAATCTCGGATTCATCGCTCTAAATCTCATTTATTAAGATCAAATCCCTCAAAATCAACAGAATTTCTGCATCTATTCTGTATAATTAGCATCATGCATGTTTTAATAAGAATTGCATTTTAGCACTAATTTCTGCACAAAATAAGAAGCCAAAAATCTCAGCCAAAATTGACCTGTAAATAGCTTAACTTCCCTGATTTTTAACTCCTTCATGCTAACTCCGAATGATCCAAAACCACCTCCACCGTGTACATATTATCACAAGAATAAATGAAAAATACAAAAAAATAATTAACCCAAATAAGTGGACCAAAAACCCAAACCCTAGTTTCAGCATTTTCAGACTAAAAGCCTCATATCTTCCCCATCCAGTGTTCGTTCTGATCCTACTCACTTTTGAACTAATGTACATTCAACTACCTTCAAAACAAGGCCAAGTTCAAGTGAATCGGAGCTCATATGTGAAAGTTGGGTTTTGGGCCTCTTTTGTACATTGTGTATTTTAGCGGTTTTTGACCTGATATTTTATTGACATATTTAACCTATTAATAAAAATCCAAAAAATTAGATTAAGGTGTCTTTATTTATCTTTGATTTTTCCATATTTTTTCCGGATTTTTATCTGGTTTAAAAATGACAAAAAAATTATAAAACCCAAAAATCACGGTATTCTATGTACATGGGATACCCCAAAAATTCACTTTGTGCATTTGATCGATTTGGGTTTTTATGTCTTCATGAAAGTTGTAGATATTATCGAGACGAGCAATTTTCATGAAGAAACTTTTTCGATGCGAGGTCGTTTGCTATTTATTTTGCATTTTTCAAAATATTTATTTCTCAAATTTTATGGTACTGACACGTGGCAACCACTGGGGCTGCCACGTGTCAGCCACTTTTGGCATTTTTATAATTTGTTTTTATTAAAAAAAATAAAAGCCATCGCACGCGCGTCGCACGTGCCCTGCCCCTTCTCACATCCAGTGGCCACGTAGCGCCACAGAAACCGTCCGATCGTGCTTGATCGGACGGCGCCTGTACGTCGTCTTCTCCCCTCGTTTTGGAACTGCACCCCCCCATGATCTCCGCCAACGACCAACCTCCTCCGCTAATCTCGCGCGGCCAACCTCCTCCGCTCATCTCATGCCGCCGACCATCTCCGGCCTACCCCTCGCAACCCTATTTAAAGGGCATCGCCGCACTCCGACTCCCCCATCCGTCGTTAGCACCAAGAAGGCAGTGGTGACAGCTCACCTCCTCTTCTCCGGCGAGATCCGAGGATCTCCGGTCCTCGTTGCAGCGTCAACGCCCTTGGCCTTGCTGCCCAGCTCTGATCATTGTCGAGCCTACACCTCCGCCTACTCCACCGATCTTCTCCACCGCTCCGCCTTGGCGTCGATACCACGACAACGCTACCACCAACATCGACAACTACTCCGCTTCGAGCGTTGCCGACAACGCCACCCCGATCGACTATGACCACCGTACGCCTGCATCCATCGTTCATCTGCACCGACACCTCCGCCTACTCCGTCGATTACCCAAGGAAGGAGAAGACCCGGTGGTGACAACACCGGTCCCCTCTTCCTCGGCGAGGTATGAGGCTCGAAGCCTCGCTGCAGCACACCATTTCCCTCGCGGCTACTCTTACTCCAGCCGTCTGCCTGTTGAGCCTACGACATCGACCACCTCCGCCTTCAGCATCCTGCTTCGACTTCGTCATCCACCATCGAGCATAGCCACCGCCTTCATCAATTTCGTCGAGCCCCGATCGACAACAACGCCACTACGCCGCCATCTTCTCCGACTCACTACACTCCACCCAACTTTCAGGTACTCCATTCAAACCTCACTTCGCTCCATTACCCATCTTCACCTTCAGCCTCCTGCCGGAAGCTTCGACTCCATTGCATTCATCTCCTCCCTTCATAATCTCCTCATCCCCGAGCTACTCCACCTTGCTCCGAAGTTCCACCGTACGTCTTCATCAGCGGTCGGCCCTAGCACCTTTTCTAGGTGTTTCAACAGCAACTCCGCTCCAACCACGGGAAGCTCAACCTCTGCCTCCGACATCATTAATCGCTAGGAGCTTCGCCTTCAACCCCTAACAACCTTCGTCTTCGACGCACACCACGATGCACCTCCATCAACGCCCAACTTCAACCTTCTTCGTCAACGACCTCCGGCATCACTTCACCGAGCAGCACCTCCTCCGCTGGTTCATCATCGTCGAAGAGAAAGCTCCTCCGCGACCGCCGCTCCACTGAAGTCCGTCGGCCGTGTGTCGGCCCATCCCCGTTGTCCGATCAGCACGTCAATAGGATCTGACCGTCCATTCAACTCAAAAGCTCCAGGCGTTGGATCTACATTCATCGACAGTTCAGATTTATCGATTAGCCTCGGATACAAACCTGGAGCCTCGGGTCAAATCCTAAGTACCCCAGCTTGCCATGTGGACGCCAGCCGCCGAGCCTCACCTGAGCCAGCCTCCGCACGTGATCATCACATGACGCGGGGATAATTGCAGAAGAAGCCCCAGACTTCCAACTATTTGCGCCTCAACCACGCCGACCAAAGGACACGTGCCAGGCACGTGCCCCTCTGGAGAATTTGCATAATGACCCTCTGGAATCTTCGTAATTAAACTTAGGTCCCCCTGCACTTTCTTTATTTATTCTATTTATTTTATTGCATCTGTACCCCTATCTTTTCCCGTTATTTCGAACAGCGATATTGCATTATTTTATTATCCAAAAATAGCGTGATGTTTCTCAACTAATTCTCTATATTTTGACATATTATAGACATTTTTATGATCGATGGTTAATTAATAATTAATTGTTTGCTGGAAATTTGCATATTTTGTCTAGTTGGTGCTCTAATTTTTATAGTTGGTTAGTTGTTGCTCTAAAAATTCCGGAAATATCACATATTGTAGAATTAATTGTGCTTGACATTGTGCCCAAAAAGAATTGTATTTGCATGCATAATTTGTCCTGTAAAAATCATTTTGCATATTTCAATTTGATTTTTAATAGGTATTAAATCTCACATTTTCAAGGTATGGGACTTTTCTGAGATCCACCACCTATTGATAGATAATAGATAATTTTATCCCCTGAAAATAATTAGGTTTAGTATTTGTTATAACTAAATATTGAAATTCATTTTTTTGCATTTAAAAATTCATAAAAAATTCATGTTACATCTAAAAATTCTAAAAAATTTACAGTGCATTCATTTCATCATATTTTGCATAGTGGCCAGGTTTCATATTTTTCGGACATCATTTGAATGTAATTGACATTTTAGTCCCTAAAATAGGCCAAACTTGCATATTGCATCCTTTATTGCATTAAAAATTCCAAAAAAACCCGCCTCGAAAATTGCGTACGAATTTTGATGGACATAATTCTAGGTTGTTTCTTTGCCTCCTTGTGTTCGACCTTGGGACTTGCCCAAGTAAAATAAACATAAAACTACATTCATTAAAATTGAGAACTATTTTGTGTGGTTATTTTCTTGACCGATTCCGATTACCGCCTACAACGAAATGACAAATCAAATCATTATTTTTAAACACGATCACAAATAACAAATATATTTTTAACAAAGCGAATATCGGATTCGTCAGGGGGTTTAATGCGGGATAAAAGTGATGGATCTAATCCTACGAGTACTGTGAATCTAAATATGCAAGAAAAAACAAAGAAAAAGTGGAACCTCAAGGGCCAAATGCCCGAGGTGGAACCTCACGGCCAAGCTTGGCCGGAGGTGATGGAACACGCCTCCTGGCGTCGCCGTACCTCAACGGGATGCTGGGAGCGCTCCCCTGTCACCAGAGCTCACCAACAAACAACCTGGAAGTCTAAGCTCGACCAAAGAGCGGTTCAAAGAAGGAAGGGAAGAATGAGTGGTTATTTCAATAGTTGATGACAGAGCTCCAAGAATCGAAGAACAACGGGTGGATCAGTGATCCAATCCCCGAAAAAAACGCTTGGACGTGATTCCTCGATGAGTGGGGAACAAAAGTCCTCCAGAGATCATCATGAAATGATGAAAAACGAATCCTCGAAAAATCCGCAAAGATGGGACAAAAAATGAGTCTGACACAGGCACAGAGGAGAGGACAGCCAGTTGACCGAGGTCAACGTGGACTGTCTCATGGTTGGTCCACGTGAACCAACCAGGAAAAACCCTGAGAAAAATATTAGAAAATTCAATTAAAACTAGTAAATGATTTTATTATTTTTAGGTTACAAAATGAAAATATTTGTTATTTTATGAAGTATTTTATCGTGATTTTTAATTATTTTTGATGAGGTATAAAAATACAAATCGCCTTTTTAGGCCTATATAGGTATACATATCTATGTATTTTATTATTATATTTTTATTTTACGTATTTAATTTTATTTATTTTTTTTATTATTTTATGAATTTATAGAATACTTTTATACACTTAAATATTTCTTATTTTTTTCTGAAGTGTTTTGTATACTTAATAAAATATAAGTATTAATTGTACAAGGTATATGTATAGGTATTATACATATGTATGACATACATGTATTTTATTTTGTGTTTCATTTGTGTTTTTATTTTGATTTTAATGTACATGTATATTTTAAATAATATTTACAAAATTATAAAAATATAAAATTGTAAAAATAACGAATAAATAATAAAATGAATATTTTAATCTGTACAAATTTACAATAGGGTTCCAAAACTCAACTTTCAAACCGTAGCTCCACAAAATGCGAAACCACCTCCATTAAATAGCTTATTTAAAATTATATACAATTAAAGGTGATTTTGATACTTTTCGAGTTTTTATTAGGGAGATACGGGTCTGGGAAGTTGGGATTCTGGAATCTTATTCAGATCATAACTTTTTAGAGTGAAATCAATTTTGTATTTTTCTTTATTTAATTATGTACAACTTTCATGTAGAAAGTTTCTTTATTTGGAGTATAAAAAGTAGAGCCAAAATAGGTCCCAAAATAAATAAAGAATGAATTGAATAAAAGGGATTTTTATTGTATTTCAGCCCTTATCTCCCCCTACTTTATTTTCTTGTCAACCTAGACATCGAGATGCCTAGGTCTCGGGGCTTCGGGTCATAAAATATTTACAATATTTTATTCTTTTTCTTTTCTTTTCTTTTCTTTATTCTATAATTTTGGCATTAAAAACTGTATTTTATACACATTTTGTACAATAATGCATGCATGCTAAAATGCCTAAATTAACAGTATTTACACACATTTACTAGGGTTTTTAAGGCCAAAATGATAGAATAAAGATGATGAAACGTGGATTCATCGGTCCTCTCATGGAAGGCTGGATTGTTTGCAATGAAAAGAGCAGCCCGGTTGTCATATTGGAGGTGCATGGGAAGAGGCACCTCGATAGTTAGGTTAGTAAGAACGGATCTGACCCACATCATCTCTATGCTAGCTTGCACCATGGCCATGTATTTTGACTCAGCACTAGATCTGGAAACCACATACTGCTTCTTGCTCTTGCATGACACGAGGGAATTCCCCATGAACATTGTGAAGCATGAAGTACACTTCCTATCCTTGGGACACCCAGCATAATATGCATCTGCTCATGCTGTAACTGAAAGTGATGTACAGCATCCATATGTGCATGTCTAGATTGCTCTATAAACTGACTCATTTTGCTCACGACAAAGGATATGACTGCCAGGTAGTGGTCACATACTGGAGCTTGCCAACAAGCTCCATGTACCTCCTCTTTTCGACCTCCTCAGTGTCATCGTCGTAGAGCTTCATCGTCAGGTTCATAGGAGTAGTGGCAGTTCTGCAATATGCCAAGCCTGTCTCAGAAAGAAGATCAGTAATGTACTTCCTCTGGGTTATCACAAGACCACGTTGGTTCCTAGAAAACTCCAGTCCAAGGAAGTAATGTAAACTACCAAGGTCTTTGGTCGCAAACTGTTGACCTAGGAGGTCCTTAGCAACTTGAATGCCCTGCTCGTCATCTCCTGTAATAATAATATCATCAACATAGACAAGAACAGTGATTGTACCTCTCTGAGTCTTGTGCACAAACAAAGAGTGATCGACAGTCGATTGCACAAACCCCAGTTGCTCTATCAAGTCCGAGAGCTTCTGGAACCATGCTCTTGAACTCTGCTTAAAGCTATAGATAGCCTTGTGTATCCTGCAAACCTTCTAGCACTCCTTAGCAACAAACCCATGTGAATGTTGGATGTAGACCTCCTCATGTAGATCACCATAGAGGAAGGCATTCTTCACATTCAGCTGGTAGGCCTCCTCCATGGGAGGTATGGTCACCCTAGTGAGGAGATGGGTACGTGCAACACATACTATGGGTCGAGCATAACCAAGAAAACTCCAACCATCGTGGAGTTCCTATATGCCAACTGCTGCTCTTTAGACATCGTAATAGGCATTGTTGACACGGAAAATTGGTGGACCGAAAGATTGTTGATGGATAAATATATTGTGTCGTCGTTGTTATCCCCAAAATCTCGTGACAAACAAAAAATATTTTTGTTTATTTTTGCTACTTAATAACCTGTATAGCGGACAGGGTCGAACTCAGGGAGGCTACAATTCCCAAGGGTTATTCAATTAATCGAAAATTAAATAAGAGAAAACAGGAATCTCAAAGGACAACTATCCTTGGTTTTTGTGATTTTTTATCTTTTTATTTTTTAATTTTTTTATTTCTAATTTTTTTATATTTTCTGATTTTCAATTTTTTTGGGACTTTGATTTTGCAATTTTTAAAAAATTTTTAAAAACGAACAATATACACAAGATCAAAAATACGCGTACCAACTCTTTTTGTAATTTTCAATTAATCAAAAATACTCAGAAAAATGCAAAGAAATATTTTTGGGTTTTAAAAGTTTTAAAATGTTTTTGAGAATTTTTGTGGAATTTTCAGATGTTTTTGTATTTTTCTAAAAATCAAACAGTGAGAAAATATGAAAATGTGCACAGCCTGGAGTAATTTGCAACTTAAAAATATTCTAAATGCCCAAAACTCCTGCAAATTATTTATAAGACAAACTAGAAGCAAATATCTACAAATAGGAACTGAAATCACAATTTTTGGATTTTTGTAGAATTTTTTTGATTTTTAGAAGATTTTTGATGTTTTTCAATTTTTGGGTTTTATAAATAAATAATGCGTGAAATTTGTACAGAAATTAAAAGACAATGAAATAAAACTACCCTATTTTTTGGAATTTTTGGAATATTATTTAAATTTTTATGAATTTTTTATTTTCAAACAGGGAAAAATGACATGTTTTTGATTTTTTAATAATAATTAATGAAGGCAAAATGCAATAAAAATTTTATGCTAAGAAAATAATCCCATCAAGAGCATAGCATAATTTTTCATAAAATTTTGGACTAATAAAAACTGTCATTTCAATAGAAGAATCATGTAATGTAATGGCTGGCTTAGTAGGACTGTTCTGCAATTATTTATTGTTCTCGGACAAATAAGTAATAATAAATAATAAATGCGGGGAAGAACTTGTAATTTACCCAATTGAAAGTCTGGCGGGGACGATTCTGCAAATTTGAAATCTTCAGGGGCATTCATGTAATTTTCTCAGATTCTTTATTTTGAATCAAAGCCCTAAGGGCCTGTTCGTTTGGGGAATAAGGGGAATAAGCCCCCAACACGCTTCCCGTGGACGACTATTCTCCATTATTTCATCTTATTTCACTCTTATTCCTATCTTTATCCCACCTTACCTACATTTATTTCACCTTATTATCCTTATTCTTATCCTCCAGCCAAACGGAGAATAGACCCTTATTCCCCATCCTTATTCATGCTTATTCTCCTACCGAACGGGCCCTAAGAAGGGTTTGCTTCTTCGTATCATTAGCAAGAGGGACAAGTAGGGCCGCCGCCTCCCTCCTCTTCTTCCCCTCGCACGGGCGGTGCGAGGAGGAGGGAGCGGAAGAGGGATGGACGCGGAGGTTGCTGGAGTTGAAGCTGCGGGCGAACTAGGCTCGGCGGATGTTGTCGGGCAGTGGTCCACGCGCAGGTGTGGCACGTGGAAGGGCTGCGCCGCCGCGGTAGGAGACGGGGACGGTCGAGGTCGGCGGAGCGGTCTGGTGGCGGAGTCACTTAGGACAGCAGAGGAGGATACTTGGGCTGCGCGGCTGGAGGCGCTTGTCGACGGAAGGAGGAGCGGGCTCGCGCGACGAAAGCTGGAGAGGCGTGCGCGGGTCGCGGTCGAGGCATGGCTGGTCAGGAGGAAGGCGCGGGCCTCCTTGAGGAGGAGGGGCCGCGGATGGCCATGGTGCTGCGCTCTGGTCTCGGCGGCGAGGGAGGAGGCGCGGGGCGCTGGATCGGCGGATGATGGCGGCGCTGAGCAGGTGCTCCATGGAGGGGACCACGCCCAGCGGGGATGGAGGCACGGGCGACGCTACCGTCCATATTGTTTTTTTTGTTTTTTTATAATTTTTTTGTAATTTTTTATTGTTTATGTTGTAAATAGTAAAGGAAAAAAACTTTTTTTTAAAATTTTTATTGTAAATGCGAAAATATAAAAAAAAACAGAAAATGAGAAATGTTTTTTTATTGTTTTTTTATTTTGATTCATTTGCAAAATAAAGGTTAGAGAAGAAAAACAATTATATAGATTTTTTTATTTTTTATTTATTTACAAATCGGAATATGAACGGGGATCCGGCGTAAATGAAAGGATCGAATCCGATTCTCCGACCACCGTGCATGGTCAGAGTTGATAGATCGTGGGAAGTAGAATTTGAAGGCGGAGAGATCGAGAAGATGAGATGAAAAATCGAGTCAGTGGCGGATCAAAAACGTGACAGATTTTTTTAATGATCTAGAAAAACAAAATGACGATGAATAAAAAAATACGACAAAGTAAACAACGATTAATCTAAATGAAAGTACGAAAAATGTCGATCTCACCTTAGGAGTGGAAAAGGATCGTGATCGCCTCGACAAGGCCGACTCGTTGTCATCGGACGGCTTGGAGGCTAGGCACTATTCTCGACGAAATTTTCTCTCGGAGGTCGGGCTCCTCTCTCTAAAGATTGATCAAGTTGGAATGAGGGAGAAGGAGCCATATAAATAGAAAAGAGATGAAATTTGAATTTTTGAATTTTTTTACTTATGCAAATTTTTATAGATTTTTGGTTTTGTAGTTTTTTTAAGGAAAAAGGGTTAGTAAAATATATACAAGTATATATAAGATTTGTTGTTGGTTTGTTTTGTTTTTTGTTTTTTTTGTTTTTTTGTTTTTTTTTGTTTTTTTTGTTTTTTTTGTGTGTTTGTTTTTGATTTTTTTGTTTGGTTTTGTTGTTTTTGTTTTGTTTTTTTTTTCACGTAGATTTTACAAAATTATACACATAAACCCCCAAATAAACGTATTTAAAAGTACGAGTTATGTCTAAAGTATATATACAATATATACGACACCCCCTATACTTAGCTCGAACTATGTCCTCATAGTGATAAGAGAGCGAAAAAGGAAGACATAACTCGTGCTAAGTATAGAAAAGTGAAAAGACTCCTATGCTACAACGACTAAAAGAAAGGATAAAAAGAAGAGAAGTTGGTGATCCCCCCCTATACTTAGGATCAAGTAGTCCTAAGTATAGTAGAGTGTACAAAAGGCGAAGACCGATGAAGAGAATGTACAGACTCAAAAATAAAAAGACACAATATGAACAACATCACCCCCTATACTTAGGGTAGAGTATCCCTAAGTATAGGCAACAACAAGAGTGATGAACATGACGAATATGAACAACGCAAATCATTCTCACCCCTATACTGAGGATAAATCACATCCTAAGTATAGCATATATACACACACGGAAAAGGGGTGAATGATAAAACGGGAGAAGAAAGAGTGAAATGAAAGGATATACAAGAGGAGTGGATGTACAAAGGTCAAGAAGGTCAAAAGCGAACCTTCTTGCGGGATCGCTGAGGTATGGATTTGACAAGGTGTAGGTCGATATTGGGATCATCAAACATAAACTGAGTAGGATCGACCAAGAATGTATCCTCAACGGTTTCAGATTGTGCAGGCCTAAACTGGTTATTGGAAGTAGTATGGTCATGTCCTGCCTGGTAAGTCTCGCAAACATCAAAGTAAAATGGCTCGAAATCATTATCAGAAAAAGTAAGATCAATTTCAGCTTGGCGAGCCTCTACCGGATCATCATATTTATCAAAAGGCCCAAATTCCTTTATAAACGCAATCAAATCAAATTTGGCCTAATCGGTCTCATCTGAATCAGGGTGAATAGGAAGGGACTAATCGGTGGAAGTAGTCAAATCATGTCGGTCTCTAGGGTTTCTATTGTGTAAATTCCGTGGATGTCATCAATGCATCTCCACATACCAGAAGCGGGAACTCCAAGGTCTATGCTTTCCGAGTCATCCTCCTTCAAGAGGAATTCTTGGGCTTCCTTATCATCCAACATATAACAAGAATCTCTGATATTATCATCGAGGTCAAATTCCTTGGGGTTGTCTAACACGGGCAGGTTCTCATGAGATGCAGGTTTCTGGGCAGTAGTAGGTGTAGTGATCAACACATCGCCCCTTACATTAGAACGGAAGCGAATCTCTCCTGAACCATAATCAATAAAGGCTCCCGCAGAGGCGAGGAAAGGCTGTCCCAGGATGATTGGAGAGTGCTCCACAGGAGCGGAGGTCTCCATGTGCATTACAACAAAATCCAAAGTAAAATTCATGCCCTGAATAAGAATGACTGCATTTTCTAGAATACCCTTCGGCCTCTTGATAGATCCATCAGCAAATTGAACTATCATCCTGGTTTTCTTGAGAGGCCCAAGATGAAGAGACTGTACCATAGAGAAGGGTATTATATTGATTGATGAACCGCCATCAAGGAGAGCGTTATCACAAGAATAGTCAGATATGGAGCAACTCACAAGAGGTGTGGCAGTGTTCCCTTTCTTAAAATACGGACGGTGAGAGATGACGTAGGCAGTGGCCATGGTCAAGATGTGACACTCAGATCTTCTCCTTCGCTTTCTCTTCTTGTGTTGAGGAGTAGATAAATCTATCATGGCCTGTTGAAGTGGGGCTTTAATGATCTCATGAAGGGTGGCCACCACTTTGAGTTTAGTCAACATTTTTTTTGAATTTTTGGACCTCATCCATAGAAGGAAGGAGGTCGGAATCAGCATTTACACGAGGATTGCCAAGAGCAGTCTGTATAATGGAATCCTCGGGATCAAGGTTGGGACATGATGTGAATATATGTGTGGGTAGATGATCGGGCATTTGGGTCCTCTCCTTACAAAATGAATCAGTAATGTGTCTCCCAGAATCTTTTTGGAATTATAAATTTTTCTCATTTTTTTGCATTTTAGGCGATTGCAAGCTCTCATGATTATCCTCAAGTGAATCCATATCCTCAAATAGTGGAGCAGCATCTGGCTCGTATTTATGTTAAATAGATTGCTAATCCTCGAATTCATATGCTCCACCATCTAGTTCAGTATCTCAAGTGTGGAAATCATGAAAGGGGACTTCAAAATCCCAGGATCGGGTGGGTTGAATGAGGGTGGCTGAAAATCAAAGTCCTCCGATTCCTGAAATAATGGGAAGGCGGATATGCACAAAAATCAGAAGGAAAGTCCTCTTGGAGAAAGGAAGGTGGATCGTCTGGAGAGTACGAGGTATCCGCAAAGGTTGGATTACAATAACTCCAGTCGGTCATCTCCGAAACAAAAGACGGGATCGGGAGAGCACGAGTGGTCAAGTCAAAAGATTTGGAGAAAAAACCCAAATTCACAGAAGGATCTAGCAAGCACACAAGCAATCAAACACAATATAAACCCCTTGTTCACCAACTCAACTCAAAGGGAAGACCGTGAAGGTTCGGTCAATTATCTTATCAATTTTAGAGTTTGGTGACAATTACAATCTATCAGAGCGGTTAAAGCGAGTTGTTAGGAACCAAATGCTCTCAGGAGACCGGCTTAATCCAAAGTTAGATCTTTCCCAGCCACTATGAATTGTGGACCATTTACCAGCTACCGATCAATTCAATAAACGTCACGGGCCGCTTTACCGGCTACCGGAGAGATCCTCACTGGAGAACGACTAACCCAAGGTAGTAGTCTGAAAAGAGTTCAGGCGTGGCTCTATCCTAGTGTGCGGGTCGCTCTCTCGCTCAAGCAAACCAAACAATGAGGAGGTTACTCTCCCCAAAACAATGATTTTCCTTGTATTTTTTCGGGTCGAGTTTTCTTTAGCAGTCCTAGTTTTAGCAGTTATCACTTGGTTAAAAATATTTTCAAAGAATCGCCTACTGAGTGTCCAATTTCCTTTTTAACTTATGTGAGTGAAAACAAGGAAGGAGATCGGAAATGCCAATGCGCGATTAAAAACAATGATGCATGCAGGGGTTAGAGATGTGTACCTTATCGCCAGCACTCTACATGCAAGTGATCCACGCAGAATTTAAATAACTATCCTATATGCAAATGCAAGTGAACCATCCTAGATGATAGCTTCTATTAACGGGCAAGAACAAGTTAATTGGCTAAGTCCAAATTACGCTCTACTCTATAGGCACAGAAATTTCTTGTTTAGGGTGTTTGGACCTAATTAATTACCTGGCTCAAGCAAATTAATTAAAGCAATCAAGAGGTAGCACACGAAATCCGCAGAAACAAAGAAAAATAAAGGCGATGAAAATAAAACTGGTGAGGTCCCTCAAGTGCACCGGCACTTGGCGAAACAGACCCCGCAACAAATAAGTGTCCTTTTACAGAGTTCAAATGGAAAAGAAAAACTCTCTCTCTCTCTTTTTAATTTTTTCTGTCTCCTTCACTTCTTCTTTTCCTCTTCTCACGCTATCCTGCGGCTTGGTGAAGAATCAAGCCGCCTCCACGTCGCTTGGGTGCTTCGGCTCTCCTAGGATCGCCTCCTTCGCTCCGCGGGCCCTCGCAAGAAAAAGAAAAGAGAATGTGTAAGAAATACAATTATTAAATATGCAAAAAATGAAATGAATGCAGTAGATATAAACAATGAAGTGAATGGCAAAAATATAAATAGATATTTACAACCAAGAGTAGCAGGTCAAAAGAGAAACCTAACTACCCTCGTCGTGCCTCCCCGAAAACGACGCCATTTTGTTGACACGGAAAATTGGTGGACCGGAAGATTGTTGATGGATAAATATATTATGTCGGTGTTGCTATCCCCAAAATCCCGTGACAAACAAAAAATATTTTTTTATTTTTGCTACTTAATAACCTGTATAGAGGACAGGGTTGAACTCAGGGAGGCAACAATTCCCGAGGGTTATTCAATTAATCGAAAATCAATTAAGAGAAAACATGAATCTCAAAGGACAACTATCCTTGGTTTTTGTGATTTTTATCTTTTTATTTTTTTTAATTTTTTTTATTTCTATTTTTTATATATATTTTCTGATTTTCAGTTTTTTGGTACTTTGATTTCGTAATTTTTTTTAATTTTCAAAAACGAACAATATGCACAAGATCAAAAATACGTGCACCGACTCTTTTTATAATTTTTCAATTAATCAAAAATACTCAAAAAATGCAATGAAAATATTTTTGGGTTTTAAAAGTTTTGAAATGTTTTTGAGAATTTTTGTGGAATTTTCAGATGTTTTTGTATTTTTCTAAAAATCAAACGGTGAGAAAATGCGAAAATGTGTACAGCCTAGAGTAATTTGCAACTTAAAAATATTTTAATTACCCAAAACTCCTACAAATTATTTTTAAGAAAAACTTGAAGTAAATATATACAAACGGGAACTGAAATCACAATTTTTGGATTATTGTAGAATATTTTATGATTTTTTGAAGATTTTAGATGTTTTCAATTTTTTTGTGTTTTATAAATAATTATGATGCATGAAATTTGTATAGAAATTAAAAGACAATGAAATGAAACTACCCTAATTTTTTACAATTTTTGAAACATTATTTGAATTTTTATGAAATTTCGAATTTCAAACAGGGAAAAATGACATGTTTTTGATTTTTTAATAATAATAAATGAAGGCAAAATGCAATGAAAATTTTATGCTAAGAAAATAATCCCATCAAGAGCATAGCATAATTTTTCAAAAAATTGTGGACTAATAAAAACTTTTATTTCAATAGAAGAATCATGCAATGCAATGTCTGGCTAAGTAGGATTGTTCTGCAATTATTTATTGTTCTTGGACAAATAAGTAATAATAAATAATAAATGCAGTGAAGAACTTGTAATTTACCTAATTGAAAGTCGGGCGGGGACGATTCTGTAAATTTGAAATCTTCAGGGGTGTTCACACAATTTTCTCAGATTCTTTATTTCGAATCAAAACCCTAAGAAGGGTTTGCTTCTTCGTATCATTAGCAAGAGGGACAAGTAGGGACGCTGCCTACCTCCTCTTCTTCCCCACACGTGGGCGGTGCGAGGAGGAGGGAGCGGAAGAGGGATGGACGCAAAGGTTGCTGGAGTCGAAGCTGCGGGCGGACCGGCCTCGGTGGATGGCATCGGGCGGTGGTCCGCGTACAGGTGTGGCGCGTGGAAGGGCAGCGCCGCCGCGGCAGGAGACGGAGACGGTCGAGGTCGGTGGAGCGGTCTGGTGGCAGAGGCACTTGGGACAGCGGAGGAGGACACTTAGGTTGCACCGCTGGAGGTGCTTCTTGGCAGAGGGAGGAGCGGGCTCGCGCGGTGAAAGCTGGAGAGGCGCGCGCGGGTCGCGGCCGAGGCACGGCTGGTCAGGAGGAAGGCGTGGGCCGCCTTGAGGAGGAGGGGCCGCGGATGGCCGTGGTGTTGCGCTCTAGTCTTGGCAATGAGGGAGGAGGCGTGTGGCGCTGGATCAGCGGATGATGGCGGTGCTGAGCAGGTGCTCCACGGAGGGGACCACGCCCAGCGGGGATGGAGGCGCGGGCGCGCTGCCGCCCGTATTTTTTTTTGTTTTTTTATAATTTTTTTGTAATTTTTTTATTGTTTGTGTTGTAAACAGTAAAGGAAAAAAACTTTTTTAAATTTTTTGTTGTAAATGCGAAAATATAAAAAAATAGAAAATGAGAAATGTTTTTTTAATGTTTTTTTATTTTGATTCTCCTGCAAAACAATGGTTAGAGAAGAAAAACAATTATATAGATTTTTTTATTTTTTTTACTTATTTACAAATCGGAATATGAACGGGGATCCGGCGTAAATGAAAGGATCGAATCCGATTCTCCGACCACCGTGCGTGGTCTGAGTTGATAGATCGTGGGAGGTAGAATTTGAATGCGGAGAGATCGAGAAGATGAGATGAAAAATTGAGTCGGTGGTGGATCAAAAACGTACGGATTTTTTTAATGATCTAGAAAAACAAAATGACGATGAATAAAAAATGCGACGAAGTAAACAACGATTAATCTAAATGAAAGTACAAAAAATGTGGATCTCACCTTAGGAGTGGAAAAGGACCGTGATCGCCTCGACAAGGCCGACTCACTGTCACCGGACGGCTCGGAGGCTAGGCACTATTCTCGACGAAATTTTCTCTCGGAGATCGGGCTCCTCTCTCTAAAGATTGATCAAGTTGAAATGAGGGAGAAGGAGCCATATAAATAGAAAAGAGATGAAATTTGAATTTTTGAATTTTTTAGTGGAAGAGATAAAAGAGATGAAAATTGAAATGAATTTTTGAATTTTTTTGGTGGAAGAGATAAGAGAGATGAAAGGAGATAAAATAAAAGAGATAAATATATTTACAAAACTATATTTTTTTTGAATTTTCGTCACTTATTTATTTGGATTAAAAAATGTTATTTTTTTATTTTTTATGGAGGTTAATTAAAAATATCAACTATATACATATACTATATACATATATGACATTATATACAAAGGTAAATGAGGAAATTAGCCTTTTTGTGTTTTAAGAATTCATTTTTTATTATTTTTACTTTAAAATAATTAGTAAAAATATTTACAAATATATACAAATACAATATGCATAAAATACATGGGAAATTTGCACAAACTACCCCAAAAAACCGACTTTTCAAAAATCATGAAAATACAACCATTTTAAAGATAATTTAATTTCAAATCCTATGGAAGTGAGATTGATTCAATTTGAGCTCATATGGAGCCGGAATTGGTCTTTCAATTAATGCTTAGTGGCTTTTTTCCAAGTGTGGCTACTTTTATACTGTACATGATTTAATTGTGCAATTATTTTTATTAATTAGGACACATTTTTATTTACAACTTTTGAAAGTTATTTGATTTGAGTTCAATTAAGGCACAAATAAATTAGTGTCAGTTTTATACAGATATATACAAAATAAGCGAGAAGTATTTACAACAACACACACATTTTTTTTGATTTTCTGTTTAAGGACCCTATCTCTCCCTACTTTATTCCTGGTCGATCAGGTCAAGTCTTCACCTTCCTTCGAGTTTGGGTCAGCCTGTATACAGTCTTTTTTATTTTCTTGTTTTATTTATTTTTTTTATTTTTCCTTTCTTTATTTATTTATTTTAGGTTAAAATTAGTAAGAAGTGTACAATATTTACACAGAGATGCAAGTTAGTAATAATATGGAGTTAGTGTTATATGCAGGTGTTTTATAAGGGATTTTAAGCTAAAATAAATGAATAAAGATGATGAATCGCAGATTCATCAGGCATGAAGATGTGAAGCTTCTCAAACATGCCACGGAGCGAGGAGTAGAGCATGTGCATAGGATGGCCATTCTACTTGGCCCTGTAAATGTCAAACTGAAGATGAAGAATCTTTGCCTCATTCTTCGCTTGGTCATAGGTGGATGCCAAAATGTCCTACGCCTTAGTAGTGGGCAGATTCACAATATCATTGGCTACCTCCGAGGTGAGGTCCCAAAGATCCAAACATTGGTCACGGTCTTATCCATCGGCTCTGGCTCTGTTAGGATGTGCTCCTTGTTATTGCACAACATGAGGGGTGAAAAACTACATGGACCACAACTCATAGTTGCCCCCATTCATCTTAACGATGGGAGTCGGGGCCTTGAAAGCACCAAACAAAGAAAAAAATATCACCCTTGGTCTCTGACAATATGGAACAATGATCGAAAATGGGACTCGACTGGAAAGTAGATCTATTTGAGCAGGTCTATATAATCATATGAAAGATTGGTTGTACATGTAGACTGATACCACCATCCTCATCAATCCTATGTGCGCATAAGAGCCGAAAAATGTGATTTATAGGTCTGAAACTACATTTTTCGGTCAAAATCAGATCGTTTCACGCTATAGATCGACCTCTCAGAGAAGCAAAGAGAAGCTCAGAGGCACCGAGAAACGTGCGAGGGTGTCACACGGGGGTTGTGATAGCCATGTGGGGTGCATCGATGCCATAGCAGTGGTAGTGGCACCGAGCTGCTGCTGTAGCCACGCGGTGGTGCCGCACAGGGGCTATGGTGATCGTGGTGGACCTGGCAGCGGTGCAGGGCTCTTGTGGCAGTCGCACGAGAGGGGAAGTGGTGAGCCTTGATGGCAGCGGGGATCCCTAGCGATGGATAGGGTTGAAAAGGGGTTTGGATGTGGGACGGATTTAGGTTAGGACTCTGGTCTAGGGTCGTCGCTCTAATACCATGTGGAGATGAAAGAGTGAATTACATTATAGAAAGGCCCTAGGGTTCTTTTATATAGGAGAGAAATTGATTGGGCAAATTATAAGAAGAATACATGAATAAAATAAATTACATAAATAATATAAAAGATAAATAATATCTCAACAATAGTAAACATCTACCTACTATTTCTTTTGATTTCTTTAATATTAAGTGACGATGTAAGACAATTCCTTTGAAAATCTTTACCCATGTTCATCTACGAGCAAATGATCCCCTATATCTACTAAAATATTCCATCATGATGGGTCAACCTGTATGCAAATGAAGGGATACTTTTTACTGATTTTAATAAATGTTGAATTAATTGTAATATTCAATATAAGCAACTAATCAAAACACAATTTAATTAATTTCAATTTAATTCAAAATGAATGGATGTTTTTACTTGTTTTAATAATGTTGAATTTTATATTTTACTCAGGCCAGCCCAAGGTCGAACATCAAGGAGGAAAAGCTGGCTAAAAACCAATCAAGACAAACAAAATTGTGGGTTCTAAAAGAGATATTTTTTCATGATTTTTCTAAATGGACAATGAAATGCAAATATGATATGCAAATACTTCTAAGAGTATTTTGTTCAAATAATTTAAAGACTCAAATCATAATCGAAAAAAATATGAGAAAATATTTTTTGAGTTAATATAAAGAAATTTATCTTGAAATATTTTTTTAGGAATTTTCAAAATTAATTTTGAAGATAAATAAGAATGGGAAATAAAGACAAGGTAAAATGAATACTTACATAAATGTGTAATTATGGTCAATTCATTTTTTCCTAGGCATGAATGTTAAAATCTATATGAAATGCATTTTTTATATTATTTAGAGTTTATATGCATGCATGAAAAATACATGATTTTTTTTAGGATTTTTATACATTTTTTATGCAAATAGAATGTAAAAATTACAATATTTTAATAGGAGATAAAATGAAGCAAAAGACATCTGCTATAATTTTTGGATAAAATACGAATTTTAATGATTTTATTAAAGTAAAGCAGTTTTTAGTAAATTAAGTCTAATAAATCCACATGATAAATTAATGCAAACCAATAGGGATTTTACCTCCCCTACAAACCCTAGAATCTTTGTAAATTATCCGCTTGACCTTGTAAACATCATTATTATCCCCTCAACCCCATAAAGTTGTTATGTATTACATCATGAACCATGTCGTTAATTTTACTTTTACTTGAGTCAATACCTTAGGTTAATCTAACCATAAGAGAATTGGATTGTGGATCTTCCACCTCCCCATCTCCTTCTTCTTCCTCCTCCATTCCTTTTATTCCTCTTTATTTTATCTCTCTGCACCCATCTCCATTTGTCCAACAAATCACAAAAAAAGTTTGTATTTTCATGAATAAATCATCCCTTACAATCACGAAAATTATTTTCTCTATTTTTTCTAGATAATTTCTTGAACTGGGTGATCAAATATTTGAGGCTGCTAATCAAATAGTGGAGGTCGAGTTTCCCCGCCTCCACCATTGCCCATGGCTCCACACCTCCAACCCCCTTCTAGGAGCGCCTCAAGTAGCACCCATTCAGGGAATCGGAGAACATCATCATTTGCAACATATGTTACCACCTTATTCCCATTACAACTCGAGGCATGCACCACCTTCAATAGAGAATCTTATCCCTCGGTCATGCGGGAGAAGGTTGGGAGGTCGGGGGCGGCACGAGGGAGGTCTGGGAGGTTGGGGAGTATGCATTCATGAGAGGTATGGGAGGTCAGAGCAGCATAGGGGAGGGCTAGGAAGCTTGAAGCGTTCGAGAGAGGGTTGGGAGGTCCATGGCGACATAAGGGGGTGGGGGTGATGAGCGTATCTGAACGGGGTATCTAACATCTGGTCTTGGAGGGCTTGCGGTGTCTGATAAATCAGATTCAACAATGGTTGTATCGGTTGCTCTCACAACACTCAACACTTGAACATATCGTGTCAAACAACAATCAACCCACAGAATAATTGAACAATGAATCTAAGTGAGAAGAAATTTATTATACCCTATAATTAAATGTGTGTGTAGAGCAAGCAAGTGTAGGGGTCGAACCACAAAGAAGCAACGAAGATAACCACAAAAACGGACAATCTATGAGAAAATCAATAAATGGTTTTGTGCGTTTTTATAGGGCTTTTCTATTTTTTGTGAGTTTTTAATATGTTGTATTTTTTTGTTTGTTTTTGGATTTTAATTTTTATTTTCTTTTTATAGTTTTCTAATTTTTAATATGTTTGTCTATTTACAAAGATATAATAGCTATATATGTAAATAAGATATAAATATAAATATAAAAAATCAGAAAATAGAAATAGGTACAATTCTTTTTATTTTTAAGGTTTAAAATATATTTAAAGATAGCTATAATTTGTATAAATATTAATAATAGATATATAAATATATATAGTATAGTAGTCCATATAGGGTTTTATATTTATAAATATAGCTAAAAACAATCAAAAAATATAAAATAAATGTTTTTATCTTTTTTATAGTTTCTTCTGTTTTGGTGATTTTTTTTGTGTTTTTTGCTAATTTTTATGTATTTTTAAAGTTTGAAATACTCCAAAATAGGGAGTTAATTAGTAGTTGAATTATTTTGAGATTTAAAAATGAAACATGAAGTCAAATTTTTTCAAAACTATTCTAATATATGCTATATTATATAAAGAAAAGTATACAACATAAAACTACTTTTGGGCGTTTATAGAATTTTGCAATTAGGAGGGTTTTTCTATTTTAAGGTTTTTCTTCCATATTTTTGTATGGTTTTTGGTCTAGAGTTATATTATACAGAAATATAAAATATCTATTTTTGAAATTTTAGATTAGTTTTTCTATTTTTAAATATTTTTTATATCTAAATAGGGGATAAATAACTTCTAAATGACTTTTAATAAATGGAAAATGCAAATAAAAGATAAAACAAAAATATGGTTTAAATAATCAACATGTCAAGAGATTACTATGATTTTCCCATAATTTTCAGAGAGGGGAGCTATTTATGAAAATGGACAAGCATAAATAAAAATATACAAGCAGTCGTGGTATTTTTGTAATATAAATAAATTAAAGGGGTTGTGATGCAAAAATACGCAAAGCTTTGAACTTAATTACACATTTAATAATTAAAACAAAATAACTAAACTTGAGAGTGGTCCTCTCCAATTTTCCCAGCTCATGTGGGGACCACATGAGCTGAGCCGGTGCGGACCCCGATGCAGTATACAATAAACTCATGGGGATCTGTGCAAATTTCACACAAATGTTTACACTATGGTTTATTTTTACATGAATAAAATAAAATATAAAAAAAGTGGAAGGGGTTCGATGCAATCACCCCCAAAACATGTGCGATGATCAACAATCGCGATTGATTCACTTAAAGCTTGGACGACTAAGATATGGCGATATCACGTCGCCAATCGAAGGCCGAGATTACATTTGGGATCTCATTTAACAACATGACCTGTCCTCGATCCAATGGTTCTCCTCAAAACTAGAGACGGGCATGGATCCAACGGTTGCTGCTCTTCCTCATGAACATGGAAGAACATTGCTACAATGGAGATTTGATCCATGATATCTTTCTCCTCTGAGCTCCTCCGATGTCGTTCTGATGCTTTACTCGTACCTGATGACAATTCGTAGCTACTAATGTCCTCTGAAAGGTCCAGGACCCAGTGATGGGGTCTTGGAGGCTCGCAAGCACAAAGGACCTAGAGGTCATGGTTTGGACCTAACTCCCCTCAGATGGATATTCAGAACCTATTGAATATGTAGAAAGGATGGCAGTGTAAAGGAGCAGGATTCTAGCTTTTATTGGCGGGAGATCGAGGAGAAAATGAGAGGGGGTAGCGAGGTCCGGTGAAGGCAGTGAAGATGACCTTGATACTTCGATATAGGAGGAATCAGAGGGGTCTGGTGGTATGGGAAGGTGGAGAAATGGAAGGGGAGTGTCAAGCGGAGGTCGGCAAGTCAGAACATGGACGTGGATGGTGGAACAGAGGATGAAGATCTGGAGTTCTAGCAAACTAAAATCTAAGTTCTACGCTAATCTAAATGATTACAACGTAAAATAAAAGATGAAAATAAAAACTACAACTTACATCTACCTAGAAAGCAAAAAAAAAGGACTGCTTGTACTTGAGATCAAGGAGCAAGAACCATCGTCGGTGGAGGTCCGACGAAGGTGTGGATCACTTCAAATGACGCCCATCACACGCTGCAAAACTGATGGGGAGCGAGCTATCATGAAGCTCCACTCATCTAACGAAAGATCTAAAGGATCAAAGCACCAAGAAGGATCAAAAAAAATAAAATGGGTGACTGGGTGACTTATGTATATGCGAGGGTTGACCAAATGAGAGCGTGAGGATCGAGGCACGTACGAGGATGGGGAGTGGTCGTCATGATGGAGGGATGTTCAATGGTGAAGTTTCATGCATCTCCTTGGGTAGTGCATCATGCAGGAAAAATCAACAAAGAGGAAGGGGTCGACTCTGATAGGCCTAGGGAGGGAGGATAGTTGACACGAGGTCACCAGTCCTCACGCTCCCATTGGCCCTTGTCAGGAAAAAAATGGATAAAATAGGGAATAATTCCCTTATTAAATGATTTTAAAATAACAAATGATTCTATTATTTTTTATCAAAATATATAAAAATATTTGTTATTTTATGCAGTATTTTATTATGATTTTTATTTATGTTTATAAAGTAATTATTTGGTAATTAGTTTTTACATGTATAATTATAGGTATAAATACATGTATATGATATATTTTATTTTATTTTATTTTTATATTTTATTAGTTTATATCCATAATTTTTATATTGTAGCTTATTTAATTACATATTTACATATTTTTAATATATTTTTTTGAATTCATTTATTTATTTACATAATTATATACATGTATATTATAGGTATAATTTACCTATATATTGAAGTATATTCTTTATTTTATTTTTGATGGCTTTATTTTATTTTAATTATGTAGATGTATTTTGAATACTATCTATAATTATATAAAAACATAAGAAACTTAAAAATATAAAGAATAAATATAATGAGTATTTTATATAGGTATATTGCAAAATGAGGGCCCAGAAGTCAACTTTTGCATCAAATTAAATGAAACCACCTTCATTAAATAGATAATTTGATTTTATGAATAATAAAGCGAGTTTGATTAATTTTGTATCTGTATGAAGAAGATACATGTTTGTAAAGTTTTCTTTGCACCTTTTTATTCTGTGTGTCACGGGCACACTATGCATTATTTTCGAATGAAATAAATATTATATTTTTATTTGTATTTTTATGTACAAGTTTCATATAGAGGGTTTGTTGATTTAAGTATAAATAATAGAGAATAAAATGGGTCGTAAAATGCAATTATTGGGCAAAAATAATTAGGGTTTTTATGTTGTTTTCTGTATAATTGGTCTGCCCCATCTCCCCCTACTTTATTCCTTATTGACCAAGTCATCATGATGATTGGGTCTCAGGATCTAAGGACACTCAGTGTCTTTGACACTTCATTCTTTTTCTTTTCTTTTATTTTTTCTTTTTTTTGTATTAAATACATTACTTTATACAATATATATGAATAAATAAATGAATGTTATTTTGCATAAATTAATATTATATACATGCTTTTAGCTAGGGACTTAAGGTCAAAATGAATGAATAAATGTGATGAAATGGAGATTCATCGCACCCCTTGTACTTGCTTTTGCCAGTCCCTAGCAAACACATATGATAATAAGTGCAGAATAAGAAAACAAAGAAAAGAAAAGGAAATAAACTGGATTGATTTTAACTTTTAAACTTATTTTGGTAAATTCAAAGTTTGGAGCTTTTGTCAGGTTGATCGGAACCTTATTGGGAAGTGGACTTGAAAACTCAACAACCTCTAAGAACTACAAAACTATGCCCAAGTGTCCTCAAAAGCCAAGTCAGAACAAGTCGACGTCATATACAATCCCTTATGACTATGAGTATATCTTGTACAGTGTTGGTGATACGTATCTCCTCTCAGTGGAAGCGATAAAGAGACAGTTTTCTCCAACATGGTGACCCTAATTCCCCAATCCATCAACTCTTTCCTCGATAAGCAAGGTATTCCCTTCTAAGTTCAAGTGCAACTGGCTCAAGAAGAGGAGGTGGAGAAGAGAATGGGTGGTATCTAGTGTAGCTACCTATCCTAGGATGCTTGACCATTGTAGCCAAGTCATCCAGCTACGGGTTCACATGTATCGTTGACTTTGAAGCACAAACTTGAGTATCGAATATACATATTCCGATGGGAATTGATTTTTCTATGATTTTTTCCTACTATTTATAACAACATTTACATATGGGCTTTTTCTTCTTGAACCGGTACATTATCCCTCTTCTGAAGTATTATTGCAACCCACAACCTTCTATCCTTGGATCCTGTCACTACTAGATCGGGTTGGGGAACAATGGCCACATATTGTGACTTCTTATGTTTCCATTCTCTTGTGTCTCATGCAGAAAAATCGAGCCCTCTACCACTTCAACTGAGTTAGGCAAAGTATAAGGTGCATGTGTGCAAGTTAGGTCACTGTCGAAAAGAGTAATGCATGTGTTTCAAAATATTCTACTTAGGTAGTCAAGATGACATCAGAACCTAGTCTAGTTGTCTCAATGAATTATGTCTAGCAGGCATGAAACACATCAATTCCAGTTCCTTTAAGGTCCCTGTGATGAAGTGAATTAAGGTCCAACCAAGCTCCAATCTTCGAATTTTATTTAGATTAGTTCAATTATCATTATAAATTCGAAAAATACAAATGTAATGCAATGCAAAGAAAATCTTTTTATGAATCAATTTTCTGATTTTGAATTTTTATGGATTTTTGAAAAAGTTTTGCAAAATTTGATGCAGATTTTGAAAATATTTTTCAAATTTTTAGTTTTGATTTTTTTATTTCTAGGGGTTTTTTAATAAGGATTAGTGAAAGAAGTTTATACATATATTTACATGGGAGTGCATCACTATTAACAATAATTAGTTGAAGAATTTACACTAGGAATTTATAATGAATAAGCTAGTTGTATTTACAAATTTCTATATAATGATTATGTATATGTACAAGGCTCTCAAAATAATTTGCAAATATTTTAACAAACATTTTGAAAACTTCATTTTGTAAATAATTTTTACAAATACTTTTTCAAACATTCAAAAAAACTTGAAAATCATTTTGTAATGATTTTTCAAACGATATGTAAAGATTTTTTAAAATATTTTACAACATTTTCAAATCATTTGCAAATTGAATTTTCAATAATTTTATTCAGATAAATGAAAATATCTTTTGCAAATATTTACAAAAGATTTTTACAAAGGTTTGAAAACATTTCACAAAAAGTTTTCAAAAGGGGTTTCAAAAGATTTTTCAAGATATTTCCAACTATTTTAAATTATTTTGTAAAATATTTTTAAATTGATTTATTAATTAGTATATACAAAGAATTTTAAAGAATGTGTATACCGATTTATTCTTTATGGTTTATTGATTGTATATCCTTACCCATATAGTATATTAGTTGTATTGTTCAAAATACGCAAGTATGACCCCCTTATACTTAGCTTGAGTTTTGTCCTCACAGAATAGAGAGAAAAAAGAAGGCATAACTCGTACTAAGTATAGAACTAGCTTGAGTTATGTCCTCATATAACAGAGAGAGAAAAGAAGACATAACTCGTAGAAAATCCTATACTACAACGATTGAATAATAAAAGAATGAGAAGCCGATTGTCCCTCATATACTTAGGATTAATTAATCCTAAGTATAGAAGATTGTATGCAACATGCAGGGTGGGCTGAGGGTGGGAATGAACAGATCAACAACTCGGTATATCTCCCCCTATGCTTAGGGTAAGAGATCCCTAAGTGTAGACAGGAATATCAATATGAGAGGAGACGAGCGAGGGGACCGATATACCAATAAAAAGAAAAAATACGATGCGGGTATGAGCACATCACTCCCCCTATACTTAGCGTAAGAGATACCTAAGTATAGGCAACAACAAGAGTGGCAAAACAGAATGAAGAAAGAACACTCGACTTGTTCACCTCCCCTATACTTAGGACAAAGCTCATCCTAGGCAAGGCAAACACACAAATCAAGGTGGATGAGTAAATGGGAGATGTAACGAAAGAAATAAAAACTAATATACAAGGTGATGAATGTATAATAACCAAGAAGGTAGAAATCATACCTTCTTACGCGACCGTTGAGGAATGGATCTCACAAGGTGCAAGTCGATATCGGGGCCATCAGCTGACACAACCCGATCATGATCGACATTGTGAAGATCCTCAGCCATCTCAGAACGAACATGCACAAACTCATTAGTGGAAGTAGTCTGGTCAAGTTCAGCCTAGGAAGTCTCTCCTAAATTTGCCCTATGTGGTAAGGTATCTATAATGTAAATGTTACGGATCTCATCAACACATCGTCACACACATGAAGAGGGAACTCCAAGGTCTATGCTTTCAGAGTATTCCTCCCTGAAGAGGAATTCTCGGGTCTCGGTATCATCCATTATAAAGCAAACATCTCTGATCTAAGCGGCTAGGTCGTAATCCTAAGGGTCGGCTGACACGGGTGCACTCTCATCAGATATGGGTCTCTAGCTGATAGTGGGTGCAGTGATCGTCTCAATAAGAAATCTCTCGTTGTCAGGATGAAAGTGTATCTCTCCATATCCATAATCAATAACGACTCTCACAGTGACAAGAAAAGGTCGTCTCGGGATGATTGGAGTGTGCTCCACAGAGGTGGAGGTCTCCATAGGTAATACAACCAATCAACAGTGTAGCTCATGACCTAGATATGTATGATGACATTCTCAAGAATACCCTTCGTACTCTTTATTGATCAATTAGCAAATTGATAAATCATCTTGATTTTCTTGAGAGGCCCCAGCTTGAGTGATTGGAAAAGAGGGAAGGGTATTATATTAACTGATGTACCGTCGTCAAGGAGAGTGAGATCAAAATGGTGGTCAGAAACGGCACATCTCATGAAGGGTGTATTAGTGTCCCCTTTCCTATACGGCAGGCGATGGTTGATGGCATGGGTAGTAGCCATGGTAAGAAAGTCTCGCACCATCTCTGTTGATCTTCCCGACCCCCATGGTCGCCCTAGCTTGTCACTCAGCTTTGTGTTGTCTCTTTCTCTTCTTGGGTGTGGGTGCAGACAAAAGGTTCATAGCCTTTCAAAGTGAGCTATTAACATGTTAAAACATTAAAAATACATAAAAATTAGCAAAAATATATAAAAAAATAACAAAATAAAGAAAATTATTAAAAACACAAAAACTATTTCCTAAATTTTAACTATATTTAGGTACATTTAAAATTAGAAAACCCTATATATATTATATATACATAATAGTAGTTATATACTTATTATTATTACCTATCACTATATTATATATTTAAAACCTTTATAAAAAGATTATTCCTTTATATTATATTATATTATATAATTTATAATATCTATTATTATTACTATATATACATATATATTATATCTTAAAAAAAGAAACTAAAATTTTGCAAAATAAAAAAAATATAAAATATAAAACAATTAAAAATCCATAAAAAAATAATTATAATTAAAAACCACAAAAAATCAGAAAATGAAAAATACATAAAAATATTTATTATTGATTTTTATTAATTAATAATAATTATACTTATCTAGTTTGCTCTCAGTGGTTCGACCCCTACTAGTTTGTCACTGTACACATTCTTGTAGGGTATAATTAATTTCACCCCGCATTTATTCGTTGTTTTGTCTATATCGTGGGGCGATTGTTGACTTAGTTGGTTATTTGAGTATAAAGAATTGAGATAGGTATTGATATATCGATTGTCGGATCTAACTTATCGGATACCGCAAGACCTCCAAGACCAGATGCTAGGCATCTCATCTACTCGACTGATCACCCATCTAAATGATTACTTCCCTTCATTAAGAATTCTGGTCTCCTAAAATAGATGTAACATATTGCATATATGAGTAGAAGCACCAGAATCTATAACCAACTACCATCTCGTCCTACAATAAAATTGGTTTCAATTATGAAAGTAGATTTTATACATGTTAGGGCATTATCTTTACCCTTCTCTAAGGTTTTCAGATAATTTGGACAATCTCTTTTCTATTACCCCGGCATTTTGTAGTGATGACATACATTCATTTTATCGGATGTCAAATGCATGGAAACTTGAGAGGATGAGTCAACACTTTAAGTCTTCTTCTTGATCTGTTGGGCCATACTTTTCCGGAACCCATGATTTTATCTGCACTCTATGCAGTTCACATCATCGAACATCTCTTTTAGATTCATCATTATATCATGGGCATTCTCTAGGTTAATATGTTGCTTTCGAAGCACATTAGACATAGACCCTAGAATATAACATCGAACTAGTGCGTGGTCTTTATTAATATTTTCATTACATTTAATTCGTCCATTGACACAGAATTTATATGCTTACTCTCGGTGAGTACATATTCTATGCGCTACGCAGAGAGAACAAGCTCCAAATTATGAAGCTAGTCTGAATAATTTGGTTAGGTCAATTGGTCGACCTCTAGAAGATTGCTGAATGGGTTCGTGAATTTCATATCTAAGATTAGGAAATAATCTCATTAGAACATATAAATAATTGTATATTCAATTTAAATTCTTTGACTAAGGAATTTTAAATCAAAGTTGTATTGCCTTTTAATACTTTGAAAGTGCATTCCCTTACTGAACTTTCATATAAAGAGATATACTTACCACTATATCTACAACAAGATCTGGGATCTCTTTTCTACCTTTGTTACACCCCAATAATATGAGAAAATGTAACTTAGGTAAATGAAGCGGGAACTCATTCTACCTTGCAAGTCCAACTTGCATTTTCCAATTCGGTCTTTAACACCCGAACCCACCACACCCAAGGTGATTTTGACCTGTTGTTAATTGAACCAACCCTTAACATGAATAGTACTTGCTATGTGCAATCCAATACCATGTCAATTATATAAGGGGCAATATTGGGTCACTATGGATACGGTTTGTCTCTTTCGATATGCAAAGAGCCCAATTCATGTGTGCTTGTGCACCAGAGTTATGACTTCACATAGGCAACTCCAACGCATAATCAATGGTGACAGAACCCTTCACTTTGATGGGAGATCATGAATGTCATCTTATGATCCTCCATATCCCATCTAAATTTTATTTAATCATTTTGAATCAAATTCTTATAATTAATTCTTCCAATGGAATTATAGTTCTGTTAATAATAGATTGTTTATTTTAATTGAATTAAGTTAATTTAATCATGTTAAATTAATTAGCAATTCAATGCCACAATAAACAATTTAATTTGATTGATATTACTATATAGCATACACCCTCACATTGAGAAATTGTATGATTTCAATTAGTTGTTTAAAGTATGCAGAGACTTCTCATGTTATCCATCCTTGAAATGGATCAAGCCAGGTCAGACAGATAATGCTAGCAGTGAGTGCTTCCACTGCAAATGCGGTGTAGGGTGCCAATTAGTTAACCATTAGCATATCCACAACTTAAACACCATCGCCCATTCAATTCAAGACTACACAACTGATACAAATTGTACTAAGAGGTTTATCGTTCACATGCTCTTGATGATCAGTATGATACTATATAATAATCTCTCAGAAACTTAAGCATATTAAAGCATTTTTCATGTCCTAAATTTCTAGTCATATCAAGCAAATAAGTTTGGTTTTGCATGTAAAAAATGTATTGCAACTATTGTAGTATGAATTAGGGTTTTGTCATGAAACATTCATTTAATAGAGGTTATTGATTATCACATATTTATCTAAATATATGGAACACCATTTAATAAGAGAAAAATTACAACTTTCACGATTAATATTTAATGATAAACACATTAAAAAACATCTTTAAGATGATCCAATAATCTTCTGACCCATTTCCACTAAATATCACATATCTCGGGCAAACAGAGTCGATCACGCAAAATAAATTCGATCAGTTTAATGCTTTACTTCTTAACTTAATTCATGTATTTCTAACATGTTTCATGACATGAAAATAATAACCAAAATTTATTTAATTACTGAGTTTACAATCAGAAACAATGCACTGCGGGAACTTTCGGTTTTTAAAACGATGCCCGTTTGATGCCAACTATTGAAAAATCTTTTGGGGACATATTTGTACATTCTAAAAACATTTAAATATCCCAAAAATTCATTCAAAAGGGCACAAATAGAAGCTTTTTCATATGAGAAAAAAATTATACAAAAATGTATCTACAAGAAAAAACAACAAGTCCCCGCGCATCCGATGTCCAAACCTTGTTCTCTTAGGATTTGGATCACATACAAGACCTATGACCAAAGCTCTGATACCATTTTAATATGAGGGTATTCTCCTCACATATCATAGAAGCATGGAGATCGCATCTTATGCGATCTAGGTAGACTAGTCACACTAGTCATAAGGGGCAGCATACACTAAAATTTTTCGATGAAATCACATGACATTGGAGCTATTCTCATGTTATTTCCTCATGATCACAAACAACTATTAGGGTTACCTCTTGTACCATGATCGTGATCTGTATGTCTTTAAACGAAGAGACCTCCTATCTCAAGTCTGATTCGATGGAGAGAGCATTTACATGTGCGTGGATGAGACACATGATTCCCGTAGTCCAAGTCGATGATCCGATCGTAGAACCTACTGATTTCGTATAACAAAATCCATGATCTTCCTCAAGAGCGCAAGATATCAAAGAATACAGAGATACACGAGCAGTTGATCCAGGAGCACAATGGTAATACGACGACAATGAAGTTTTCTCTACAAACCCCTGAAGTAGACGGCCACTAGGGTTTGAGAGAGAGGCTACATGGATCTGTATATGGGAGAAAGAGAGGGTTTTTTGTTGCTTTAACTTGTGTCTTTTTTATACAACATTGGATGGCTAGGATGCATTCCTAATTCAAATTAATGGTCTAGATTTTGTTGCAATAATTTGCAACAACAATTGATTAGTTTAAAAGAAATAAATAAGTTGAAAATATTCTTCATCATATTTAATTCAATTAAATCAATTCATGGTCATGAATAAAGGAGTAGAGAAGCACTTTCCATGCAAGGGAAAGGAGATAGCCTCCTTCCCCTTTTGGATGGGTAGATGTCCACTATGTAATTGGAGAGAGATTTTCTCTCTCCAATTACCATCTAATGTAATCTCATTTATATTAATTATTTATTCAGAGAATTATCTATAAACAAAATATCATCAAATAATTTGTAAATTATTTGTGATAATTTCAAACAAGCCATTGATTAATTGTGAATCATATTCATCCATCCAATATTAAATGTAAATCACATTTATACTTAATTGTGCAATGTGAATCCAATTCACATTTAATTGTACAATGTGAATCTGATTCACAATAACTTAATAAATTGTAAATCATAATTACAATCAAACTCTCTATGATATTATGAATTATATTCACAATACAAATATAATTATTGTGGATAGTGATATCCACATTGATCATATCTATGATAAATCCAATTTAATTATCTTATATGTCTTTCTACATGTTTCCAAATAATGTGAATCATATCCATATTATTAATGATAATTAAATATTATTAATGATAATTAAATCATTTTTTATCATAATTATTCCAATCTCATATATTATCAACAATAGAATTATTCTAGAACTTTTTTAAGAATAATGTACTTTCTCTGCAGATACTTGGAGATAAGAACATGGCAATTGTATATTCCATGTATAGTGACTTGGATGTTGAGATCTAAGCTCATATCCAGATCTAGAAAATCGCTCAGAGAAGTCTGATCAAGTCAGATCTCATTGAATCTAAATCATATTCAGATCAATGTTCAACATTTGGACTAAGATTGGATAATCAATCTTCTGAGTGGAGTCTTAAAATCCAAACTTGTTTCATCACTCCCTGGAAATAGAAGCGTCACGATTATACAATCATTTAAGATTACATCACCATTGAGTATTCCTAATACCCGTACATCCTGCATATCAGGAGACCTAAAATAAAAATGAGGTTTTTTATCTTCTTCAGGATTTTATCATTAAGTTTCTCATCCAATCATTGAGAGTTGGTATCAATCATATGCTTTCCAAAAGCATATACCATACCTACAAAGCTTAGCATGTTCCAAATCAAGACGGCTATCAATGGAATTTGGTTGGTCTCAATATCTCATGAGTGAGCTCATGTCTTCAATTCAGTAGTGAGCATGTATGATCCCTTTGAGAGATTGTATTACTCATATGTCATTGTATGCACACCAGCTTGCCAGTGTATAGACCTTGATTAGGTCATCAACCTAATGGTCTGCCTAATTTACATACTTAGACATATAGTAACGTATCTATCTCCGATTATAGGATGCATGCATGTATTGTGACATCATACAATACAAGTCTTGGTTATGGTCTCGTTAAGTCAACTCTTTGACCTAAATTATTTGACACATTTGAATCTCTATTCCTATGCAGAGGACCTGCATCAAGAGGTCGGTCAGATACCAACCTTTGGAGTAAGGATTGACTTCTCCTTATCGTGCTGGAGATCCTCTCCCAACAAACACTTGACGGTGCTAGATGAGTCATCAATCTAACTTTTTAGATATCATCAAAACACCAACCTCTATGATTCAACCATTAAATGAACGGTTGTATGTCTATCAAGACAACCATGGTACATAACCCTAATTGTATTAAGAGACCTTATAAGTGCATTCGTTCATTAATCTCAGATAGGGAGTGAACATCAATAACTTTTATAGATTAATTGTAGAAATGGTTCGCTTGTGGTCACATGTCCAACACTATACACTTATAAATGTACGTAAGTATTTTTATCGTGGAACATTCAAGGGTTAGGCAGATCATGGATGCTTACCCATCTAAAAACCTTAGAGCATACGCACAAGATAAATATTTGATGATACATGTCATACACATTCACAGTCGAAATGCCCAAGTGAGACTTTCTTCCCTTGACCATTTTGATTGATATTCTAATCAATTTTCAATATGGTGTGGAGGAAAACACTAATTTGGAGGAAACTAAAAACAAACTTACTTTATTTATTTCGAAGGCGAGGGTTTTTAATTATTTATTTTTTTGAAAATTTTTATTTTATATTTTTTAGATTTTAAATCTAATAATTTTTATTTTATTTTAAAATTATCTGCTTTTTAGATTTTTTAATGATTATAATAAACAGTACAAAGTTCGACACGTTAGATACAAAATTCCTAGAAAATATTACACTAATATTCCAAAAATATGAAATAAAATGAAATAAAAAATTATCCGAGGTTTCAGATGCAAAATACCCAGTCCCCCTCACGTGCACAAGCAAGTGAGGTAACATGGATTGGACCTAAGTGCAGATATGGAAACTACAATTGGCGAAATGCAAAATGTCTAAAATCTTTAATGCTACAGAAGAAAGTTTAAATACTAAAAAGAAATTACAAATGTGGGGGGGAGACACGATCAGACCGCTGGGAGGATTCCACTTGACACGTGGCTGCATCTGGACGACTGGCACCGGTTCAAGCTGGACGCATGAGATTAGACCTCGGATGAGATCTGACGGTGGAGACATGGCTCGATCTGACGGTGACTGCTCCACCTGGAATGCATATGCAATCAGACAACTCTGAGGGTCTATGGAGGAACAACTCAAGAACAGACGGCAAGGGAGCTTTGATTTATCAATGATCTACCATTCTTCATCCCCTGAAGCTCGGGTGAAGAGCAAAATGCTCATGGGCATCTTCCGCTTCGAGTAGAGCCTTTAGAATTGTTCAGAGCTTGCCGGAGGAGCCCTGGAGAGCATGAGGACATGTAACCTTATTCGTGGACTAAAAGTGTCTCAGATGAGGCTCTTTCTCTCCAGTACATGCACGGTTAGGTTCGCGATACAAAAGCGAAGGCGCTGGAGGTGCTACTAGGCTAAGATGAATGAAGGTGATGCTACAGCGGATGTCTCCGATGAGCAGCGGAGGAGGAGACATTGGTCTCCTGATCTGGGCTTGATCAAGTTGGATGGGGGTGCGTGGAGCGTAAAGCAGCAATGGGGGACGAAATGAGGGTGAAAAAGGGGTCGGAGCATGGTCGAAACACGATGGAGAGGTTCGTCGGAGCTTCGCTCTGGCTAACTACAATTTGGCTTTTTGATGAAATGTACGCTAAATTAACTAGAAATAAAACCTAATATACCCTAACACCGAACCTAAGAATCGAAAATGCAAAGGAATAAATGCTCACCTGCCCGAAGGAGTTGGGAGCGGAGCTCACAATGGAGCTAGCTGGCTGAGCTTGGATCTTCAACCTTGATCCTCTTCCTCCATACCAAAGTAGTCCTCGGCCCTTCTGCTGTCACCAGGAATCTTCACAACATGAACCTTGGGGATTTTGAGGGGTTAAGGGAGATCAAATTCAAATGGTACCCAAGGGAAGATATATGTACATGGGAGAGTTTGATTGGGAAGGGTGCTCGATGTAGAGGACCTCAGATCAAGAAGTCAAGGGCACGTGAAAGAGCATTATCGATGTATAAAAGTCAAAGAAGAATCGAGTCGTTTTCATGAAAGAATCGAGCAGAGAAAATTGGTGAAGTCGAGGTGTAGGGGCTTATGAAAGAGCAGACCTAGGGAGGTCAGAGAGTTGACCGGGGTCAAGTCTGACTAGTCTCCCATTGGCCCATGTCAGCGAGGAAGGCGACAAAATCAGGGAAAAACTCTTATTAATTTAATTTACATTACTAAATTATTTTCTTAATTTTTAGTTAAAACACGAAAATGTTTGTTATTTTATGTAGTATTTTATTATGATTTTTATTTATTTTTTCAAGTTAATTTATAATAGCTTGCTTTTATAAGTATAATTATAGATATAATGGCCTATGTTTTGAATATTTTATTTTTATTTTCTATTCTAGATCTTATTAATTATTATAATTATTTTATACATTTATAATTTATTTAAATATACACAAATATCTTTTTATTGAAATTTTCTGAGTTTATTTGTACACTTAATTAATTATAAGTATTTATTATATAGGTATATGTAAGTACAATTCATCTACGTATATTTGTATATTTATTTATCTTGATTTATTTTTAATGGTTTTATTTTATTTTAGTTATGTATATATGTTAAAAATAATATCTACAAAAATATAAAAATATAAGATAATGGAAAATGTAAAAAATAAATAAAATGAATATTTTATTCAGGTATGATGTACAATAGGGGTCCCAAACCTAACTTTTACATCTTAACTCCAAATCAAATGAAACTACCTTTATTAAATAGCTAATAAAAATATATACAATTAAAGGTGGTTTTGATGAATTTTGAGTTCATATGGAGAAGATATGGGACTGTGAAGTTTGGATTTTGGCCTATTATTTTAAGTATAGAAGGTACAATATGCAATATTTTTGTGCAAAATCGATTTTTATTTTTCTATGTATTTTTATCTATAACTTTCATGTACAAAATTTCTTGATTTTTTACAAATAAAAAAGAATAAAATAGGTCCCACAACTCAATTATTTGATAAAATAAATTAGGATTTTTATTGTACTTTTGGCTATTATCTCCCCTACTTTATTCCTTGTCGACCCAATCATCATGATGTCTAGGTCTCGGGGTTTTGGGGTAAATTAATACCTATGATATTTCATTTCTTTTTCTTTTCTTTTCTTTATTCTTTTATTTTTACTTTAAATAAAGTATTATATACAATTTTACAAAATAAACAATATATGTTATATTCTGCAAAATAATGTTATTTACAAGCATTTTGCTAGGGTTTAAAGGCTAAAATGAAAGAATAAAGGTGATGAAATGGAGATTCATTGGATGTCAATCTTTGGAGTAAGGATCGTGTCTCTTTCTCGGGCTGGAAATCTTTCTTGATAATCACTTGGAAGTGTGGTTTAGTCCTCAATCTTACTATTTAGATATTCAACCTAGCACCAACCTCTATGATCCAACCATTGGACTGGTAGTTATATGATATAAAGATGGCCAAGGTACATAACCCTATTTGTACTAAGGGATCCATTAATAAGTACATGCAAATAGATAAATTTTAATCTTAAAAAGGGAGTGAAAATCAATAACTTTTATTGATACTAGATTATAATAATATTTATTGTATAAATGGTTCGGCTAGGTCTTATATGTCTAACAAAATCCTCTTTATACAATGGAGCTCTCTTCATCATTTAATCTCTGTTATTAGTAACTTGTACATGTCACATTGTTTGGCTCTACATATGAATTGTATAATAATAGGTCTTCTCGCAACAAGTGTTGTCCATAAATTGGCAAAATCTAATTATGAAAGTTGGCTAGGTAGTGGACCCTATTAGTTTGTTATTTCAATAATCGTATCATAATTTTGTTGTTTCTCAAAGTCATGGGGTTCTAACTGGGTGGTATCCATTGATCTATACCCTCAATAGTATAAAGATAATGACTTCTTCAACATCATTAATTTAACCCATAAAACTTTCACAACTGAGCTCCAAATTGCAAAAATCTAAGCCCCTTGAGATGGTGATGACAAAGAAGAGTTTTTATGCCATCTCACTGACTTGTCCTCCAATTGTATCATTTTATTTTGTAGGTGGCTTTAACCTCTATTATTTCTCCAGTTGAAACTCGTTAAAGAGACAAATCCTTTGCCACTATTGACACTTCAACTCTTGGTGCCAAAATTTTGGACCGATAGAATTAGGTAATGCCCTCTCAAACTATACTTGGATTGATGTAACTCAAAGTTGCTGAGAGAAATGGGATCATGCCCTTTTCTCACCTTCCGCATCTGACATCACTCCAATCATAAACATTAAACATTTACCTAAAATTTTCCCTAATCACAAACTATTTCCTTGTCAACATTACTACAAAGTATTTTTTCAAATGGAAGGTGACGAATCAGTGATCTATTATGTTTTTATATCTTTTTTGAGCAAAATTCATGTGTAATCCTTTACATTTTTTCTTGAGTTCATGCATATTTTTCAATTATATTTTGCATGCGTATTACATTCAAAATATTATAAAAAGAAAAAAAACACCTTGCAAAATACAACTCAAAAAGAAAAAAATAATAACTTAATCTTCTCATTCAATTTATCAATAAATATGGGCTCCAAGCCCATATTAAAGTAATAACTCATTTTATTTTTTACCTTTTTAGGTCTAGTTTTGAAGGGGGCCAAAAAAAGAGAAAGAGACAAAATAGGGGTTGACGTTAGCTCGCCAAGGGGATGACGTCAGCCTTCTTCCTCAATGGGAAGGAACAGCTGCCGCCACTCCTCCCCTCACCACAACCGCAATGGCTGGGGCGAATAGCCTCGGCCCCGCCAACCGGCCCCAACCCTCCATCACTCTACCACCGCCCATTCACTCCCTTGACAACTATAAGAAGGAGAGGGAGGCGGAGATCGAGGTGGACCCAACATCGACGATCGCCGACCTCCACCGCACCCATCTCTTTCTGGAGCTCGCCCTCCCCAACTCCACCATTCTGATGTCACCGACCTCCGTCGTGGTCCTCCACTCACCGTCGTGCTCTATCATGAGGGTCAAGTACGACCCCAATCCTTGGTATTATGACCTTTTATTTATTTATTATCTATATTTTTTATTTTCTTTTGGATATAGTTGTAATATCCCAAAAACCAAGTTTACTTTTTATAACTTTTTCATTTTCGAGTAATTTATTGCATTAAATAATAGTTCTTCCATCATCTTTTCATAAGTTATATTTCAGTTCCTAAAGGATCCATTTCCAAATTTCTAATTTGTTTTCTATCATTAGCAATTTTCTCAATGTGTTTTATTAATTAACATATTTCCACTCTTTTCTTATTTTTTTGAAATTACAAAACAATCCTTAAGTTTTATTTTATTACAATCTATAGCTTTTGAGTCTTTACACTTATGCCCCTATATCTTTGAAAATTCATTAAAAATAGCCATAAAATCTAAAAGATTCATCAAAAAACCACACGGTATCTTGTTAGCATTTATAATCTATTAGTACCAATTTTATTGCATTCCAATTTTTATAAAATCAAAGAAAATTTGAAAAAATACGTCATGCATGATTGCCGTTTTTTAAGCCAGTCTCTTTTAAAAAATTGTGTTATATTCATCCTGTCCATGTGTCCGATCCTTGAATTTATCGTTACACTCCTGAGAAGTTTTTTACATGTTCATTATTATCTGAAAAATATTGAGAATCATGTGTGTTCACATCGACATCTAAAATTCACTTTTTAGTACACTGACCTTTCGTGCTTTCAGAAGGGTTTTGGCTAAATAAACCAACCTTCAATACACCTGTTATAGGATTCCTCATAATATGATCCCGCTCTTTCATATTTTCTGACCTGGTCTATAGCCAAATTATACAAATAATCATTCCATTCTATAGTACTCATTGAGACCTTTTGAACAAGCCCAAGGACATCGAAATAGGAGTTTGTATGCGAGAGTTGTGCGTAAAATACGAGTAGGTTGTGGTTATTGGATCCATACTCGAACCAGATTGGGCGGAACCTATATAAGAGGGGGTAAGTGATGAATCCACATTTCATCATCTTTATTCTATCATTTTGGCCTCAAAAACCCTGGCAAATGCTTGTAAACACCCTTAATTCCCGCATTTTAGCATTCATGCATGTGTGTGTGTAAATAGTGTATAAAATACAGTTTTTAAAGCCAAAATTATAGAATAAAGAAAAGAAAAGAAAAAGAATAAAATATTGTAAATATTTTATGACCCAAAACCCCGAAACCTAGGCATCTAGATGAATAGGTCGACAAGGAACAAAGTAGGGGGAGATAAGGGCCAGAATCCAATAAAAATCCCTTTTATTTTAATTCATTCTTTATTCATTTTGGGACCTATTTTTGGTTCTACATTTTATACCTCAAATAAAAAACCTTGTACATGAAAGTTGTAGATAATTAAATATAGAAAAATACAAAATTGATTTCACACAAAAATAATGTATAGATAAAAAGTTATTATCTGAATAAGATTCTAGAATCCCAACTTCCCAAACATGTATCTCTCAAATAAAAACTAGAAATGTATCAAAATCACCTTTAATTGTATATAATTTTCAATAAGCTATTTATGAAGGTGGTTTCGTATTTTGTGGAGTTACGGTTTGAAAGTTGAGTTTTGGACCCCTATTGTATACTTGTACAGATTAAAATATTCATTTTATTTATTATTCATTATTTCTATAATTTTATATTTTTATAAATTTATAAATATTCTTTATAATATATGTGTACATTAAAATCAGAATAACAACATAAAGAAAACACAAAAATTAAATACCTGTATAATACATGTACATATACCTATATAATTACTACTTATATTTTATTAAATATACAAAATACATCAAAAAAATAAAATAAAAATATATTTAAGTGATAAAAATATTTTATAAATTTACAAAATAATAAACCAAAATTAATAAAATTAAACACAAAAATAAAAATAAAATATTAAAATATATAGATATATATACCTATATAGGCTATAAAAGGTAACTTGTATTTTTATACCTCATAAAAAATAAATAAAAATCATAATAAAATAATTCATAAAATAATAAACATTTTTTATTTTATAACCTAAAAATAATAAATTCATTTACTATTTTTAATTGAATTTTCAAAGATTTTTTGCAGGGTTTTTCCTAGTTGGTCCACGTGGACCAACCAGGTGTCAGTCAGCGTTGACCCCGGTCAACTGGTTGTCCTTCCCCATGTCCCTTTATCAGAACCTCATTTTTTACCCCTTTTCTCATTTTTTTCGAGGCCAAACCTTGCACCATTTCGCGTAACCGCCTTCTTGACTTTTCTCCCTTGGACTTCGGTGATTCACGCCCCTAGCTTTCCTTGGGCGTTGGATCGCTGCATCGCGCCCTGTGCCTCGTTCTTCCCAGCCATTCGTCAACCATTCAAATACAACCCCCTACTTCCTCCTCGATTTAGAACCCCTTTGGACCACCAATCTCATCCCCTGTTGTGCGCTACTGAGAGTAGGAGGTGACAGCTCCATATTCCGACCGTCGGGCGGGTCGTGGAAGGTCTAGGAGGTCTCCACCACCTCCAGCGAAGCTCGCCGTCGAGTTTCCCCACCTCAGGTGATTTCACCTTTGAGGACGTTATTTCCTTTGGTTTCCTTTTGCATTTTTCTTCCCTGTACCCGTAGGATTAGAATCCCATCGTTCGTTTCACATTTTCCTCCATCAAATCGCCTCATTAACCACCTCGCCGGAGGTAGCTCCAGTCGAGTCTCCCTCACGTCGTTCCACGCCTCCATTTTGACTCCGTGGGGTCGAGGCACATTTCCCTCGATCCTCTCACCATTTCTGCAGGTCCATACGCGCACGTCGAGCTGCCTGGGAGTATTGGGACCCTCACCGAAGCTTCTTGGAACTTCATTGCTCCGCCGCCTTCGCCTGCCATCTCTGGTGGACGGCATTCCATTTTTGAGCTCCCAGCACATAGAGGAGGACCCTAGGAACTTGCAGCCCAATTTTGGAGCCCAAAGATCACCGGAGGACGGAGATCGGACTCAAGGAATCTCTCCTCGTCGGCATTGCTTCCCAGTTCGTCCTCCGCCCTCCAGCACCGTCGGATCAGGCCGGAGATCCAGACCGATCAGCCGCCGTTGGATCCCCTTGCGCCTCCATCGTTGGATCTTCCATCGGGGATCTAATCATGGCCGTCCAATCCGAACCGTCATCGGGCGCTCCCGTGCCGCCACGTGTCAAGTGAAGAGTCGCCCGCCGTCGGATCGACAAGCGTGGGTATTTTGCACTTAAACCCTCGCCATTTTGTGTATTTATTTATTAGCATAGAAACTTTCATTTGCAGTTTTAAAAGTTTTGTAATAATTGCAAACAGACCCTCGTACTTTTTATATTTACATCTAGGTCCTTGTCTACGTCACCTCACGTGACTCATGCACGTGGGGTAGTGGACATTTTCCGGGGACACCCTTGCAGGTCTTGTTATTTCGTTCTGGTCCAGGAAGTAGTTTATTAAGTGTAATATTTTTTGGATATTTTGCAAAGTAGCCCCTTGGGTTTTTGTGATTTGCTTTTAGGTCCTCCCTAGGTGCGTGAGTACTACGTGCGTAGATGGGACTTTTGCAGTTGTACCCTTGCGTATTTGGCTATTTGTGATTAGCCCTGGAATTTTGTTAATTAGTTATTTATTTTGCGAAAAATTGCACTATGGCCCTTGGAGTTCTGTATATTTACATAAATACCCCCGCTAGTGTTGATTTTTCTCTTTGTTGTTTGCATTTATTTCATGCATCTATAAAATCGTAAAAATTCCCAAAAAAAAGTATAAGCTCTTGTTTTGTTTCCCTTCCACGTCATATTTTTCTTTTGCATTTTTATTGCATTTTCATATTTATCAAAATTCAAAAACATGCATTTTCAGTTATGTCTGCATATGAAAATACATAAAAACTTATCAAAATCCCTTGAAAAATTCCAAAAAAAATCACATTTTGTTTGTCTTTGTGTGTTTTAACTTCAATCCAAAAATCATAAGAAAATATCAAAGAAAACCACTAAAAATAGCAAAACTCTTAAAAACTTCATAAAAATCTTAATAATTCCAGAAAAAATCCTAAAAATATAATTTTTCAATCTATACTTTCTCTGTTTTATTACTTATATTTGAAAATTAATTTGAGGAATTTTGGACTCCATTTGATATTTTCCATCCTCATTTTAATCTCGGCCAGCAACTTTGTTCACTGTTTTTCAGTATTTTTGCCTTAAATACCAAAAAATAGAAAAAATTAGAAAAAAACAGAAAAACATCATAAAAATATAAAAAGCACAAAAAGATTTTATTTCTTGAGTTTTGACTATTTTTACCTCTTTTTATAAATATATTATCTTGCTTTTCTTATATTGTGTACTTATTTTATTAAAAGAAAAGAAAATAAAAAAAGAAAAAAGAACTATAAAATATAAAAAGAAAATACAAAATCAGAAATTAAAACTATCAAAATATAAAATTATAAAATTATAAATAAAAATTATATAAAATTAAAACCCACAAAAATAGCACATTTGTAGGCATTTGATCACTTTCATTCTTGAGCTTGATTGCCTGATCTATCCTATTCGCTTCCTATGTTCGACGCTCTACTTGCTTGCACTATACACATTCATTGTAGAGTTATAATAAATTTTAACTCTACACTTTGATTTTCATTGTTTGATTTATCTGTTGTGGGTTGATTGTTGACTTAATTAGGGTTTATTGAGGGTCGCCACAACATCTTCATCTCTGCCTTGTGTGAGACACATTTAGACCCCAATATTCCATGGTTAATCAAATGGCGCCGTTGTCGGGGAGCAACGGCGTATAGATCGGCTTTTTTGTGATTATTTGTCTATCATTTTTGCTTCATTGATTTCCTTTATTTTTGATATATATTTTTGAGTTGTCTAACCCTTCTCTTGTTGACTTTGTGTGAGGTACCGCGGATCGAGGGAGGCACATTTCCCTAGGCACCTACGCACCCACATGAAGCCGGCTTCGACCTACTCTCCCTGCACGAAGAAGATTTAAAGAGATTTTGTAGATTAGCTCCATTTATTTCCTTGTCTATATTTGTGTAATTTAAGTGAGAGAGAGTGACTCTAAATTTGTAACTTAAACAGGACACTTGGACACTTCGACACTTCACGAGGTCCATTGCCCGAGGGATTGTTCCCTTGGGGGCCTCGTCGGCTTTCGCGGTTTTCTTGCCGGTTTTGTTTTATTCGACTTTTATTTTGCTTTAATTCTCGAAGATTTTGGCCCCTAGACTTAGGATTTTATATTGACTGTGACGTAATTGATTAAGGCCCGACACCTAATATTTAACCCGTGCCTATAGATAGCTAAGTGGGCCTAATTAATAACCCACAAAAGAAAAAGCTAATTTGGTCACCGGAGGGGTCACGTGCCGCTAGAGGTCGTATACAGCGCTCACAGGATCCGTTGTGGCGGACACCGATCGGCATCAGAGACCGGACCCCGACCTCTGTTGTTGACCTATTAGCTATTGTTCTTCTCATGTAGAATGTCTTAAGGTCGATTTCTTCTTGCATCATATAGGTAGTTTTAATTCTGCCTTTAATTTATGCGCCGATCACCCTGCATGTACAGTGCTGGAGCAAGGTACGCATTTCTATCTCTGCATGCATCATTATGTTTGATCGCGCATCGGCTTTTCCGACTTCCTCCCTCGTTTTATTGGACTTAAAATAACTCAGGAAATCAGAAAATTTGTTAGGTGTTGTGTTTATTCAGAAAAATACTAAAAAGTGAGAATCATAAAATTGGGACTGCTAATGCAAACTTGACCTTAAAACTCACCTCATCAAAAAAAAATTGTCTTGGGGAGAGTAACCCCCTCCTTGGTTGATTTATCTACAGCAAGAGAGTGACCCGCACACTAGGATAGAGCCATACCTGAACTCCTCTCAGATGACTGCTCTAGGGTTAGTCGTTCTCCAGTGAGGATCTCTTCGGTAACCGGTAAAGCTGACCGTGACGTCCTTTGCAGAGTGGATTGATCGGGTAGCCGGTAAACGATCCGCAATTCCTACTGGCTGGGAAAGATCTAGCCTTAGGTCGGGACAGTCTCCTAGGAGCATCGGGTTCCTACCAGCTTGCTTAATCGCTCTGATAGATTGTTTGATCACCTAAATAAAATTGAAAAGATAATTGACCGAGCTTTTACGATCATCAGCTTCAGTGTTGTATAGGTGAACCGGGGGTTTGTTTTCACATCTTGTTTGCATTCCAGATCTCATCCGCCCTTTTTCCAGATCAAAATGATGGGAAGGAGATCCCTTAGGCCACGTCTGGTGGCACCGCTATCGAGCACTCCTCCCTATTCATCTAGGTCGGCTTCGGGGAGTCCAGACCCACTCTCCGAGCCCGAGTTTACGTCCACCATGTTCCCCCTAGACCATCCTTCTTCTTCAGTCAGTCCTGAGGTGTCAGAGTTTAGTGCAGCACAGAGTTCTGAGCATTTGATGGCACCTGAGATGGGTACTTTTGCCTTTGCAGAGACCCAAGATATGGCCGGCAGAGAGAAACACCCAGATGAGCAGGAACCGCCTCCGTATATATATGATCAGGCTGCCAACAACGATTCATTGTTAGCTTCTCTGGAGACCATGCAGAGATAGATCAGAGACCAGGGATCCTTCATGGGTGACATCATGAGAGAGCTGGCGCGGATGCGAGAGGACAGAGCAGAAAGACCTGAGGGCTATGGAGATATACCAGAAGTAGGCGGCGGTAGAGGAGAACCTAACTAGGAGAGGCCACCACCGACGACCATGAGATAGTTGCACAACCCAGCTGTAACCCTCACTCACCGATGAATCTAGCTTCCTCCCATTGTTGGGAACTTCGAGCTTCGCTCGCAGACTATTCAGTTATTTCCCAAGTTTCATGGGCTAGCCACCTATGAGCCTCATCTCCATCTGTAGGAGTCTGAAATAATTTGTAGCACTATCCATGATAGACTAGTGGACGAGGACACTATTAAGATGATTGCCTTTCCATTCTCATTAGTTGACAGAGCAGCCTATTGGCCGAAACACCTTGGAACGTATGTCACATCTTGGGCACAGCTCCGGACCGAGTACCTAACAAGTAATATCCACTCGGCCAGACCAACGCAACACGAGCTATGATCAGCAACTTCACAATGATCCCAAATGAGCAGTTCCATGAGGCTTGGGATCGATTTAGAGAGCTCATTGATCGGTGTCCACATCACGATATATCAAAGCCCAACTTGGTTCGGAGTTTCTTTTGTGGGCTGACACCGGAGCTGTAGGGGCTTGTGAATGCCTCTTGTGGTGGATCCTATTTTTCCAAGGGTGAAGACGCAGTTTGGGAGATCTATGAAGGAATGGCAGAGAACTCGACAGTCATGGCCCAAGCCAGAGTCTACACACATCCGAAGATCCCACCACAGGCAGTTGCATATCAGAGGATTGCACGCATCGATGCCGGTACCCACACACCGTCAGCAGCAGTAGCTCAGGTTGAATCCACTGCAGCCGACATGGGAATCATTAGTGAGAAGTTGGACCGCATCGAGATCCTTGAGAAGAAGCACAGTCAAGGTCTTGCACAGATGGACCAGTTAATGAAGACCATGAGTGACCTGAAGACTCATATCCTATGCATTTAGGAGGCACAGACGTCCACTCAGCAGCCTCCCAGGTCACATGCTGAACCCAACAGTAGCAGCTCCACCCAGCCCTCTGCCACATATCGCTACGTTCACCATATCCAGGCAGAGTCGGTCCAGCAGCTACAACACTACCCAGCGTCGCCACCATCTCAGGACACTCAGATGGTGGTCTATCAGCCGGATCAGCCACTGGCAGTTCTCCCTCCACCATCCTTTGAGCAGGAGCCATTGATGGAAGTCAATGGGATATGGTACGATCGGTACCCACAGCAGGACTGGATTCATCGCGATCACCCCGGATTCCATTAGACCACCGGAGGAACTTCATCCCAACAACAGCCTCCCGCTCAGGGCACTCAGAACAGCCAGCACCAGCAGCAGCAACCTCATTACTCCCACCAGCAGTACCAGCAGGGTCCTCGTCCCTCTTATTAGGAACAGTAGTGGAGGCAGTGTCAGCAGCCTCATCAGACATACTCCCAGCCTCCCCCTCACTATTCGCAGTAGCAGCCTCATTTCCAGCAGGGGAATACTTCCGGTTCTCAGGCACCTGCCTTTGAGAACCCAACTCTTGATGACCTCGCCCGCTTGCTCTCTGAACAACAAGCATCCTTTCGGCGGGAAATGGATGAATTCCGGCAAGAAATGAGGGATGTAATCAAGGGCAAGGTCGCCATGCCAGCACGGATTGAGCCTAATCCGGACAATTTGAAGAGGAAATCTGAGCAGGTACAGTCTTCAGAGGATACCACTCCTAGTGACTTTTTGGATGACATGTCTTCTTTTATGTGTGATGTTGATTTCTTGACTAATAGGAGCGGTAGGATGCCAGTCGGCGGTGCCTCATCTGAGCGACAACCACACGAGGAACCAGGAGCGCCAGATGAGGAGAGTAGCGGTGCGGATGCCACAGATGATATTGATGACGGTGGTGCTGATGCCACCAAGGATGGAGATCCATATGACGGTGCTGAGGATGTCGTGATACCAGATGCAGACGGTGGTGTTGATGCCACCATTTTACTTGATGCTGAACCAAAGCACGGTGCTGATGCCGTGAAGTCAGATGTTGTTGGTGGTACTGAGGCCACCACTTCTACTTTGTTGAGCTTCCACCTATTGTGTTGCCACCTTTTGTATCTCAGGACCGTGGTAACAAGAAAAAGAACAAAAAATGAATAAAGGAAAAGGTTCTTCATCCACTTCGAGTCCATATGTGTTGCATGATGATATTTGTATGGATTCCATTCCTTCACATGCACATGAACCTCTTCCTAGTCCTCCATCTGAGGAGGCCCCTACCATCCCCTTCCCTCAAGCACTCCGCTTGGCAAAGGGGAATAAAAAAGAAAATCCAAAATATACTCACCAGTTAGAGTTTAGCAACCAGATGATTGATAGATTTCAGATTCAGCTGACTCTACAGGAGGCACTTGAGCACATCCCCCTCTTCCAAAAGAACTTGAGAGAGAAGACTACAGTTCGCAGGAAGAGGAGGAACCGTAGAGACGAGGTCTATGTGCTCACCTCACCCGTTCCACATGCTTTGCCATTCAGAACCGATTGCCAGCCAAGAGACCTGATGTAGGATCTCCCTATGTCAGATGCGAGATTCAGGAGCAGCGGTTCGATCGTACTTTATTAGACAGCGGCTCTTCTATCAACCTCCTTCTGGCAACCTTGCTTGATCGATTCGAGTTTGGCCCTCTCCATCGAAGCAGGACAGTCCTTCAATTTGCTGATAGGTTGATTAAGAGGCCGAAGGAAATGTTGAGATATGTGGTCGTTACCATTCAGGGCCTGAAATTCCCCGTGGACTTTGTTGTACTGGACATGGAGATCCTTGAGTCGGTAACAGATACCCCCATCATACTTGGACACCCATTCTTGGCCACTGCCAAGGCGGTGACCGACCATAATAGTGGGAAGGTGTACTTTCGCGTAGAGGGCGAAAGTATACAAATAGAGACGATCAACGAGACCAGAGCGAGAGAATCAACATGCTCAGAGCAGTTCAACGACATGGAGAAGATGACAGAGGCTAAGCAAGACGTCCACCAGGAGTGTGACTTTGTGATGATCGATGATGAAGCTATCTGGACAGATCCAGTAGCACAAGCCCTTGCCTTGCCCACATATTCAACGTACTTACAGCTTATGGGAGTCAAGAGCTTGGAGAGCACACCCCTGGCAGAGGACACATTAGAGGCCGACAGTTGTGAGATGAGTGGCGAAGCAGAGTTTCGTTCATGTTCTTCTGATTCAGATCCCTCGGCTTCAGACATTGATTGGGATGACTTCGATGATTACTTGCCATGTCTGATTCCTTCTGAGCCGACAACTAGGATGGAGAGCGAGCCAGCATAGTTCATAGATATTCTAGTAGGGTTCCCTTCGTCAAATTTTCATGCACAGAAAGAGTTCTATCATGCAGATCTGGTAGCCTTCACACAAACATATCAGAATCCAGATTTGCCAGCTCCCAGTCATCCAGAATTGAAGCCTTTGCCACAGTCGATGAAGTATAGATTCCTTGCGGGTGAGTCAGATATGCACCCATTCATTATCTCAGCAGATTTAACTGGAGAGCAAGAATCTCGTCTGATGGAGGTTCTTGAAAGGAACCGCAAGGTGATAGGATGGAGTATAGCTGATCTCCAGGGGATTATTCCGGCTCTGTGCTCCCACTATATCTACCTCGAAGAGGACATTAAGCCTTCGTGTGAGTTCCAGGAACGGCTGAACCTGAATCTTCAAGATGTGGTCATGAAGGAAATATCAAAATGGTGGAGCACTGATTTTATCTACCCCATCTCCGACTCCAAGTGGGCTAGGCCATTACATGTGGTACCCAAGAAGACAGATATCACTACAGTTGTGAGCGAGTCTGGAGAGGAGATAGCTACCCGAGTACCCACTTCTTGGAGGGTCCTTGTGGACTACAGACGATTGAATGAGGACACCAAGAAGGATCATTTCCCACTGCCATTCATTGATCATATTATCAAGAGGCTAGCTGAGAAGAGTCGCTATTATTTCCTTGACGAGTACTCCGGCTATAATCAAGTGGCCATTGCGCCCGAAGACCAGGACAAAACGACATTCACATGTCCGTTTGGGATGTATGCTTTCAGACGGATGCCCTTTGGTTTATGTAATGCCCCGACAACATTCCAAAGGTGCTTGTTGTCCATCTTTTTGGACATGGTGGGTGACTGTTTGGAGGTCTTCATGGATGACTTCTCAGTCTATGGAGATGGGATTGATGCTTGTCTTGACTACCTAGACCGTGTGCTTCAACATTGCATAGAGGTCAATCTTTTCTTGTCTTGGGAGAAGAGTCACTTCATGGTGACTCAAGGGACGGTCCTTGGTCATTTCATCTCCAACAGGGGCATGGAGGTTGATCCGGCCAAGGTGGATATCATTAGTAAACTCAATCCACTGTCCAATTTGCGTCAATTGCGGTCTTTTCTGGGGCATGTCAGTTTCTACCGACGGTTCATTCAGGACTTCAGTCATATTGCCCAACCGCTCACTGATTTGCTGACAAAAGACACCGAGTTCATTGTCGATGATAAGTGTCTTGCATCTTTCGAGACTCTCAAGAATATGGTTGTCACAGCTCCTGTCCTTCAGCCGCCCGATTGGTCTCTCCCATTCGAGATCATGATGGATGCTTCTAATTTTGCTGTAGGGGCTGTGCTTGGACAGAGGAGGGAAAATTTTAGTATGTCATTCACTAGGCTAGCCGGACTTTGGATGCTGCTCAGTGGAATTACACTGTGACTGAGAAGGAGATGCTAGCCGTAGTTTTTGCTTTGGATAAGTACATATCATATATTCTGGGATCTAGAGTGACTATCTATACAGATAACACCGCCATCCGGTACCTCATGGCCAAGAAGGATGCCAAAGCTCGCCTTACCAGATGGATCCTTCTGCTCTAGGAGTTTGACATTGAGATTAAGGATAAGCCTAGAGTTAAGAATGTGGTTGCGGATCACCTCTCCCGCTTAGAGAACCTTGAGGAATCTGAGCCCAGCGCACCTATCACAGAGACATTTCCAGATGAGGCGATACTAACTATCACCTCGCTCCCATGGTATACCGACATTGTGAACTATCTTATCACCAAGACGGTTCCACAAGGTTGACCTAGGCAGCGACTTGAGACATTCCTCGCGAAGGCCAAGTCGTACCATTGGGAGGATCCCGTCCTTTATCATGAAGGAGGGGATAGCATCTGGAGGAGGTGCATTCCTCAGGAAGAGCAGCATAACATCCTCACCTACTGCCATAAGCTTGATGCAGGAGGACATCACTCTGGGAGACAGACATCGCAGAAGGTGCTCGAATCCGGCTTTTGTTGGCATACTCTCTTCAAGGATTCCGATGAATTCGTGAAGAGATGTACTGACTGTCAGAAGATGGGTACTTGCGGACATAGAGATATGATGCCCATGCATCCCATTCACTTTTGTGAGGTTTTTGACGCATGGGGTATTGATTTCATGGGCCCATTTCGTAAGAGTCAGGGGTTTGAGTATATTTTGCTTGCTGTGGATTATGTGAGTCGTTGGATCGAGGCCATCCCCGCCCGAGCCGCAGATGCTAGGACTGTGTGCCGATTTTTGAGGAAAAAAATCATTTCACTGTTCGGGGTACCTAGAGTTCTGATTTCAGACGGGGGATCTCACTTTATCGACAACAAGGTAAAGGCCCTTGCAGATGAGTTCAGCATTGACCATCGTGTTGCCACTCCATATCATCCTCAGACTAATGGTCCTGCTGAAGTTTCGAACAGGGAGATCAAGACTATTTTACAGAAGGTAGTCCGCCCAGACCGAAAGGATTGGTCACAGCTTTTGGACTCGGTCTTGTGGGCCTATCGAACTTCCTTTAAGATACCATTAGGGACATCTCCCTTTCATCTCGTCTATGACAAGTCGTGCCATTTACCAGTGGAAATCAAGCACAAGTCACTATGGACAGTTACAGAGTTATTATTGGATCCTGAGAGTATAGGAGAATAGAGGAAAGTAGAGTTGGCAGCCTTGGAGGAACTGAGAGATACAACCTTTTCTAGCAGCCTACAGTATAAGGAAAAAGTGAAGATATGGCACGATTCTCATATCAGCCATAAACAGTTTGAGCCTGATCAGCGTGTATGGTTGTTTGATTCTAGGCTGAAATTATTTCCAGAGAAATTACAGAGTAAATGGAAAGGTCCGTATGTGGTCAGGAAGGTACATGACAATGGCAGTATTGATATATCTGAGTTGTCATCTTTTTCTACCTTTCGAGTTAACGGTCAACGCCTGAAACTATATCTAGATCATGATCCGCTGACCATTGAAGTTGCCCTGAGGTGTGCCCTTTGACTCATATCACTTGCACCTCATACATGATTATCACTTCCATCTTCCACTGTATAGATCCATATGTCCATATCATATCATTCATTCATTCTCCCATATGTATGCCACCCCATCTTCATATTATGATTTTGCTATACTTAGGACGCACTTTAACCTAAGTAAAGGGGGGTGCATACACCGAGTTGTGATCTGTTTATTCTTTTCTTCTTTTCTTCTTTTCCTTTTTTATATTCTTTATCTATCAGAAAGGTGTCGCCCATTGTTGTCAGTCTTCTATACTTAGGACGTACTTTGTCCTAAGTATAGGGGGTGTGCACCCTGAGTTTCTATATTCTTTGACCCTCCCCATTGTCTCCTCTTCTTGTCTATACTTAGGAATATCTTACCCTGAGTATAGGGGGAGACAATCTGAGTACGATCTGTTCATTCCCACCTTGACCCTCCCTGCTTTGTGTATAACCTGTTGTACTTAGGATTATTTGATCCTAAGTATAGGGGGGACAGTCAACTTCTCATTCGTTCATTCATCTATTTAGTCGTTATTTTTTTAGACTTGTCTATACTCAACACGAGTTATGTCTTCTCTTTTCTCCTCGATCAATGAGGACATAGCTCAAGCTAAGTATAGGGGGGTCATATATACTGATTATATACTTTAGCCATAACTCGTACTTTCGTATTTTCCTAATAAATATGGCTAAAAATTCATTAAAACCCTTAATAAAAAGATGTTATCATTTCTCAAATTCTTTTTGTATGTACTGATTAATAAATCAGGTGAAAATATTTTTTGCAAAATATTTGAAAAATAGTTTGAAAATCTTTGTGAAAAATCTTTTGAAAAACTATTTGGAAAATGTTTTGTTACATGTTTTCAACCTTTGTAAAAATATTGGAAAACTCATTTTCTTTGCGTGAAATAAAAGTTTGAAAAATTATTTGCAAATGGATTGAAAAATGGTTGCAAAAATATGTGAAAAATCTATCTATACTGTTTGGAAAACCTTTGCAAAATGATTTTCAAATGTTTGTACATATTTGTAAAAAAGTATTTGTAAAAATTACTTTGGACTATAGTTTTCAAAAATTATTTGAAAAAATCCTTTTTCAAATAAGTTGAGGAATATATACATCACACTAAAATCCATTATATATATTTAGAAAATTGACCACTTACCCTTGTAAATTCTTAAAATCTACTTCTTGAAAATATAAGATGCATTCCCATGTAAATATTTTAACCTAGTTTTTATCCAAAAATCTTTTCTTTCAAAAAGCTCAAAAACATTTGCAAAACTAAAATCCAAAAACATTTGAAAAATCCCTTTGAAAAAACCCCAAAATGCATATGCATCCATATTTTCAAAATCCATAAAAAGTTCAAAATCTTGAAAATTGCATCACAAAAATATTTTCTACATTCTTCATAGCATTTGCATAGCATTCGCATTTTTCGGATTGAGTTTGATAGTTGAACAAGTCTAAGTAAAATCCGGAGATTGGAGCTTGATTGGACCTTAAAATCTACCTAATTAACATGAACCTTATAGGAGTTGGATTTGATGTACTTCAGGTCTAGTTGACTTAATTCTTTGAGGATCACGAGACTTAGTTCAAGGGATTCTTGACTGCCTAAGTATAGTAATTCGGAGCACACGCACGACTCTTGTTGATAATGACCTAACTTGGACACCTGCACCTTTCACATGGCTCGACTCAGTTGGAGTGTTGAGGGGATTGGATTTGCCGGTATGAGATGCACACAAGTGGAAACACTTGTCCTCCTCTAGGGAGGGAAGTGCACCCCAACCCGTCCAGTGATGAGGAATTCTAAAGACAGGAGAGTGTGGGTTGCAATAAAGCTTCAAAAGAGGGATAGTCTACTGGCTCAAGAGGAAAAAGTCCCTATGTAAATGCTGATGTATATAGTATTCAAAAAAAAGAAAAAAAAGGAAAAAGAAAGAAAAAGTCCAAAAAAGTAGACAGGCCTGTACAAAAATAAAATGCCTGCCGGAGTGTACATATGTTGTATAGAAAATAAGCAAGCTTGAGTTCCAAAGTCAAATCATGTGAGCCTGCAGCTGGATGACTTGACTACACCGGTCTTGCATCCTAGGATAGGTAGCTACACTGGCTACCGTCCATTCTTCTCTTCACCCCCTCCTCTTGAGCTGGTTGCCACTTGAACTTAGAAGGGAATACCCCACTCCTTGAGGAAGGAGTTATTAGATTGGGGAATCATTGGGTTGTCATGCTGGAGAAGTCAGTCTCTTTGTCATTCTAGTTGAGGAGAGCCACCATCACTTACACTGTACGAGTCAGATTCATAGTCGTAAGGGTTTGCGTATGAGTTGAGATATTTCTGACCTGGCTATTGAGGAGACTTGAGCAGAGTTTTGGGATTCTCAAAGGCTGTTGGATTTCAAGTCCGGTTCGCATTAAGGTTCCGCCCGCACTAAAATTCCAAAGGTCCGACTTAAGCTCCAAACTTTGATTTTGTGAAGACAAGTTTGATAATTAAATTCAATCCATCTTTCTTCTTTTTCTTTTCTTTGTTTTTCTTTTCTACACTTATTGCATAAGTGTTTGCTAGGGACTAGCAAAGGAAAGTATAGGGGGATGATGAATCCACATTTCATCATCTTTATTCTATCATATTGGCCTCAAAAACCCTGGCAAATGCTTGTAAATACCCTTAATTCCTGCATTTTAGCATTCATGCATGTGTGTGTAAATACTGTATAAAATACAGTTTTTAAAGCTAAAATTATAGAATAAAGAAAATAAAAGAAAAAGAATAAAATATTGTAAATATTTTATGACCTGAAACCCCGAGACCTAGGTACCTAGATGAATAGGTCGACAAGGAATAAAGTAGGGGGAGATAAAGGCCAGAATCCAATAAAAATCCCTTTTATTTTAATTCATTCCTTATTCATTTTGAGACCTATTTTTGGTTCCACTTTTTATACCTCAAATAAAGAAACCTTGTACATGGAAGTTGTAGATAATTAAATATAGAAAAATACAAAATTGATTTCACACAAAAATAATGTATATATAAAAAGTTATGATCTGAATAAGATTCCAGAATCCCAACTTCCCAAACCTGTATCTCTCAAATAAAAACTCTAAATGTATCAAAATCACTTTAATTGTATATAATTTTCAATAAGCTATTTAATTAAGGTGGTTTCGTATTTTGCGGAGCTACGGTTTAAAAGTTGAGTTTTGGACCCCTATTGTATACTTGTACAGATTAAAATATTCATTTTATTTATTGTTCATTATTTCTATAATTTTATAATTTTATAATTTTATAAATATTCTTCGTAATATTTATGTACATTAAAATCATAATAAAAACACAAATAAGACACAAAAATTAAATACCTGTATAATACCTGTACATATGCCTATATAATTACTACTTATATTTTATTAAGTGTACAGAATACATCAAAAAAATAAAATAAAAATATATTTAAGTGTATAAAAATATTTTATAAATTTACAAAATAATAAACAAAAATAATAAAATTAAATACACAAAATAAAAATAAAATATTAAAATATATACATATATATACTTATATAGGCTATAAAAGGTAACTTGTATTTTTATACCTCAGGAAAAATAAATAAAAATCATAATAAACTAATTCATAAAATAATAAGTGTTGACCCCGGTCAACTGGATATCCTTCCCCCTGTCCCTTTGTCAGAACCTCGTGTTTGACCCCTTTTCTCATTTTTTTCGAGGCCAACCCTTGCACCATTTTGCGTAACCGCCTTCTTGACTTTTCTCCCTTGGACTTCGGTGATTCACACCCCTAGCTTTCCTTGGGCGTTGGATCGCTGCGTCGCGCCATGTGCCTCATTCTTCCCAGCCATTCGTCAACCATTCAAATACAACCCCCTACCTTCCTCCTCGATTTGGAACCCCTTTGGACCACCAATCTCATCCCCTATCGTGCACTACTAAGAGTTGGAAGTGACATCTCCATATTCCGGCCTTCAGACGGGTCATGGAAGGTCGAGGAGGTCTCCACCACCTCCGGCGAAGCTCTCCGTCGAGATTCCCCACCTCAGGTGATTTCACCTTTGAGGACGTTGTTTCCTTTGTTTTCCTTTTGCATTTCTCTTCCCCGTACCCGTAGGATTAGAATCGCATTGTTCATTTCGCATTTCCTCCATCGAATCGCCTCATTGACCACCTCGTTGGAGGTAGCTCCGGTCGAGTCTCCCTCGCACCGTTCCACGCCTCCATTTCGCCTCTGCAGGGTCGAGGCACTTTGCCCTTGACCCTCTCACCATTTCTGCAGGTCCAGACACGCACGTCGAGCCGCCTAGGAGTATTGGGACCCTCACCGGAGCTTCTTGGGGCTTCATTGCTCCGCCGCTTTCACCTGCCATCTCCGGTGGACTTCGTTCCATTTTTGAGCTCCCAACACATAGAGGAGGACCCCAGGAGCTCGCAGCCCAATTTTGGAGCCCAAAGATCGCCGGAGGACGGAGATCACGCTCAAGGAAGCTCGCCTCGCTGGTGTTGCTTCCCAGTTCGTCCTCCGCCCTCCAGCACCGTCGGATCGGGCCGGAGCTCTAGATCGATCAGCTGTCGTTGGATCCCCTTACGCCTCCATCGTTGGATCTTCCGTCAGGGATCTAATCGTAGCCGTCGAATCCGAACAGTCATCGGGCGCTCCCGAGCCACCATGTGTCAAGTGAAGCATCACCCGCCATCGGATCGACAGGCGTTGGGTATTTTGCATTTAAACCCTCACCATTTTTTGTATTTGTTTATTAGCACAAAAACTTTCATTTACAGTTTTAAAAGTTTTGTAATAATTGCAAACAAACCCTCGTAGTTTTGATATTTGCATCTAGGTACTTATTCACGTCACCTCACGTGACTCGTGCACGTGGGGTAGTGGATATTTTCCGGAGACACCCCTGCCGGTCTTGTTATTTCGTTCTGGTCCAGAAAGTAGTTTATTAAGTGTAATATTTTTTGGATATTTTGCAAAGTAGCCCCTTAGATTTTTGTGATTTACTTTTAGGTCCGTCCCAGGCGCGTGAGTACCACGTACGTAGGTGCGACTTTTGCAGTTGTACCCTTACGTATTTGGCTATTTGTGATTGGTCCTGGAATTTTGTTAATTAGTTATTTATTTTACAGAAAAATTGCACTATGACCCCTGGAGTTCTGGATATTCACATAAATACCCCTGCTAGTGTTAATTTTTCTCTTTATTGTTTGCATTTATTTCATGCATCCATAAAATCGTAAAAATTCCCAAAAAAATAGCATAAGCTCCTGTTTCGTTACCCTTCCATGTTATGTTTTTATTTTCCATTTTTATTGCATTTTCATATCTATAAAAATTCAAAAACATATATTTTCAGCTCTGTCTGCATTAGAAAATACATAATAATAATCAAACCCCTTGAAAAATTCCCAAAAAAATCATATTTTATTTGTTTTCGTGTGTTTCAACTTCAGTCCAAAAATCATAAAAATACAAAAGAAAACCCCTAAAAATAGCAAAACTCTTAAAAATTTCATAAAAATCTTAAAAATTCCAGAAAAATCTTAAAAATATAATTTTTATCTATGTATTTTCTCTGTTTTATTACCTATATTTGAAATTTAATTTGAGGAATTTTGGACTCTGTTTGATATTTGTTATCCTCATTTTAATCTCGACCAGCAACTTTGTTCACTGTTTTCAATATTTTTGCCTTTAAAAATACCAAAAAAATTAGGAAAAATTTAGAAAAATCACAAAAACATCATAAAAATATAAAAAAGCACAAAACGATTTTATTTCCTGAGTTTTGACTATTTTTAACCTCTTTTTATAAATATATTATCTTTCTTTTCTTATATTGTGTTCGTATTTTATTAAAAGAAAAGAAAATATAAAAAACTATAAAATATAAAAAGAAAATACAAAATCAGGAATTAAAAATATCAATATAAAATTATAAAATAAAAAATAATATATATATAATTAAAAACCCACAAAAATAGCACATTTGTAGGCATTTGATCACTTTCATTCTTGAGCTTGATTGCCCAATCTATCCTATTTGCTTCCTGTGTTCGACACTCTACTTGCTTGCACTATACACATTTATTGTAGAGTTATAATAAATTTTAGCTCCATACTTTGATTTTCATTGTTTGATTTATCTGTTGTGGGTTGATTGTTGACTTAATCAGGGTTTATTGAGGGTCGCCACTGCGACTTCGTCTCCGCCTTGTGTGAGGCACATTTGGACCCTGATATTCCATGGTTAATCAGTGAGCCAAGTGGGCTAGTTGCTCAGACCACTTCGCCTCGCTGGAGCTCCTCCCCTTTCGCTAGAGCTCTGCCATTAGAGACGATTTCCGATCACCGATCGTAAGACCAACTACACCATTTCAAGGAGCTCGAAACGAAGATTGTCGTGGGCACGCCTGTGTTCCATGAAATGTCATGGAACTCTCATTCCGGGCGAAAGGGTACCACAGGAAAACATTTCTGTGAGGTACAGTTTAACCCACTTTTGTTGTCGGATCCACATGTATTTGGGTTCATGGGTGTTTGATAGTGTACTTTACATGTGTATGGCATCGATTTCGCATTTGAATTAGTTTTGGTGACGGGATGCACATCGTATAACATCATGTTTTTTGCATTTTCTCGTTGATATATTACGTGCATGTGGAAGATGTATGTGTGTGTATTCATGATGTAGGTAACATCAGAAACCCATTGGTGAAATTAGATCAACGATTGGAGAGATTTGTGGTTCACATTGATTGATCATACTAATTTGAATGATCGATCAATCTAACCCAGAATGGCTGATCATATTTCCAGTGCTGGATGGCCAGTTCTGATCGAACAATAACGTGTAATGATCAATTATTTTGGGATTGTAGACCTATTTGGACCTTAAAAAAGATGCGTATGTGATAAATATCTGGATAATTTATAATGATTTGATAAATAATTGAAATGAGTCCAATATGAGGTAAATTGAACTGAAACGAGGAGCAGTGAACCTCAATGAGTGAGAGCATCCTGAGCATCATCTGAACGGATGTGGGAGGTCTACATTTGAAATATATATTGTGGTCAACGGATGATTTTCATGCTGTGTCATTTCTTTCCATGTTGCAGTGACAATCTTAAGCGATATATGGTTAATGGAGTAGACACTGTAGAATGGAGGGGCATGCACCCTTGGGGTTCCGAGTAGAATCCTAGATAGTTGTGATCCCAACAACTGTGTTAGTTGGGGGACACGTTGCTTGGCACACCTTATGGTGACTTTTCTTACAATGTTTGCAAGATACACGGTGTGTGATCCAAGTAATCACGGTTGGTGATTTATATTTCACACTTAGAGGTAACACATGTATATTGGATGGTGTAGGCTTATTAGCCGCAAAATCGGCCCTTTAAGAGAGTGTTTTTATCACTTCAACATGTCGTAGCAGTCGGGCCAATTCGGGCACATCAAAATGACCATCTCATTTAAATGTGTATATGATAGATCAAAATGAGATGACCATAATTTATTTTTTTACTTGGTAAGCTACCAAGGTCGAACTCAGGGACACGAGCCTCTCTCGTATTAAGCAGATTTAAGTCTGTTTAACTAAGTGTTGAGTTAAAGGCATATAGGTCAAATCATGCGAGAGGACAACACAACAATGCATTAAAAATAAACATGCATTTTTTTAACAATTTTATCATGCAAATAAATGCCATGAAATTCAATGAAAATATGCCCTCAATCAAAGTAATGAGCCAACTACACAAGGAATCAATTTCAGATTTTATTGAGGTGATCAACTTGATTTGAACAAGGCATAAGTTAAGAAATAAGAGACACATGGCTACGAAATAATACATCAAGATTACTGTGTCCAAAGTGAAAATTAACTATGCCATTAAAAAGTTCATCAGCCAAGCTTTAAAATGAAACTGAAATTACCTCAATCGGAGATATGAGGCTCAAGATATGCACGAAAGAAAGCAGGGGCATAAATGCAATAAAAACATAAAAAGATAACTACAAACAAGTCCTCGGAGGGACTAAAATGTAAATAAGTAAAATACCGGGACCTTCCCTGTAAAATTTCCACTGTGCACGCACGGTGCACGTGATAGGGACCTGCTTGCAAATTGAAGAAATTCGTGGGCGTCTCTGCAAATTTACCCAGCATGGCACGTGCTAAGCACGTGCCATCCAGGTTCGGAAGAAGGCTCGGGCAAGGCAAAGGCTCGGTTTGCTTCGTCTTAGCTTCGGGCGTTGGCTCGGAAGTCACGAAGCGCTGATGAGGCTCGGAGCAGGCTCGAAAGAAGCGAGCCTCCAGGCTTGGGCTACGAGGTTCGGTGAAGACACGTGGCTGAATATGAGCCATCAGATCAACATGATCCGATGGCTTGGATGAGCTCCGCTGTAGGCGACGTGGCCGCCCCTCAGCCGTTGGATGAACGCCTGGAGGAATCGTCCAACGGCGCATGTACGTTCTCCTTCATCTGTTGCTGGCGGTGGGAACCGAGCTCCGGTGAGGGAGCTCCAGCTCCGCCGCTCCGTCCTTGGCACAGTGGAGCTCGCCTGAGGCTCCTGAAGGTCTGTCGATGAAGCTGGGAGCCTGGGCGAGATGCAACGATGCTTGGTGTGACACCTCTTTGCTCTGATGCTGAAAACGAAGCTCGTCTGAAGTGCTCCGGCGAGGTTTCCGATCAGTGAAATCTCGAGCGCATGCATGCGTTAATCTATAGCCGAAGCATATGGGCGAAATGTTTGAGCGAGATGAGATGAAGTAAAGAGCTTCTATGGGCGGAGAAGATGGCAGCTCAATGTCCCTCCGCCGTGGAAGGCGGAGGAGGTGGGTCGGAAGTGAACTAAGGTTGCGGAAGAGGGGGAGGATGATCGGAAGGATACGCGTAAAAGGGGGAGCGAAGGCGAAGCTTTGGAGAGGTGCAATGGAGCGAGAGGATGGCCGGAGAGGCCTGATTACATTGACGAAATCGAAAGAAAAGACAAGGGAGGAAGAAGAGAACTTACCGGACCGGAGGTGGATGCAAAGCTTGTGCGCGAGCTCCAAGGTGGAGCCCTGGTCTTCGCTGGACCTCCGCAGCAACTGGAGGCAGCTCAAGCGACTGCGAAGCACCGCAGCCCCGCCGTGATCGGCGGGGGGTCAACACCGGGGAGAAAAGTCGTCATCGCTCGATCCCCTCGCCCCTCTCTGTCAGAAAGAGGCGGGGGAGGGTTGGGCCTCCTCCCACGTAAAGGTGGACCGGTTGGAATGACGGGGGATGCGAGGTTTTTAAAGATGGATGTCGGCGGTGCAGGTGGTGACGGTCGTGGTTTTAGAGGCGATCATGGGATGACTGAGAGGTGTTCGTGGGACATGGAGTGATGCGCGGGGTAGAGGGACGATGGGGGAAGACCGAGATGCGGTTGGTGAGGTGCGAGGTTGACTGGAGTGGCGGAGAAAAAGGGAAGGGTGGACGGGTTGCGCGAGGTGGATCGTGTGAGAGAGAAGAAGGCGGGAGGTTGACGACGACACTCCGTCGTTGGATCTGGAGATCCAACGGTGGTGAATTGGGCGCGGAGCGACGGTTGAGATTAGATTGGGGGGCAGAGCGATCGAAGGGATGCGCTCACGCCACGTGTCGAGCTACGAGCTCGGCGCTTAAGGACGGCTCAGATGGACCCCAGGATTCGATCGGACGATTGAGGGGCGTCAAAGGAAGGAGCGGCTGAGATGGAACATCCGGAGGCACGATCGAAGGGCTATAGAATAGCCATGTGGTGCGCTCCTGGTGGGGCGCAAGCGTGCGGTGATGATGGAGCCCTGATGATGATCCGATGGCTGGGAAAATCAGAGTGCGTGGAAGAGGCCTGGCCGTTGGATCTGGAAGATGATCCAACGGTTGGAGGTGAAGGCGGAAAAAGACAAGGGAAGCGGGCCACGTGGCGCACCCAGAACAGGCCACGTGGCACAATCAGTTTTATTTGAGGGTATTTTTGATTTTTGAAGGCTGAAATGGCCGAATTTGAGAAAACTCAAAACATGAAATGTGTAGATCTTGACGAGATCTACAAGTTTCATGTTGACCAAAACTGGAGATGAAATCAAACGAAGACCCGAAATATTTTTGAAGGTACTTTTAAGTCTAAAAATACCACGAATTTTTATTTTGCCATTTTTTTGTGGTTTTTAATTTATTTGAGACTCTGTTTATTACAGGACATTAACTTGGTTTTATTGATATCTATTTAAGCAAGGGGGTTAATAAATGGAAATAAAGATGATGAAATCGAGTTTCATCACCCCCTATACTTAAACTATGCTCGTCCTCGAGCATCAAAAAGAATGACTAAGTTGGATTAACCCCCTTGTGCATGTGAATACAGGATCCAATCTGATCAAGTTGACTCGACTTTAGAGATCCAAAATTCTAGAGTTCAACCCAGCCTTAATCAAGAGGCATCCAATTCCTCTACTTTTCCAGACTCTCTCTGATGTACATATAATCTAAAGGATATGAAGTTTAGTGTTGACTGCAATTTCGATAGTAGAGTCAAATCTTCACCCAAAGTCTTAGTCCGAGAAAATCTCCTAAGGACCCAATCCTCAACACTAGGGAATAAATCAAATCTTGCATTCAGACCACCGTCTCTTTAGTTGTCAGACTTAGAAAATGTAGATGGCAGGCCAGAAATGGAGGGCATTGGATTGTGTCAATTCTTCTCTCCCTCTCATTGGAACAAGGATTCTCTCTAGTGCCTTTTACGCAACACATTTTTTTTGTGTTGATCAGTGCGTCCGTCAAGAGAAGTTGGAGCCGTCTGCACTTGTTTTCCTGGGAGTACACCGGGGTGTGTCTCTTTTGAGTGCCTATCGTACCTTCTACACCCAGACTAGTAGCATTTACGATGCAGAGCCCTTTTTTGGTGCAAGCCCGACTCCTGGTCCTAATAGCGGTGGTCCAAGTGGACACTTTGAAAAGTTTGGGAGCGCTCGTCTTTGGTGGAAGCTCTTTGATATTTGACTTTGGTGGAATGAGAGCTTTTTCTTTGAAATTTCATTGGCTTGTATAATTTGTGGCTAGCTCCACTGCTTTTACCAAGAGTTGGCGCACACTGATCGACATTTTTTTTATTTATTTCACACCCTGGTACTTAGGTCAATATCAAGAGATTAGTATAAGAACCAAGTTCTCATACTGGCTAATATTGCTGACACTCAGGTTTCATGAAGCCTCCAAAGATTTTATCCCATCCTCGAGCATCATTAGATCAAATCCAAACTTGACTTCCTCATCCCAATTCCTCAAGTGAAAAATCAACTCTTCTCATCAAAAACCGCAGTCATGCATGTGATGTGCTGATCATATTCTTTATGTCTGAGACTAAGCATGGAATATAGCATGCAAATCTAGAAACCTAGGGGAATGTGGACGATTAAGTCAATGACCCTGATGGCTAAGGCTGGTTAATCCTAAAATCTCAAAGACCTCAAAAAGTTAAGTCTCCTTGATCATTTCAGATCCTGGGTGGAAGTGTAGGTGTAGAGGATTAATCCAACTTCTTCATTAAAAAACAAAACACTTTTTTTTACTTCAAGAGATATTAGAACTGCCTAAACTCAATTGAGCATCTGAAATTCAGCCAATATGGATGTAAATACAGGCCGGAGCCCGTTGCTTGAGGACGGGGCCTTACGCGATGTCCTCTAAACCATCCAATCTGCTAAGGGTGAACCCTCACTGAATGCAGCTCACTTAATTGGGCTTAGTAGTCACTAATGGCTCCTAAAGGGTTTTGCGGTTTTTCTCATTTTTTATGGATTTTAATAAAGGTTAAAACACAAGTTAGACTCAACTTTCCTTGAAAAGAGAAGGTGATTTTTTCCAAACCATGTCACACAAATAAAAAGTTTTTCAAAACATTTTTCAAAAGAATTTTTCAAAACATGGAAAAATCATTTTCGAAAATATTTTTAGAAAAAATAGTGTAGCATAATATCGAAAAGCCGTGAAATCATTTGAGTTCTCTTAGTCCAAAGAGCTTTACCTTAGCCAAAAAGTTTTAAATTTTTCAAATTTTTCAGATTATGGCTAAAGTAAATATACGATATATACGGTATACCCCCCTATACATAAACTTTGCTATGTCCTCATAGCACTAGATGTTACAAGTACATAGGTCCTTTTAAGTATAACGAAATATACGGGAGTTAAGAGGGGCTCCCCCATACTTAGGTTACAAATAACCTAAGTATAAAGGCAAGAAAAGATGAGTAGAGAAAAATCACGCGGACTCGGGTCCCCCCTATACTTAGGCTGAGATTAGCCTAAGTATAAAGATGGGAATTGATGTTGGGAGGGACCCAAGGGGAACGAAGAAGATGGATGGATGTACAAATGAGCGGATGAATCTACGGGGATGAAATGGAGTGACTAAGGTTTTAGGGTGTGTATCGAAGCAAACACGACTCAATCAATCAAGCAAACCCTTAGTTTCACCAACTCACTCATGAAACCAACCGAAGTTGGTTTATTATCTTGTCGGTTTTATTGGTGATAAAACATTAGATATTTACGCGAAGAAAATGTGAAGTGAAAATCAAGGCGTATGCGCGGGTGTTGCTCTCCCAAAACCATAGTTTTACTCCATTTTATGTTTGACTTGCAATTAACAGTCCAAATTTTATTTTAGGTTATCACTGAATTATGGTTAGCACATAAATCAAGAAATCATCGTCTACCGTTCATTCCATTTTCCATTAATCCTAGGTGATCAAGCTAGGAAATGAAAGCCGAGAAAAACATGTATTCGATAAAAACCGCGATCTAGGCTAAGCGAGAAATCTTGCAGTGATTTGACGATAAATCCATGAAAAACTAGGGCCGTTTTGAAATCCAAATTCAACATGTATGCAAGTCGAAAAAGCCGCACCTAATCATGCATCTATTAGCGGTGATTGATTTTCATTAATTTTAGCTAAGTGATGTGAGATTATGTGCGTCTAACTTTAAAGTGTGTCCTACCTACGAGCAAACACGTAAAAGATAAAAAATGGAATATGCTCAAAGAGCCACGTGCTTGATCCTAGGTCGACACTCAAGTGGGGACGATCCCCACACAACCACATTCGTTCGATTACACACGCGAGTCTTCGATCGAAGACCGCTGTAAAAGACGAGTTTATTACAAGTTCATGCATGGAAATTAAAATGCAAGACAAATTTTTTTTTCTTTCTTCTCGACGTACTCCATTCGGTTCCTGCGGTTCCTCTTAGCGGGAGACACCAGCTCCTCGCCTCCTTGATCCATCAAGGGCCCTGCCACAGAAACAATGATTAGAGATCAATCGAAAAGAAAATTTTATAATGCAAAATAAATGAACAAAAATGACCTATAAACAAGATACACTTAAATAAACAAAAAAATCCAAAAAATAAAAGAAATGAGCCGTGTCCCCGGCAATGGTGCCATTTGATTAGCCGCAAAATCGGCCCTTTAAGAGAGTGTTTTTATCACTTCAACATGTCGTAGCAGTCGGGCCAATTCGGGCTCATCAAAATGATCATCTCATTTAAATGTGTATATGATAGATCAAAATGAGATGATCATAATTTATTTTTTTTACTTGGTAAGCTACCAAGGTCGAACTCAGGGACACGAGCCTCTCTCGTATTAATCGGATTTAAGTCTATTTAACTAAGTGTTGAGTTAAAGGCATATAGGTCAAATCATGCGAGAGGACAACACAACAATGCATTAAAAATAAACATGCATTTTTTTTATCAATTTTTATCATGCAAATAAATGCCATGAAATTCAATGAAAATATGCCCTCAATCAAAGTAATGAGCCAACTACACAAGGAATCAATTTCAGATTTTATTGAGGTGATCAACTTGATTTGAACAAGGCATAAGTTAAGAAATAAGAGACACATGGCTACGAAATAATACATCAAGATTACTGTGTCCAAAGTGAAAATTAACTATGTCATTAAAAAGTTCATCAGCCAAGCTTTAAAATGAAACTGAAATTACCTCAATCGGAGATATGAGGCTCAAAATATGCACGAAAGAAAGCAGGGGCATAAATACAATAAAAATATAAAAAGATAACTACAAACAAGTCCTCGGAGGGACTAAAATGTAAATAAGTAAAATACCGGGACCTTCCCTGTAAAATTTCCATTGTGCACTCACGGTGTACGTGATAGGGACCTGCTTGCAAATTGAAGAAATTCGTGGGCGTCTCTGCAAATTTACCCAGCATGGCACGTGCTAAGCACGTGCCATCCAGGTTCGGAAGAAGGCTCGGGCAAGGCAGAGGCTCGGTCTGCTTCGTCTTAGCTTCGGGCGTTGGCTCGGAAGTCACGAAGCGCTGATGAGGCTCGGAGCAGGCTCGGAAGAAGTGAGCCTCCAGGCTTGGGCTACGAGGTTCGGTGAAGACACGTGGCTGAATATGAGCCATCAGATCAACATGATCCGATGGCTTGGATGAGCTCCGCTGTAGGCGACGTGGCCGCCCCTCAGCCGTTGGATGAACGCCTGGAGGAATCATCCAACGGCGCATGTACGTTCTCCTTCATCTGTTGCTGGCGGCGGGAACCGAGCTCCGGTGAGGGAGCTCCAGCTCCGCCGCTCCGTCCTTGGCATAGTGGAGCTCGCCCGAGGCTCCTGAAGGTCTGTCGATGAAGCTGGGAGCCTGGGCGAGATGCAACGATGCTTGGTGTGACACCTCTTTGCTCTGATGCTGAAAACGAAGCTCGTCTGAAGTGCTCCGGCGAGGTTTCCGATCAATGAAATCTCGAGCGCATGCATGCGTTAATCTATAGCCGAAGCATATGGGCGAAATGTTTGAGCGAGATGAGATGAAGTGAAGAGCTTCTATGGGCGGAGAAGATGGCAGCTCAATGTCCCTCCACCGTGGAAGGCGGAGGAGGTGGGTCGGAAGTGAACTAAGGTTGCGGAAGAGGGGGAGGATGATCGGAAGGATACGCGTAAAAGGGGGAGCGAAGGCGAAGCTTTGGAGAGGTGCAATGGAGCGAGAGGATGGCCGGAGAGGCCTAATTACATTGACGAAATCAAAAGAAAAGACAAGCGAGGAAGAAGAGAACTTACCGGACCGGAGGTGGATGCAAAGCTTGTGCGCGAGCTCCAAGGTGGAGCCCTGGTCTTCGCTGGACCTCCGCGGCAACTGGAGGCAGCTCAAGCGGTCGCGAAGCACCGCAGCCCCGCCGTGATCGGCGGGGGGTCAACACCGGGGAGAAAAGTCGTTATCGCTCGATCCCCTCGCCCCTCTCTGTCACAAAGAGGCGGGGGAGGGATGGGCCTCCTCCCACGTAAAGGTGGACCGGTTGGAATGACGGGGGATGCGAGGTTTTTAAAGATGGATGTCGGCGGTGCAGGTGGTGATGGTCGTGGTTTTAGAGGCGATCATGGGACGACTTAGAGGTGTTCGTGGGACATGGAGTGATGCGCGGGGTAGAGGGACGATGGGGGAAGACCGAGATGCGGTTGGCGAGGTGCGAGGTTGACTGGAGTGGCGGAGAAAAAGGGAAGGGTGGACGGGTTGCGCGAGGTGGATCGTGTGAGAGAGAAGAAGGCGGGAGGTTGATGACGACACTCCGTCGTTGGATCTGGAGATCCAACGGTGGAGAATTGGGCGCGGAGCGACGGTTGAGATTAGATCGGGGGCGGAGCGATCGAAGGGATGCGCTCACGCCACGTGTCGAGCTACAGGCTCGGCGCTTAAGGACGGCTCAGATGGACCCCAGGATTTGATCAGACAATTGAGGGGCGTCAAAGGAAGGAGCAGTTGAGATGGAACATCCGGAGGCACGATCGAAGGGCTATAGAATAGCCACGTGGTGCGCTCCTGGTGGGGCGCAAGCGTGCGGTGATGATGGAGCCCTGATGATGATCCGATGGCTGGGAAAATCAGAGTGCGTGGAAAAGGCCTGGCCGTTGGATCTGGAAGATGATCCAACGGTTGGAGGTGAAGGCGGAAAAAGACCAGGGAAGCGGGCCATGTGGCGCACCCAGAACGGGCCACGTGGCCCAATCAGTTTTATTTGAAGGTATTTTTGGTTTTTGAAGGCCGAAATGGCCGAATTTGAGAAAATGCAAAACATGAAATGCGTAGATCTTGACGAGATCTACAAGTTTCATGTTGACCAAAACTGGAGATGAAATCAAACGAAGACCCGAAATATTTTTGAGGGTACTTTTAAGTCTAAAAATACCACGAATTTTTATTTTGCCATTTTTTTGTGGTTTTTAATTTATTTGAGACTCTGATAATTACAGGACATTAACTGGGTTTTATTGACATCTATTTAAGCAAGGGGGTTAATAAATGGAAATAAAGATGATGAAATCGAGTTTCATCACCCCCTATACTTAAACTATGCTCGTCCTCGAGCATCAAAAAGAATGACTAAGTTGGATTAACCCCCTTGTGCATGTGAATACATGATCCAATCTGATCAAGTTGACTCGACTTTAGAGATCCAAAATTCTAGAGTTCAACCCAGCCTTAATCAAGAGGCATCCAATTCCTCTACTTTTCCAGACTCTCTCTGATGTACATATAATCTAAAGGATATGAAGTTTAGTGTTGACTGCAATTTTGAGAGTAGAGTCAAATCTTCACCCAAAGTCTTAGTCCGAGAAAATCTCCTAAGGACCCAATCCTCAACACTAGGGAATAAATCTAATCTTGCATTTAGACCGCCGTCTCTTTAGTTGTCAAACTTAGAAAATGTAGATGGCAGGCCAGAAATGGAGGGCATTGGATTGTGTCAATTATTCTCTCCCTCTCATTGGAACAAGGATTCTCTCTAGTGCCTTTTACGCAACACATTTTTTTGTGTTGATCAGTGCGTTTGTCAAGAGAAGTTGGAGCCGTCTGCACTTGTTTTCCTGGGAGTACATCGGGGTGTGTCTCTTTTGAGTACCTATCGTACCTTCTACACCCAGACTTGTACCATTTACGATGCAGAGCCCTTTTTTGGTGCAAGCCTGACTCCTGGTCCTAATAGCGGTGGTCCAAGTGGACACTTTGAAAAGTTTGGGAGCGCTCGTCTTTGGTGGAAGCTCTTTGATATTTGACTTTGGTGGAATGAGAGCTTTTTCTTTGAAATTTCATTGACTTGTATAATTTGTGGCTAGCACCACCGCTTTTACCAAGAGTTGGCGCACACTGATCAACATTTTTTTATTTATTTCACACCCTGTCACTTAGGTCAATATCAAGAGATTAGTATAAGAACCAAGTTCTCACACTGGCTAATATTGCTGACACTCAGGTTTCATGAAGCCTCCAAAGATTTTATCCCATCCTCGAGCATCATTAGATCAAATCCAAACTTGACTTCCTCATCCCAATTCCTCAAGTGAAAAATCAACTCATCTCATCAAAAACCGCAGTCGTGCATGTGATGTGCTGATCATATTCTTTATGTCTGAGACTAAGCATGGAATATAGCATGGAAATCTAGAAACCTAGGGGACTGTGGACGATTAAGTCAATGACCCTGATGGCTAAGGCTGGTTAATCCTAAAATCTCAAAGACCTCAAAAGGTTAAGTCTCCTTGATCATTTCAGATCCTGGGTGGAAGTGTAGGTGTAGAGGATTAATCCAACTTCTTCATTAAAAAACAAAACACTTTTTTTTGAACTTCAAGAGATATTAGAACTGCCTAAACTCAATTGAGCATCTGCAATTCAGCCAGTATGGATGTAAGTACAGGCCGGAGCCCGTTGCTTGAGGACGGGGCCTTACGTGATGTCCTCTAAACCATCCAATCTGCTAAGGGTGAACCCTCACTAAATGCAGCTCACTTAATTGGGCTTAGTAGTCACTAACGGCTCCTAAAGGGTTTTGTGGTTTTTCTCATTTTTTATGGATTTTAATAAAGGTTAAAACACAAGTTAGACTCAACTTTCCTTGAAAAGAGAAGGCGATTTTTTCAAAACCATGTCACACAAATAAAAAGTTTTTCAAAACATTTTTCAAAAAAAATTTCAAAACAGGGAAAAATCATTTTCTAATATCGAAAAGCCGTGAAATCATTTGAGTTCTCTTAGTCCAAAGAGCTTTACCTTAGCCAAAAAGTTTTAAATTTTTCAAATTTTTCAGATTATAGCTAAAGTAAATATACGATATATACGGTATACCCCCCAATACTTAAACTTTGCTATGTCCTCATAGCACTAGATGTTACAAGTACATAGGTCCATTTAAGTATAACGAAATATACGGGAGTTAAGAGGGGCTCCCCCTATACTTAGGTTAGAAATAACCTAAGCATAAAGGCAAGAAAAGATGAGTAGAGAAAAATCACGGGGACTCGGGTCCCCCCTGTACTTAGGCTGAGATTAGCCTAAGTATAAAGATGGGAATTGATGTTGGGTGGGACCCAAGGGGAACGAAGAAGATGGATGGATGTACAAATGAGCGGATGAATCTACGGGGATGAAATGGAGTGACTAAGGTTTTAGGGTGTGTATCGAAGCAAACATGACTCAATCAATCAAGCAAACCCTTAGTTTCACCAACTCACTCATGAAACCAACCGAAGTTGGTTTATTATCTTGTCGGTTTTATTGGTGATAAAACATTAGATATTTACGCGAAGAAAATGTGAAGTGATAATCAAGGCGTATGCGCGGGTGTTGCTCTCCCAAAACCAAAGTTTTACTCCATTTTATGTTTGACTTGCAATTAACAGTCCAAATTTTATTTTAGGTTATCACTGAATTATGGTTAGCACATAAATCAAGAAATCATCGTCTACCGTTCATTCCATTTTCCATTAATCCTAGGTGATCAAGCTAGGAAATGAAAGCCGAGAAAAACATGTATTCGATAAAAACCGCGATCTAGGCTAAGCGACAAATCATGCAGTGATTTGACGATGAATCCGTGAAAAACTAGGGCCGTTTTGAAATCCAAATTCAACATGTATGCAAGTCGAAAAAGCCGCACCTAATCATGCATCTATTAGCGGTGATTGATTTTCATTAATTTTAGCTAAGTGATGTGAGATTATGTGCGTCTAACTTTAAAGTGTGTCCTACCTACGAGCAAACACGTAAAAGATAAAAAATGGAATATGCTCAAAGAGCCACGTGCTTGATCCTAGGTCGACACTCAAGTGGGGACGATCCCCACACAACCACATTCGTTCGATTACACACGCGAGTCTTCGATCGAAGACCGCTGTAAAAGACGAGTTTATTACAAGTTCATGCATGGAAATTAAAATGCAAGACAAATTTTTTTTTCTTTCTTCTCGACGTACTCCATTCGGTTCCTGCGGTTCCTCTTAGCAGGAGACACCAGCTCCTCGCCTCCTTGATCCATCAAGGGCCCTGCCACAGAAACAATGATTAGAGATCAATCGAAAAGAAAATTTTATAATGCAAAATAAATGAACAAAAATGACCTATAAACAAGATACACTTAAATAAACAAAAAAATCCAAAAAATAAAAGAAATGAGCCGTGTCCCCGGCAATGGCGCCATTTGATTAGCCGCAAAATCGGCCCTTTAAGAGAGTGTTTTTATCACTTCAACATGTCGTAGCAGTCGGGCCAATTCGGGCTCATCAAAATGATCATCTCATTTAAATGTGTATATGATAGATCAAAATGAGATGATCATAATTTATTTTTTTTACTTGGTAAGCTACCAAGGTCGAACTCAGGGACACGAGCCTCTCTCGTATTAATCGGATTTAAGTCTATTTAACTAAGTGTTGAGTTAAAGGCATATAGGTCAAATCATGCGAGAGGACAACACAACAATGCATTAAAAATAAACATGCATTTTTTTTATCAATTTTTATCATGCAAATAAATGCCATGAAATTCAATGAAAATATGCCCTCAATCAAAGTAATGAGCCAACTACACAAGGAATCAATTTCAGATTTTATTGAGGTGATCAACTTGATTTGAACAAGGCATAAGTTAAGAAATAAGAGACACATGGCTACGAAATAATACATCAAGATTACTGTGTCCAAAGTGAAAATTAACTATGTCATTAAAAAGTTCATCAGCCAAGCTTTAAAATGAAACTGAAATTACCTCAATCGGAGATATGAGGCTCAAAATATGCACGAAAGAAAGCAGGGGCATAAATACAATAAAAATATAAAAAGATAACTACAAACAAGTCCTCGGAGGGACTAAAATGTAAATAAGTAAAATACCGGGACCTTCCCTGTAAAATTTCCATTGTGCACTCACGGTGTACGTGATAGGGACCTGCTTGCAAATTGAAGAAATTCGTGGGCGTCTCTGCAAATTTACCCAGCATGGCACGTGCTAAGCACGTGCCATCCAGGTTCGGAAGAAGGCTCGGGCAAGGCAGAGGCTCGGTCTGCTTCGTCTTAGCTTCGGGCGTTGGCTCGGAAGTCACGAAGCGCTGATGAGGCTCGGAGCAGGCTCGGAAGAAGTGAGCCTCCAGGCTTGGGCTACGAGGTTCGGTGAAGACACGTGGCTGAATATGAGCCATCAGATCAACATGATCCGATGGCTTGGATGAGCTCCGCTGTAGGCGACGTGGCCGCCCCTCAGCCGTTGGATGAACGCCTGGAGGAATCATCCAACGGCGCATGTACGTTCTCCTTCATCTGTTGCTGGCGGCGGGAACCGAGCTCCGGTGAGGGAGCTCCAGCTCCGCCGCTCCGTCCTTGGCATAGTGGAGCTCGCCCGAGGCTCCTGAAGGTCTGTCGATGAAGCTGGGAGCCTGGGCGAGATGCAACGATGCTTGGTGTGACACCTCTTTGCTCTGATGCTGAAAACGAAGCTCGTCTGAAGTGCTCCGGCGAGGTTTCCGATCAATGAAATCTCGAGCGCATGCATGCGTTAATCTATAGCCGAAGCATATGGGCGAAATGTTTGAGCGAGATGAGATGAAGTGAAGAGCTTCTATGGGCGGAGAAGATGGCAGCTCAATGTCCCTCCACCGTGGAAGGCGGAGGAGGTGGGTCGGAAGTGAACTAAGGTTGCGGAAGAGGGGGAGGATGATCGGAAGGATACGCGTAAAAGGGGGAGCGAAGGCGAAGCTTTGGAGAGGTGCAATGGAGCGAGAGGATGGCCAGAGAGGCCTAATTACATTGACGAAATCAAAAGAAAAGACAAGCGAGGAAGAAGAGAACTTACCGGACCGGAGGTGGATGCAAAGCTTGTGCGCGAGCTCCAAGGTGGAGCCCTGGTCTTCGCTGGACCTCCGCGGCAACTGGAGGCAGCTCAAGCGGTCGCGAAGCACCGCAGCCTCGCCGTGATCGGCGGGGGGTCAACACCGGGGAGAAAAGTCGTTATCGCTCGATCCCCTCGCCCCTCTCTGTCACAGAGAGGCGGGGGAGGGATGGGCCTCCTCCCACGTAAAGGTGGACCGGTTGGAATGACGGGGGATGCGAGGTTTTTAAAGATGGATGTCGGCGGTGCAGGTGGTGATGGTCGTGGTTTTAGAGGCGATCATGGGACGACTTAGAGGTGTTCGTGGGACATGGAGTGATGCGCGGGGTAGAGGGACGATGGGGGAAGACCGAGATGCGGTTGGCGAGGTGCGAGGTTGACTGGAGTGGCGGAGAAAAAGGGAAGGGTGGACGGGTTGCGCGAGGTGGATCGTGTGAGAGAGAAGAAGGCGGGAGGTTGATGACGACACTCCGTCGTTGGATCTGGAGATCCAACGGTGGAGAATTGGGCGCGGAGCGACGGTTGAGATTAGATCGGGGGCGGAGCGATCGAAGGGATGCGCTCACGCCACGTGTCGAGCTACAGGCTCGGCGCTTAAGGACGGCTCAGATGGACCCCAGGATTCGATCAGACAATTGAGGGGCGTCAAAGGAAGGAGCAGCTGAGATGGAACATCCGGAGGCACGATCGAAGGGCTATAGAATAGCCACGTGGTGCGCTCCTGGTGGGGCGCAAGCGTGCGGTGATGATGGAGCCCTGATGATGATCCGATGGCTGGGAAAATCAGAGTGCGTGGAAAAGGCCTGGCTGTTGGATCTGGAAGATGATCCAACGGTTGGAGGTGAAGGCGGAAAAAGACCAGGGAAGCGGGCCATGTGGCGCACCCAGAACGGGCCACGTGGCCCAATCAGTTTTATTTGAAGGTATTTTTGGTTTTTGAAGGCCGAAATGGCCGAATTTGAGAAAATGCAAAACATGAAATGCGTAGATCTTGACGAGATCTACAAGTTTCATGTTGACCAAAACTGGAGATGAAATCAAACGAAGACCCGAAATATTTTTGAGGGTACTTTTAAGTCTAAAAATACCACGAATTTTTATTTTGCCATTTTTTTGTGGTTTTTAATTTATTTGAGACTCTGATAATTACAGGACATTAACTGGGTTTTATTGACATCTATTTAAGCAAGGGGGTTAATAAATGGAAATAAAGATGATGAAATCGAGTTTCATCACCCCCTATACTTAAACTATGCTCGTCCTCGAGCATCAAAAAGAATGACTAAGTTGGATTAACCCCCTTGTGCATGTGAATACATGATCCAATCTGATCAAGTTGACTCGACTTTAGAGATCCAAAATTCTAGAGTTCAACCCAGCCTTAATCAAGAGGCATCCAATTCCTCTACTTTTCCAGACTCTCTCTGATGTACATATAATCTAAAGGATATGAAGTTTAGTGTTGACTGCAATTTTGAGAGTAGAGTCAAATCTTCACCCAAAGTCTTAGTCCGAGAAAATCTCCTAAGGACCCAATCCTCAACACTAGGGAATAAATCTAATCTTGCATTTAGACCGCCGTCTCTTTAGTTGTCAAACTTAGAAAATGTAGATGGCAGGCCAGAAATGGAGGGCATTGGATTGTGTCAATTATTCTCTCCCTCTCATTGGAACAAGGATTCTCTCTAGTGCCTTTTACGCAACACATTTTTTTGTGTTGATCAGTGCGTTTGTCAAGAGAAGTTGGAGCCGTCTGCACTTGTTTTCCTGGGAGTACATCGGGGTGTGTCTCTTTTGAGTACCTATCGTACCTTCTACACCCAGACTTGTACCATTTACGATGCAGAGCCCTTTTTTGGTGCAAGCCTGACTCCTGGTCCTAATAGCGGTGGTCCAAGTGGACACTTTGAAAAGTTTGGGAGCGCTCGTCTTTGGTGGAAGCTCTTTGATATTTGACTTTGGTGGAATGAGAGCTTTTTCTTTGAAATTTCATTGACTTGTATAATTTGTGGCTAGCACCACCGCTTTTACCAAGAGTTGGCGCACACTGATCAACATTTTTTTATTTATTTCACACCCTGTCACTTAGGTCAATATCAAGAGATTAGTATAAGAACCAAGTTCTCACACTGGCTAATATTGCTGACACTCAGGTTTCATGAAGCCTCCAAAGATTTTATCCCATCCTCGAGCATCATTAGATCAAATCCAAACTTGACTTCCTCATCCCAATTCCTCAAGTGAAAAATCAACTCATCTCATCAAAAACCGCAGTCGTGCATGTGATGTGCTGATCATATTCTTTATGTCTGAGACTAAGCATGGAATATAGCATGGAAATCTAGAAACCTAGGGGACTGTGGACGATTAAGTCAATGACCCTGATGGCTAAGGCTGGTTAATCCTAAAATCTCAAAGACCTCAAAAGGTTAAGTCTCCTTGATCATTTCAGATCCTGGGTGGAAGTGTAGGTGTAGAGGATTAATCCAACTTCTTCATTAAAAAACAAAACACTTTTTTTTGAACTTCAAGAGATATTAGAACTGCCTAAACTCAATTGAGCATCTGCAATTCAGCCAGTATGGATGTAAGTACAGGCCGGAGCCCGTTGCTTGAGGACGGGGCCTTACGTGATGTCCTCTAAACCATCCAATCTGCTAAGGGTGAACCCTCACTAAATGCAGCTCACTTAATTGGGCTTAGTAGTCACTAACGGCTCCTAAAGGGTTTTGTGGTTTTTCTCATTTTTTATGGATTTTAATAAAGGTTAAAACACAAGTTAGACTCAACTTTCCTTGAAAAGAGAAGGCGATTTTTTCAAAACCATGTCACACAAATAAAAAGTTTTTCAAAACATTTTTCAAAAAAAATTTCAAAACAGGGAAAAATCATTTTCTAATATCGAAAAGCCGTGAAATCATTTGAGTTCTCTTAGTCCAAAGAGCTTTACCTTAGCCAAAAAGTTTTAAATTTTTCAAATTTTTCAGATTATAGCTAAAGTAAATATACGATATATACGGTATACCCCCCAATACTTAAACTTTGCTATGTCCTCATAGCACTAGATGTTACAAGTACATAGGTCCATTTAAGTATAACGAAATATACGGGAGTTAAGAGGGGCTCCCCCTATACTTAGGTTAGAAATAACCTAAGCATAAAGGCAAGAAAAGATGAGTAGAGAAAAATCACGGGGACTCGGGTCCCCCCTGTACTTAGGCTGAGATTAGCCTAAGTATAAAGATGGGAATTGATGTTGGGTGGGACCCAAGGGGAACGAAGAAGATGGATGGATGTACAAATGAGCGGATGAATCTACGGGGATGAAATGGAGTGACTAAGGTTTTAGGGTGTGTATCGAAGCAAACATGACTCAATCAATCAAGCAAACCCTTAGTTTCACCAACTCACTCATGAAACCAACCGAAGTTGGTTTATTATCTTGTCGGTTTTATTGGTGATAAAACATTAGATATTTACGCGAAGAAAATGTGAAGTGATAATCAAGGCGTATGCGCGGGTGTTGCTCTCCCAAAACCAAAGTTTTACTCCATTTTATGTTTGACTTGCAATTAACAGTCCAAATTTTATTTTAGGTTATCACTGAATTATGCTTAGCACATAAATCAAGAAATCATCGTCTACCGTTCATTCCATTTTCCATTAATCCTAGGTGATCAAGCTAGGAAATGAAAGCCGAGAAAAACATGTATTCGATAAAAACCGCGATCTAGGCTAAGCGACAAATCATGCAGTGATTTGACGATGAATCCGTGAAAAACTAGGGCCGTTTTGAAATCCAAATTCAACATGTATGCAAGTCGAAAAAGCCGCACCTAATCATGCATCTATTAGCGGTGATTGACTTTCATTAATTTTATCTAAGTGATGCGAGATTATGTGCGTCTAACTTTAAAGTGTGTCCTACCTACGAGCAAACACGTAAAAGATAAAAAATGGAATATGCTCAAAGAGCCACGTGCCTGATCCTAGGTCGACACTCAAGTGGGGACAATCCCCACACAACCACATTCGTTCGATTACACACGCAAGTCTTAGATCGAAGACCGCTGTAAAAGACGAGTTTATTACAAGTTCATGCATGGAAATTAAAATGCAAGACAAAATTTTTTTCTTTCTTCTCGATGTACTCCATTTGGTTCCAGCGGTTCCTCTCAGTGGGAGACACCAGCTCCTCGCCTCCTTGATCCATCAAGGGCCCTGCCACAGAAACAATGATTAGAGATCAATCGAAAAGAAAATTTTATAATGCAAAATAAATGAACAAAAATGACCTATAAACAAGATACACTTAAATAAACAAAAAAATCCAAAAAATAAAAGAAATGAGCCGTGTCCCCGGCAACGGCGCCATTTGATTAGCCGCAAAATCGGCCCTTTAAGAGAGTGTTTTTATCACTTCAACATGTCGTAGCAGTCGGGCCAATTCGGGCTCATCAAAATGATCATCTCATTTAAATGTGTATATGATAGATCAAAATGAGATGATCATAATTTATTTTTTTACTTGGTAAGCTACCAAGGTCGAACTCAGGGACACGAGCCTCTCTCGTATTAATCGGATTTAAGTCTATTTAACTAAGTGTTGAGTTAAAGGCATATAGGTCAAATCATGCGAGAGGACAACACAACAATGCATTAAAAATAAACATGCATTTTTTTATCAATTTTTATCATGCAAATAAATGTCATGAAATTCAATGAAAATATGCCCTCAATCAAAGTAATGAGCCAACTACACAAGGAATCAATTTCAGATTTTATTGAGGTGATCAACTTGATTTGAACAAGGCATAAGTTAAGAAATAAGAGACACATGGCTACAAAATAGTACATCAAGATTACTGTGTCCAAAGTGAAAATTAACTATGTCATTAAAAAGTTCATCAGCGAAGCTTTAAAATGAAACTGAAATTACCTCAATCGGAGATATGAGGCTCAAGATATGCACAAAAGAAAGCAGGGGCATAAATGCAATAAAAACATAAAAAGATAACTACAACAAGTCCTCGGAGGGACTAAAATGTAAATAAGTAAAATACCGGGACCTTCCCTGTAAAATTTCTACTGTGCACGCACAGTGCACGTGATAGGGACCTGCTTGCAAATTGAAGAAATTCGTGGGCGTCTCTGCAAATTTACCCAGCATGGCACGTGCTAAGCACGTGCCATCCAGGTTCGGAAGAAGGCTCGGGCAAGGCAGAGGCTCGGTCTGCTTCGTCTTAGCTTCGGGCGTTGGCTCGGAAGTCACGAAGCGCTGATGAGGCTCGGAGCAGGCTCGGAAGAAGCGAGCCTCCAGGCTTGGGCTACGAGGTTCGGTGAAGACACGTGGCTGAATATGAGCCATCAGATCAACATGATCCGATGGCTTGGATGAGCTCCGCTGTAGGCGACGTGGCCGCCCCTCAGCCGTTGGATGAACGCCTGGAGGAATCATCCAACGGCGCATGTACGTTCTCCTTCATCTGTTGCTGGCGGCGGGAAGCGAGCTCCGGTGAGGGAGCTCCAGCTCCGCCGCTCCGTCCTTGGCACAGTGGAGCTCGCCCGAGGCTCCTGAAGGTCTGTCGATGAAGCTGGGAGCCTGGGCGAGATGCAACGATGCTTGGTGTGACACCTCTTTGCTCTGATGCTGAAAACGAAGCTCGTCTGAAGTGCTCCGGCGAGGTTTCCGATCAGTGAAATCTCGAGCGCATGCATGCGTTAATCTATAGCCGAAGCATATGGGCGAAATGTTTGAGCGAGATGAGATGAAGTGAAGAGCTTCTATGGGCGGAGAAGATGGCAGCTCAATGTCCCTCCGTCGTGGAAGGCGGAGGAGGTGGGTCGGAAGTGAACTAAGGTTGCGGAAGAGGGGGAGGATGATCGGAAGGATACGCGTAAAAGGGGGAGCGAAGGTGAAGCTTTGGAGAGGTGCAATGGAGCGAGAGGATGGCCGGAGAGGCCTGATTACATTGACGAAATCGAAAGAAAAGACAAGGGAGGAAGAAGAGAACTTACCGGACCGGAGGTGGATGCAAAGCTTGTGCGTGAGCTCCAAGGTGGAGCCCTGGTCTTCGGTGGACCTCCGCAGCATCTGGAGGCAGCTCAAGCGGTCGCGAAGCACCGCAGCCCCGCCGTGATCGGCGGGGGGTCAACACCGGGGAGAAAAGTCGTCATGGCTTGATCCCCTCGCCCCTCTCTGTCACAGAGAGGCGGGGGAGGGTTGGGCCTCCTCCCACGTAGAGGTGGACCGGTTGGAATGACGGGGGATGCGAGGTTTTTAAAGATGGATGTCAGCGGTGCAGGTGGTGATGGTCGTGGTTTTAGAGGCGATCATGGGACGACTGAGAGGTGTTCGTGGGACATGGAGTGATGCGCGGGGTAGAGGGACGACGGGGGAAGACCGAGATGCGGTTGGCGAGGTGCGAGGTTGACTGGAGTGGCGGAGAAAAAGGGAAGGGTGGACGGGTTGCGCGAGGTGGATCGTGTGAGAGAGAAGAAGGCGGGAGGTTGACGACGACACTCCGTCATTGGATCTGGAGATCAAACGATGGAGAATTGGGTGCGGAGCGACGGTTGAGATTAGATCGGGGGGCGGAGCGATCGAAGGGATGCGCTCACGCCACGTGTCAAGCTACGGGCTCGGTGCTTAAGGACGGCTCAGATGGACCCCAGGATTCGATCGGACGATTGAGGGGCGTCAAAGGAAGGAGCAGCTGAGATGGAACATCCGGAGGCACGGTCGAAGGGCTATAGAATAGCCACGTGGTGCGCTCCTGGTGGGGCGCAAGCGTGCGGTGATGATGGAGCCCTGATGATGATCCGATGGCTGGGAAAATCAGAGTGCGTGGAAAAGGCCTGGCCGTTGGATCTGGAAGATGATCCAACGGTTGGAGGTGAAGACGGAAAAAGACAAGGGAAGCGGGCCACGTGGCACACCCAGAACGGGCCACGTGGCCCAATCAGTTTTATTTGAGGGTATTTTTTATTTTTGAAGGCTGAAATGGCCGAATTTGAGAAAACCCAAAACATGAAATGTGTAGATCTTGACGAGATCTACAAGTTTCATGTTGACCAAAACTGGAGATGAAATCAAACGAAGACCCGAAATATTTTTGAGGGTACTTTTAAGTCTAAAAATACCACGAATTTTTATTTTGCCATTTTTTGTGGTTTTTAATTTATTTGAGACTCTGATAATTACAGGACATTAACTGGGTTTTATTGACATCTATTTAAGCAAGGGGGTTAATAAATGGAAATAAAGATGATGAAATCGAGTTTCATCACCCCCTATACTTAAACTATGCTCGTCATCGAGCATCAAAAAGAATGACTAAGTTGGATTAACCCCCTTGCGCATGTGAATACATGATCCAATCTGATCAAGTTGACTCGACTTTAGAGATCCAAATTCTAGAGTTCAACCCAGCCTTAATCAAGAGGCATCCAATTCCTCTACTTTTCCAGACTCTCTCTGATGTACATATAATCTAAAGGATATGAAGTTTAATGTTGACTGCAATTTCGAGAGTAGAGTCAAATCTTCACCCAAAGTCTTAGTCTGAGAAAATCTCCTAAGGACCCAATCCTCAACACTAGGGAATAAATCTAATCTTGCATTCAGACCACCGTCTCTTTAGTTGTCAGACTTAGAAAATGTAGATGGCAGGCCAGAAATGGAGGGCATTGGATTGTGTCAATTCTTCTCTCCCTCTCATTGGAACAAGGATTCTCTCTAGTGCCTTTTACGCAACACATTTTTTTTGTGTTGATCAGTGCGTCCGTCAAGAGAAGTTGGAGCCGTCTGCACTTGTTTTCCTGGGAGTACATCGGGGTGTGTCTCTTTTGAGTACCTATCGTACCTTCTACACCCAGACTTGTAGCATTTACGATGCAGAGCCCTTTTTTGGTGCAAGCCCGACTCCTGGTCCTAATAGCGGTGGTCCAAGTGGACACTTTGAAAAGTTTGGGAGCGCTCGCCTTTGGTGGAAGCTCTTTGATATTTGACTTTAGTGGAATGAGAGCATTTTCTTTGAAATTTCATTGACTTGTATAATTTGTGGCTAGCTCCACTGCTTTTACCAAGAGTTGGCGCACACTGATCAACATTTTTTTATTTATTTCACACCCTGGCACTTAGGTCAATATCAAGAGATTAGTATCAGAACCAAGTTCTCATACTAGCTAATATTGCTGACACTCAGGTTTCATGAAGCCTCCAAAGATTTTATCCCATCCTCGAGCATCATTAGATCAAATCCAAACTTGACTTCCTCATCCCAATTCCTCAAGTGAAAAATCAACTCATCTCATCAAAAACCGCAGTCGTGCATGTGATGTGCTGATCATATTCTTTATGTCTGAGACTAAGCATGGAATATAGCATGCAAATCTAGAAACCTAGGGGAATGTGGACGATTAAGTCAATGACCCTGATGGCTAAGGCTGGTTAATCCTAAAATCTCAAAGACCTCAAAAAGTTAAGTCTCCTTGATCATTTCAGATCCTGGGTGGAAGTGTAGGTGTAGAGGATTAATCCAACTTCTTCATTAAAAAACAAAACACTTTTTTTTGAACTTCAAGAGATATTAGAACTGCCTAAACTCAATTGAGCATCTGCAATTCAGCCAGTATGGATGTAAGTACAGGCCGGAGCCCGTTGCTTGAGGACGGGGCCTTACGCGATGTCCTCTAAACCATCCAATCTGCTAAGGGTGAACCCTCACTGAATGCAGCTCACTTAATTGGGCTTAGTAGTCACTAACGGCTCCTAAAGGGTTTTGCGGTTTTTCTCATTTTTTATAGATTTTAATAAAGGTTAAAACACAAGTTAGACTCAACTTTCCTTGAAAAGAGAAGGTGATTTTTTCAAAACCATGTCACACAAATAAAAGAGTTTTTCAAAATAATTTTAAAAGAATTTTTCAAAACAGGGAAAAATCATTTTCGAAAATATTTTTAGGAAAAATAGTGTAACATAATATCGAAAAGCCGTGAAATCATTTGAGTTCTCTTAGTCCAAAGAGCTTTACCTGCCAAAAAGTTTTAAATTTTTCAAAATTTTCAGATTATAGCTAAAGTAAATATACGATATATACGGTATACCCCCCTATACTTAAACTTTGATATGTCCTCATAGCACTAGATGTTACAAGTACATAGGTCCATTTAAGTATAACGAAATATACGGGAGTTAAGAGGGGCTCCCCCTATACTTAGGTTAGAAATAACCTAAGTACAAAGGCAAGAAAAGATGAGTAGAGAAAAATCACGGGGACTCGGGTCCCCCCTATACTTAGGCTGAGATTAGCCTAAGTATAAAGATGGGAATTGATGTTGGGAGGGACCCAAGGGGAACGAAGAAGATGGATGGATGTACAAATGAGCGGATGAGTCTACGGGGATGAAATGGAGTGACTAAGGTTTTAGGGTGTGTATCGAAGCAAACATGACTCAATCAATCAAGCAAACCCTTAGTTTCACCAACTCACTCATGAAACCAACCGAAGTTGGTTTATTATCTTGTCAGTTTTATTGGTGATAAAACATTAGATATTTACGCGAAGAAAATGTGAAGTGAAAATCAAGGCGTATGCGCGGGTGTTGCTCTCCCAAAACCAAAGTTTTACTCCATTTTATGTTTGACTTGCAATTAACAGTCCAAATTTTATTTTAGGTTATCATTGAATTATGGTTAGCACATAAATCAAGAAATCATCATCTACCGTTCATTCCATTTTCCATTAATCCTAGGTGATCAAGCTAGGAAATGAAAGCCGAGAAAAACATGTATTCGATAAAAACCGCGATCTAGGCTAAGCGAGAAATCATGCAATGATTTGACGATAAATCCGTGAAAAATTAGGGCCGTTTTGAAATCCAAATTCAACATGTATGCAAGTCAAAAAGGTCGCACCTAATCATGCATCTATTAGCGATGATTGATTTTCATTAATTTTAGCTAAGTGATGCGAGATTATGTGCGTCTAACTTTAAAGTGTGTCCTACCTACGAGCAGACACGTAAAAGATAAAAAATGGAATATGCTCAAAGAGCCACGTGCCTGATCCTAGGTCGACACTCAAGTGGGGATGATCCCCACACAACCACATTCGTTCGATTACACACGCGAGTCTTCGATCGAAGACCGCTGTAAAAGACGAGTTTATTACAAGTTCATGCATGGAAATTAAAATGCAAGACACATTTTTTTTCTTTCTTCTCGATGTACTCCATTCGGTTCCTGCGGTTCCTCTCAGCGGGAGACACCAGCTCCTCGCCTCCTTGATCCATCAAGGGCCCTGCCACAGAAACAATGATTAGAGATCAATCGAAAAGAAAATTTTATAATGCAAAATAAATGAACAAAAATGACTTATAAACAAGATACACTTAAATAAACAAAAAAATCCAAAAAATAAAAGAAATGAGCCGTGTCCCCGGCAACGGCGCCATTTGATTAGCCGCAAAATCGGCCCTTTAAGAGAGTGTTTTTATCACTTCAACATGTCGCAGCAGTCGGGCCAATTCGGGCTCATCAAAATGATCATCTCATTTAAATGTGTATATGATAGATCAAAATGAGATGATCATAATTTATTTTTTTACTTGGTATGCTACCAAGGTCGAACTCAGGGACACGAGCCTCTCTCGTATTAATCGGATTTAAGTCTATTTAACTAAGTGTTGAGTTAATGGCATATAGGTCAAATCATGCGAGAGGACAACACAACAATGCATTAAAAATAAACATGCATTTTTTTATCAATTTTTATCATGCAAATAAATGCCATGAAATTCAATGAAAATATGCCCTCAATCAAAGTAATGAGCCAACTACACAAGGAATCAATTTCAGATTTTATTGAGGTGATCAACTTGATTTGAACAAGGCATAAGTTAAGAAATAAGAGACACATGGCTACGAAATAATACATCGAGATTACTGTGTCCAAAGTGAAAATTAACTATGCCATTAAAAAGTTCATCAGCCAAGCTTTAAAATGAAAATGAAATTACCTCAATCGGAGATATGAGGCTCAAGATATGCACGAAAGAAAGCAGGGGCATAAATGCAATAAAAACATAAAAAGATAACTACAAACAGGTCCTTGTAGGGACTAAAATGTAAATAAGTAAAATATCAGGACCTTCCCTGCAAAATTTCCACTATGCACGCACGGTGCACATGATAGGGACCTGCTTGCAAATTGAAGAAATTCGTGGGCGTCTCTGCAAATTTACCCAGTATGGCACGTGCTAAGCACATGCCGTCCAGGTTCGGAAGAAGGCTCGGGCAAGGCAGAGGCTCGGTCTGCTTTGGCTTAGCTTTGGGCGTTGGCTCGGAAGTCACGAAGCGCTGATGAGGCTCGGAGCAGGCTCGGAAGAAGCGAGCCTCCATGCTTGGGCTACGAGGTTCGGTGAAGACACGTGGCTGAATATGAGCCATCATATCAACATGATCCGATGGCTTGGATGAGCTCCGCTGTAGGCGATGTGGCCGCCCCTCAGCCGTTGGATGAACGCCTGGAGGAATCATCCAACGGCGCCTGTACGTTCTCCTTCATTTGTTGCTGGCGGCGGGAACCGAGCTCCGGTGAGGGAGCTCCAGCTCCGCCGCTCCGTCCTTGGCACAGTGGAGCTCGCCCGAGGCTCCTGAAGGTCTGTCGATGAAGTTGGGAGCCGGGGCGAGATGCAACGATGCTTGGTGTGACACCTCTTTGCTCTGATGCTGAAAACGAAGCTCGGCTGAAGTGCTCCGGTGAGGTTTCCGATCAGTGAAATCTCGAGCGCCTGCATGCGTTAATCTATAGCCGAAGCATATGGGCGAAATGTTTGAGCGAGATGAGATGAAGTGAAGAGCTTCTTTGGGCGGAGAAGATGGCAACTCAAGGTCCCTCTGCCGTGGAAGGCGGAGGAGGTGGGTCGGAAGTGAACTAAGGTTGCGGAAGAGGGGGAGGATGATCGGAAGGATGCACGTAAAAGGGGGAGCGAAGGCGAAGCTTTGGAGAGGTGCAATGGAGCGAGAGGATGGCCGGAGAGGACTTATTACATTGATGAAATCGAAAGAAAAGACAAGGGAGGAAGAAGAGAACTTACCGGACCGGAGGTGGATGCAAAGCTTGTGCGCGAGCTCCAAGGTGGAGCCCTGGTCTTCGCTGGACCTCCGCAGCAACTGGAGGCAGCTCAAGCGGTCGCGAAGTACCGCAGCCCCGCCGTGATCGGCGGGGGGTCAACACTGGGGAGAAAAGTCATCATCGCTCGATCCCCTCGCCCCTCTCTGTCACAGAGAGGCGGGGGAGGGCTAGGCCTCCTCCCACGTAAAGGTGGACCGGTTGGAATGACGGGGGATGCGAGGTTTTTAAAGATGGATGTCGGCGGTGCAGGTGGTGATGGTCGTGGTTTTAGAGGCGATCATGGGACGACTGAGAGGTGTTCGTGGGACATGGAGTGATGCGCGGGGTAGAGGGACGATGGGGGAAGACCGAGATGCGGTTGGCGAGGTGCGAGGTCGACTGGAGTGGCGGAGAAAAAGGGAAGGGTGGACGGGTTGCGCGAGGTGGATCGTGGGAGAGAGAAGAAGGCTGGAAGTTGACGACGATGCTCCGTCGTTGGATCTGGAGATCCAACGGTGGAGAATTGGGCGCGGAGCGACGGTTGAGATTAGATCGGGGGGCGGAGCGATCGAAGGGCTGCGCTCACGCCACGTGTCGAGCTACGGGCTCGGCGCTTAAGGACGGCTCAAATGGACCCCAGGATTCGATCGGACGGTTGAGGGGCGTAAAAGGAAGGAGCGGCTGAGATGGAACATCCGGAGGCACGATCGAAGGGCTATAGAATAGCCACGTGGTACGCTCCTAGTGGGGCGCAAGCGTGCGGTGATGATGGAGCCCTGATGATGATCCGATGGCTGGGAAAATCAGAGTGCATGGAAAAGGCCTGGCCGTTGGATCTGGAAGATGATCCAACGGTTGGAGGTGAATGCGGAAAAAGACAAGGGAAGCGGGCCACGTGGCGCACCCAGAACGGGCCACGTGGCCCAATCAGTTTTATTTGAGGGTATTTTTTATTTTTGGGGGCTGAAATATCCGAGTTTGAGAAAACTCAAAACATGAAAGTTGTAGATCTTGACGAGATCTACAAGTTTCATGTTGACCAAAACTGGAGATGAAATCAAACGAAGACCCGAAATATTTTTGAGGGTACTTTTAAGTCTAAAAATACCACGAATTTTTATTTTGCCATTTTTTGTGGTTTTTAATTTATTTGAGACTCTGATAATTACATGACATTAACTGGGTTTTATTGACATCTATTTAAGCAAGGGGGTTAATAAATAGAAATAAAGATGATGAAATCGTGTTTCATCATTGGCCACATTAGTTATTATTCAAGGTGGGAGCATTAGCAAGGAATTCCAGGAATGGTATTATTAAGGCGGATTGGAATCTTGCTAGTTCTCACATGTATAAGAAGCAACTAGGATGGTCGATGGTTCTCCGACTATGATTTTGGGCATTCTTGGTGATCGATGCCCTGATTAATGCCCTACTCCATCACGGACTTTTATTGATGGGTAGTGGGATTGGACGGTTCATGATGGCTTCATGTGTCAGTAAACATCTTAGTGAATCAAGTTGAACACTCAGGATTAAACAAGGAAATTTTACATATGGGATAAGAAGCTAGTGGACATTTTAGGAACTAAATTAGGATGCTTGTATAACATTTGCATGCCTACAGAGGTACCCTAACCTTAAGGTACCTAGTTCCTTAAAGTCATAGCTTGAGGTCCCATGTGGATCAAGACCACAAACTATCCACGATGCTTAGGTTATTAAGGTTAATGAAAATGATCGGAGTGTTGTTCTTTTTGTGAGGACATGTTTACCAAGTTGGTTTTGTTTTGCATACTTTTGTTAGTACCTTGTCTTGTTGTAGTTTTTAGTGTCATATTGAGCCTTGCTCACAGTGTACCCTTTTTACGTTGGATCCACACATGCACCGGAGCAGCCACAACTGTGAGCGGTTCTGCCTAGAGATTCTTTTGTGCAACTACACCTTTTTGTGGTACAATATAATAGCTACCCTTTTCTACTTTCACTTTTTACTTGGGACTTTTGAAGAGACACGGTTATATATATATATATATATATATATATAGGGCCCTTCCAATGAGGTGCACCTTTCCTGGGTGTATGGAAAGCCCATCACGAGATCCGTTAGATCTCGATCTAGTGGTTCTTCATCCAAAAGGGTATTTTAGTCCATACATTTTCGTTTTAAATTTGAATTTAATTTCAAATTTATTTTGTCTTTATATTTTTCCATTTTTAGCGTGTCTGATTTGGTATTTTTTGTTGCCTTTTAGTTACTGAATTTTTGCCAACATGGTAGCATTTTCGCGCAATGTAGAATAGCAGATTTTTTTGTAAAATTCCCCTTGATATTGTAAAACTGCATCCTGCATTGTAAAATAAAATCACAATTAGTAATATTTATATTATAATAATTGTAATTTTGATAACACTATTGTAAAAGATCATGGACGTTTTGTAAAATATGTATGAAGATTGTAAATCCATCAGATCCTATTATGTGCGCTTTTCACAAATGCCAAGCATCTTTGTAAAATTCGAACCCCTGTTGTAATTTTGCATCCTGCATTGTATAATAAGATCACAGTTAGTAGTACATTCAACTAATTTTTGCCATATCACATAATTTAAATAAATGTAAAAAAACAGTCTGAAATATGTAAAAAATGATATGCAATTGTAAAATACGATATGAGATTGTAAAAAAAACTCGAGATTGCAAAACAGTCTGAGATTGCAAAATAGGTCATTTATATTGTAAAATACTATCTGGGATTGTAAAAAAACACTCGAGATTGCAAAATAGGTCATTATATTGTAAAAATCTGGGCACACCCTCCATCTCCAGCATCCTCTCTACCCGCACCTCCTCCGCCCTTCTCCTCCACGACCCACCTCCTCCATGCACGTCCTCCTCCGCCCACACACCTCCATTCACGCACTCCTTCAATCGTCTCCTCCATGATCCACCTCCTCCACGCGTATAAATGTAAAAAAATAGACTGAAATTTGTAAAAAGATGATATGCTATTGTAAAATACGATCTGGGATTGTAAAAAAAAAACTCGAGATTGCAAAATAGGTCATTATATTGTAAAAACCTGGGCACACCCTCCATCTCCAGCATCCTCTCTACCCGCACCTCCTCCGCCCTTCTCCTCCACGACCCACCTCCTCCATGCACGTCCTCCTCCGCCCACACACCTCCATTCACGCACTCCTTCAACCTTCTCCTCCCCTCCCCGCTTACCTTCACATCCACCAGCACGATCTCCGACGTTGGACCTGTGGAATCGACCAGCCTCCTCCCACATGCCATCATCGATGATCTCCGTGACGTGGGTGAACGTGATCTGTTGGGGAGGCGATGGAGGACGTCGGAGCAGCCTCCTCCCACATGCCGTTGTCGAGAGAGAGATAGGAGATAGAGGGTCGTCGTCGAGAGAGAGCTGTCGTCGAGAGAGAGAGAGACAAGAGAGAGAGATGTGAGATAATTTAGGAGATATTTTGTTGCATTCTAAATATAGATTATACCAAAATGACCATAATGGGTTTTTCGACATTTAAAAAATATAGATAACGAGCCATTAATGATAACCATCAGATTGACTTTGGATGGTTAGGATGGCGGGCTTTCCATGCACCCAGGAAAGGTGCACCTCATTGGAAATATTTCATATATATATATATATATATATATATAGGATGCAATCCTTCCTGATTTCAGGAAGGCTGCCCCTTTTTTGTATAAAAACAAGCACTTTAGTAGAATACATATACATTTTGTTTTATAGGTGCATGTTATAAATACAAAGCTGCATACAAAACTGCGTATTATAATACAAACATTAAAACTGCACATTATAATACAAAACTGTATATGTATTCTACCAAAGTCATCCTATTTTATACAAAAAGGGGACTGGCCTTCCTTAACTATGGAAGGACTGCGTCCTATTTGAAAGAAATCCTATATATAAAGGGTAAAATGGGGCTGCCCCCATGGGGGGAACTAACTTGGTTCCCCCACGCCATTCCGTCAGCTTTTTTTATTTTTTTGGAAAATTCATCCGTGGATTTTCATCAATATATACCTATATTATATCATTCAAATTTCGGGTGAAACAGAGACTCCTACGACCTCCATCCGGAAGGGTCATTTTTAGCAATTCTGTTACCATTAAAAAATGCATGTCTGGATGGAGACCGTAGGAGTCTCTGTTTCACACGGAATTTGAATAACATAATATAGGGATATAGTGATGAATGTTCACGTAAGAATTTTTTTAAAAAAAATAAAAAACCGGGCGAAATGCTGCGGGGGGAGCCAAGTTAGCCCCCCAAGGGGCAGCCCCATTTAACACACACACACACACGCATGCACGCATGCAACCACGCACGCACGCACACGCACACGCACACACACACACGCACACGCGCACACACATATGGGTTAAATGGGGCTGCCCCCTGGGAGTAGCCAACTTGGCTACTCCCACCCCTATTTTTCCCTCATTTTTTTATTTCTTTGGAAAATAAAAATTTGTAAACTGATCATTATATCCCTCTAACATTCTATTAAAATTTTGTCAGAAACAGAGACTCCTACGGCCTCCATCCAAACAAGGTCGATTTAAAAAATCATGCGACCGTTAAAAAAATGACGTCTGGATGGAGGGCCTAGGAGTCTCTGTTTTTGACAAAATTTTAAAAGAATGTTAGAGGGATATAGTGATGAATATACAAATTTTTATTTTCCAAAGAAATAAAAAATGAGGGAAAAATAGGGGTGGGAGTAGCCAAGTTGACTACTCCCAGGGGGGCAGCCCCATTTTACCCTATATGTATGTATGTATGGGTGACTTTTTATGCATACATGATGTGCAATATTTTTGTAGACATGTGATGAATATGAATGGATACAATGGGGATGAATGCATGCAAATGAAAAGAAATGTTAAATTCTATTCTTTTTATGCCATTATCTCTTTCTTGCTTGTGCGAATGTGGAACATTATGTGCATGGACAAGTGGGTTTGTCGAGTATCCGAGACATAGGGCGTCACACTTCTCTCCTCATCTTGGAGTGCCTTAGTCCAAGATCATAATCCATTCTACGCCTGGCATCTTAAAATGACTAGACACATAATAGATATTGTTGAGTGGAAAAAGTAAAACACTGCTTACTCCATTCTAGAAATGGAGTCTAGCAGATGGCTCTTGGACCGCTTGATTGTACAAAAACTGACCAACTCTCAGCTCTATACAAATTCCTAGAATCCTTGATGGAAGATGAATTCCAACAATTAAATCAAAGAGCAAAGATAAAATGGATTCACGAATGTAGAAGTAAAAATCATACCCTTGCTCTTAAAAATAATCTCGGTATGTCACACAATGACCTTCAAAATACATCAAAAATCATAATAGAGCTTTTATCAACAACTTTATTCCGATTATTCTGGAAATCACAACATCCTATTGCATCCTTCAATGGTAGGGTAAACAAAAGACCTTGTAGATCTTATATCACCCATTGAAAAAGAAGAGGCAGTCAATATGATTCATCATCTCAAATCTTTCAAGGCTCCGGGACTGAATGGATGCATCCCTCAATTCATGGAAAAGTATTAGAATGTCACTAAAAGGTGACCTTACGGAAATTATTCACCATCAATTCCTCGATGACTTCAACTCATGAGAAATATGATTCATATCATAAACAACTTGATCGCTGCTTTGACCTTTAGACCCACGAGACATTGGAAATTGTCGACCTATAAGGTTGATCAATATCTCTATGAGAATTATTTCGAAAATCTTAGCAAATAGATGGACCTGTAAACTCCAAGAGTTGATTCCTCCATCATAATACGTTTTTTCGGGTAAAAAAGCAATTAATTCGTTTCCCATCACTTTGGAGATCCAAGCACGGCAGTGGCACACAAAAAGTAAAAATGTTGTCCTCAAAATCGACCTCAAAAAAGCTTTTACACTTTAAGTTGGAAAGTCATTGTGCTAGTTTGGAAGTGTTGAGTTGCCTGAGAAGATTCATAAGTTAGATATTGGCCTTCTTGAGATCACTATGAATTTTCTAAAAATAAACAACAGTTATGCTTGATTCTTTAAACCATCTCGTGGGGTCATAGAATTCAGTTCATTACACCTCTTTTGTTCGTAATAACTATGACCATTTTGAATGATATGCTTCAAAACTTAAGGAAATTCATCACCACCAAAGGCTTTAAAATACCAAAAATCGATCACATCATAACCAACATCTTGTTTGCACACGACATTCTTATCTTTTTTGAAATATGATGAAGAGGCACTATGATGATTGAATTTCACACTCAAAACTTTCTCCCATATATAGAGGTTGTCAGTTAACTAAGAGAAATCTGTTATCTATAGCCTACATCTACCGGCTGACGAGAAAAACATAAGAGAAATCTATTATCTATAGCCTACATCTACCGGCTGACGAGAGCTTTCGGTTTTGAGTGTTATCTACACCCAAAGCCTTCTCCCATATATCGAGGTTGTCAGTTAACTAAGAGAAATCTGTTATCTATAGCCTACATCTCGGTGGGTTCAAGCCCTTATCAAGCCAGCTCGGCTCGATAAATCTTGACCCGAGCCCTTCATCAAGTCCGATCTAGGCTCGAGCCTGAATAGGCTCGTTAAGGAAATATGTGTTTTTTTTGTGAAAAAGTGTTTTCATTTGATGAACCGAGATTTTATGAGGGTCTAGAGTAATCCACACAAGGCGGGATCACAATGTCGCTGAAGCGACCGCTCAAGAAATCTCCAGATCAATCAACAATTAACCCACAATAAATATATGCAATGAATATCCAAAAATGTGGAGTTAAAATTTATTATAACTCTACATGCAAATGTGTATAGGTGTAAGCACAGGTAGAGGTCGAACACTGGGAGGCGAATGGTTGTATGTAATGTATCATTCAATTATTCAATCATTTGTTCATGTCCTTTTATTGTTTTAGTGGGTTTTGGTTTTTGTAATTTTTTTATATTTTTTTGTTTTTATAATTTTTATTTTGTTTTTATATTTTATACTTTTTTTTAATATTTTTAATTATATAATATAAATAGATAGATATATATATAAGACATATATATGTAAAGAGATATATATATAAGAAGAGAGAGAGGAGCACTATAGTCTATATATATATATAAATATATGTGCTTAAAAGATATATATAGATATAATTTTTTTTTGCTTTTTAATATTTTTGTAATTTTTTTGTTATTATTATGAAATATTTCTAATTTTTATGTATTTTTAAATTCAAAAATGTCCACAATATAGGACTAAATAAATAGCCGAATATAATTTCGGTTTTAAAAATATAAAAGAAATTCCAAAAATTCCCAAATTAATTTTAATACATTAATAATAATATTTAGATAATTATAAAAGAGAAAAATGTATTTTTTGGGATTTTTAAGGATTTTTCTATTTTTTGTTGGATTTTGGAGCTTTCTGATTTTTTTAATTTTCTTTTTCATATTTTTAGGGGTTTTCAATTTCTGGACTCAATATATATAAGTATACCATATATAATTTTTTTGGGATTTTTCAAAAACATATTCTAATTTTTTTGTATTTTCTAATTTAGACAGTGCAAAAATGGCTTCTATTTCATTTTTAATAATCAGGAAAAATGCAAAAAATGCAAACTAAAATGTTGGCGTGAACTAACATGGCATGGAGCATCTATCCTAATTTTTGTGAATTATTAGAAGCCTTCTAGGTATTTTTAATAAATAGATAAAGAGACAAAAATAAAACTGCCTGGCAGGGGTATTTTTGCAAATAAAATGAGTTACAGGGGCATCGGTGCAAAAATACAACAGAAATAAACATTTATTTTAATTTTTAGAACTATTCTACAATATACAAAAACCGCCAGGGCTCAAATGCAAAATTTCACGCGCCTCACGTGGGACTGCACGTGAGGCGCGGAAGGACCTAAGTGCAATTTCAATTAAAGTCAGGGTCCTTTCTGCAAAATACACATTTTATTTACAACGTGCTAATTTATTTACAGAATTAAAAATTAAATACAAAAATGACAGGGGCTAGATGTGCAAATTACCCCCAAAAGAGGTGCTTCATCCGACGGCTGATCTTCGTTCACTTGACACGTGGCGCCTCCACATGCGCCGATGACGGTTCGCCGATGAGCGGTTGAGATTAGATCACTCGCGTGATCTGACGGTCGCTGCTTCGCTACATCAGACGGCTCTCCTTCTATCTGGGCCTTCGTTCTTCATCCAACGGCGGGGAGCACGCGTGGAAGAACAGGGACAAACGCTCGCCTGGGCGAGCTTCCTCCGCTCGGATCTCGCTCTCCGGCCGACCATAGCTGCTCCTGAAGGTCCCATTCGCTTCCTGGAAGGTGTCTCTAGCTGCTGGAGGTGTCGGGTTGTCCGAAGGCACACCGGAGCGGCGCCACGAGCTCGAAGAAGAAGCGACGCCACGAGCTCGAAGAAGAAGCGGCGCTCCAGGTACCTCCGCCCGCATGGAAAACGTCTCCTGGTGCCTTTCTTCGCACCTAACCTGCACAGGAAGGTAGAGGGGCTCGAGGGCGTCTCCCTCGACCCGGGGTTTGAAGCTGACAACACAGGGATGAAGGTGGGCGACGAAGCTCCGGCGAAGGGTGGTGGAGGAGCTTCGATTCGCGGATTCAGAAGCGAATCCGGTTGGACAAGGTGGCTAGGATATGGAGAAGGCGTAGGGGAATGAAATGGCAGTGGAAGGTGGTCGGGGCACAGTCGGAAGCACAGTGAAAAGCTCGCCGGAGCGGAGCTCCGGCGAACTTCGAATCGCCTAAACTACGCTAATCTATGAATCTAAATGTGAAATAAATGACGGGAATAAAATGCTGGAATGGAAATCTACCTAGAAATGATAAATGCGCAGCTCTTATACCTGAGGGCCGCCAGGGAGCAGGGTGGTCGCCGGAGCACCACCGCGACAAAATTTCCCACCTCCTTGGGCCGAATCGAGGTGCTGGGAAGCGCCTCCTGTCACGAGGGCTCCGCCAGGAGCTCATTCAAGCTCAAAGAAGGGGATGAAAATGGCCAAATTCGGCCAAGGAAGTGGGAGGAGTTATTTATATACAGTCCAAGGGACCCCCATTGACCGGCGATTATTGAAGAATCGGGGTTATGTACAAGGGTTCCAAGTGATCGGCGGGGATCAGGGATGATCAGGGAATAAATCTCATGAAATGACTGTTGGTGATTGATCACTGAGCCACGCGGGAAAAAGGCAAGAAAAGAGGGGAAAAGACAGTTCGCGTCAACTCAGGCGCCTGGAGGTCAAGTTGACCGGGGTCAACTCGCGGAGGGACCTGATTGGTCCACCTCAGCCGCTAAACGCCAAAACAGGGAACCTTATTAGAAAATGAATTATTTAATATAGTAAACGATTTTATTAATGTTTGCTTATAAAATAAAAAATGTGTATTATTTTATGTAGTATTTATTTATGATTTTTATTGAATTTTTCGAGGTGTTTTATTATAGTTTTATTTTAATAAGGTGTATATGTGTATATTTACATGTATTTTTGTGTATTTAATTTTTAATTTTTTTATTTTCTTTTATTATTTTATTGGCTTATTTTATAAATTTATAATTTATTTTTATGAGTATAAATATATTTTTATTTAATTTTTATGAGTTTATTTATATTTTTAAATAAATGTGTTTGTGTATATGTAAGTATACTTATAGGTATTTTACCTATATATTATATACATTGTATTTATTTGATGGATTTATTTGTTTTTATTTTAGCTTTGTATTTTTAATAATATATATATAATATATACATTACTAAAGAACTAAATAATTAAAGAATGTTTTCCTCTTTTATTTATGTACATCCTTCTCATAGGTATTTTGCCTATAGATTACATAGACTTATTTTATTTTACAAATTCTTTTTGGTTTTATTCTAAGGCTAATATGTATATGAATTATATACATTATTTACAAGATTTTAAAAATATAAATTTATAAAAATAATGAATATTAAATAAAATGAATATTTTAATCAGGTATTATGTACAAGAAGGGTCAAAAACCTAACTTTCACAGATGGACTCCAAAAATTATGAAATCAATTTTATAAAATAGTTTATGAAATGCTATATACAATTAAAGGTGAGTTTGGGTGATTTGGAGTTTGTATTTGCAAGATATGGGTCTGTGAAGTTGAGATTTTGCCTTTTTATTTTTGTGTATAAAATGTTCACTATGTATTATTTTTACACAAACTCAATTTTGTATTTTTATTTACATTATTATCTACAACTTTTATGAACAAAGTTTCTTTATTTGATGAATGAATAATTATATACAAAATAGGTGTAAAAAATGCATAAATGGATGAATAAATAAATGAGGTATTTATTATATTGCTGGCCCTTATCTCCCCCTACTTTATTCCTTGTCGACCAATTCCATGCTGGCCTTGGTCTCGGGGTTAGGGTCATAAAAGATTTGCAATATTTTATTCCTTTTGCTTTTCTTCTCTTTATTCTATAATTTGGCATTAAAAACCTTATTTAATGTACAATAAATACAAGAAACAATGAATGCTATTATATACAAATTAATGCTATTTACATGCATTTGCTGGGGTTTTTAAGGCCAAAATGATAGAATAAAGGTGATGAAATGGAGATTCATCACCCCCCTATACTTGCCTTTGCTAGTCCCTAGCAAATACTTATGCAAGAAGTACAAAAAGAACAAAGAATAAGAAGAAAAGAAAAGGCAAAAATAAAGAATTTAAAGAATAAATTGACTTGATCATGATTATTAAACTTATCTGTATAAAATCAAAGTTTGGAGCTCAGGTTGGACCTTGGTGTGAGAATGTGTGTGGAACCTAGTAGGGAACCAAATTTAAAACACAACAGCCTTTGAGAGTCACAGAACTTGGTTCAAATCACCTCAATAGCCAGGTCAGAACTAGCCTACATCATACGCAAACCCTTATGACTATGAAGCTGACTTGTACGGTGTAAGTGATGGTGGCTCTCCCCAACTGAAATGACAAAGGGACTGACTTCTCCAGAATGACAACCCAATGATTCCCTAATCCAACAGCTCTTTCCTCGAGGAGCGGGGTATTCCCTTCTAAGTTCAAGTGGCATCCTACTCAAGAGGAGGGGTTAGAGAAAAGAATGGACGGTAGCCAGTGTAGCTACCTATCCTGGGATGCAAGACCAGTGTAGTCAAGTCATCCAGCTGCAGGCTCACATGGTATAACTTTGATGCTCAAGCTTGCTTATTTTCTATACAACATATATACATACTCCGGCAGGCACTTTTATTTTTTTACAAGCCTGTCCACTTTTTTTTTCAACATACTATTCACAGCAGCATTTACATAAGGAGTTTTTCCTCTTGAGCCAGAAGACCATCCCTCTTTTGAAGCATTATTGCAACTCACACTCTCCTGTCGTTAGACCTCATGGCGATTGGACCAGGTTGGGGTGCACTTCCCTCCCTAGACGAGGACGAATGTTTCCACCCGTGTGGGTCTCAGACTGGCAAATCCAACCCCTTCACCACTCCAACTGAGTTGAGCCAAGTGAAAGGTGCAAGTGTCCAAGTTAGGTCACGGTCGATAAGAGTCACACGTGTGTTTCGAAAAGTTCTAGTTAGTCCACTGAGGTGACTTGAACCCAGCCCTGGTTTCTCAAAGAATTAAGTCTGAATAGACCTGAAGTACCTTAAACCCGGTTCCCGTAAGGTTCCAGTGCAGTTAGGTGCAGTAAGGTCCAACCAAGCTCCAATCTTCGACTTTATTGGACTAGTTCAATCATCAAGCTCAATGAAAGAATATGAATGCTATGCAAATGCTTTTTACAAATTTGCAAAGAATAATGCAATTTTTACGCAAAGAATTTTTGCAAATAAAATAATTTGGGCACTCAAAGTATGTACAACTATTTACACGGGCGTGCCGCTTTATTTTAATGATTTTTAAAGAATTTAGAATTTAGTTTTTATTTACAGGTACATATGTACACTTATTAAAGAATCTTGTTTATTATTATTTTTATTTAAAGTAATAATATAGTATTTTAGTTATTTATTATATGTGACTATTCCTCAAATTTATTTGACACAAATTTTTCAAACAATTTTTGAAAACTATAGTCCAAAATAATTTTTACAAACATTTTTACAAACATTTGAAAATCATTTTGCAAAGGTTTTTCAAAACAGTATATATAGATTTTTCAAAATATTTTTGCAATCATTTTTCAAACCATTTGCAAATCATTTTTTTTCAAATATTTTATTTCACACGAAGAAAAGAAATTTTTACAAACCACACATTTTTACAAAGGATGAAAACATGTAACAAAACGTTTTCAAAATAGTTTTCAATAAATGTTCACAATACTTTTCAAACTATTTTTCAAACATTTTGCAAAAAATATTTTCACCTGATTTATTAATCAGTATATACAGAAGAATTTGAGGAATAATCCCATCTTTTTATTAAGGGTTTTTAATGAATTTTAAAGAATTATTAGCCGTATTATTACAAAAGTACGAGTTATGGCTGAAGTATATACATAGTGTATACAACCCCCCTATACTTAGCTTGAGCTATGTCCTCATAGATCGAAAAGAAAAGAGAAGACATAACTCGTACTGAGTATAGATAGGTCTAAAGAATAAGAATAAACAGATGAACAAATCATGGGTGCACCCCCTATACTTAGGACCAAGTGCGTCCTAAGTACAGAAAACTGGCACAAAGGGACGACACCTTTTATTTAGATACAGAAGCTAGAAAAGGAAAAGAAGAAAAGAAGAAAAGAAGAAAAGATGGATATATACAGATAGACGAAAAGATCGTGAAGAATATACACATCACTCCCCCTATACTTAGGGTGAGATATCCCTAAGTATAGGAAAGAAAAGGAGTGACGAAAAATGTGCAAGGAATGAACAACTCATTGTGTACCCCCCTACACTTAGGACAAGGTACGTCCTAAGTGTAGACTCAAAGATATGGCGATAGATTTAGGGCACACATAACATGCGGGAGAAGGATTGAACAAGGCACACATATATACAAGCGGTGAAGAAACTAGTGAAGTACAGGACGGTATCTGGTAAGCGACAACCGTGCTCTCGTCGTCGTCTCCCTGTGAGAACAAGGACGAAGTCAGAAGGTGAAAAGACACCCGAATCTGCAATCAAGTGGGTGTCAGCTACCGGAGTCAACAGATCGAAAGTAAAGATATCTGGTCCGGTAGCATGAAGCAGATGAACGGCTCATATGGTCATCATGGGAGAATATAGCCGATACCGTAAGACCGGGAGGAAGAAAGAGCAGTACAGACTCCTCCGGTCAATCAGAGTCTCAGATAGATATGATATAAAGCATATGAGACTGTGTGATGCACGGTGGTGATATAATCTGAAATTCATAAGAATACACCGAACAACACAATACATGGCTCACTCTTGCGAGGGTCCTCAAGGTGAGTAGAATCAGAGAATAATCAGAGGACTCGGTTCTGTGCTCCATCAGATAGGAGACACCACCAGGGAGGAGACCGGGTACAAAGTCAGAAGACCCAGCTTCGTGACCCAACAAACAGGAGACACCAGAAATGAAGCCGAGTACCTAGAAAATGATGTACTCTCCCGCAGAAAACCCTCGGGGAGTAGTACATGCTAGTCAATGAATAATCAGAACAGAAGCTCACCCTTCCGAGGGTCGTCAAGGAGAGCGGGCTCAAAGGAGCCTGATCCATCAGACGGATCATAGAAATGGTCTTGGTAGGCGACAGATCGGCTACCAGTAGAAGAGACCGTCAAATCAAGAAAGTGTGGCAGCGTCCCGCAAATAACCCTCGGGGAGCGGGCTGCCAACTAGTCATGGGAATAGCAGATATCAGAAGCTCAACCCTGCGAGGACCGTCAAGGCGAGCAGGCTCAAAGGAGTCTGATAAGATAAGTCCATGATCCGCAGATCGGATACGCAACTAAAGATGGAACCAAAATCATATATATCAGACGACTCGATTCCGTGCTCCGCAGATCGGAGACACAATTAGCAGTGGGAACCGAGCGTGAAGAGAGTGTCGCAGTCTCCCGCAGATAGTCCTCAGAGAGTACTGCGATCTAGGCAAAGAATAGTCAGAATGTGTCTCTGCCTTGCGAGGGTCGTCAAGGAGAGAGAAGGGCTCAAAGGAGCCGGGTCCATCAGACGGACCCACATAGTGGTCTCAGTGGTCGACAAGGCGGCTACCAACAGAAGAGACCGATCAGATCTGAAATATGTCGTAGTCTCCCGCAGATAACCCTCGGGGAGCTATGAACTAGGCATGGAATAATCAGAAAAGTGGAGCTCTACCTTGCGAGGACCGTCAAGGAGAGCAGACTCAGATGAGTCAAGTACATTGGCCACGTGTACTGACAGGTTAAGTACACAATCTCAGGGGGAGGCCAATCGAACATATCGTCTGACTCGGTTTCGGGTCCCAACATAATGGCGACCGAAGCAGTGAATGAAACCGCAGTCCTAGAAATTGTCGCTTCTCCCGCAGACAGCCCTCGGGGAGGAATGCAAGCTAGACCAATGTAGGTCATGGGAATGCTGACAAGTCATCTCAAGTCCTCAAAAAGCAATAAATCCTTCAATCATTTGGAGGGCATAAGATCATGGGAGGGAGAAAATCATCAGGACAATCACAGAACGTCCCTCAGGTCAATCCAGTAAGCTGAGATGGCACGAAAAATAGTCAAGAATCCTCTAAGTGCCATGGTGGATCAAAGAGTCAGGAGATCAAGGACAAGTCAATCAGGAAGATGAGAGATCATGTAGGATCCGCACACCTTTATCAAGAAATCCACAGTAGAATAATCAGTCAATCCCCAAAGATCAAGATGGGTGGAACCTCAAGTAGATAGCTCAATCAATGCTCATGAAATCATCATCAACTCATCGCAGCACATCACATCCTTAATCCGGTGTGCGAGAACTAAAATTCCTCAATAATGCATCACACCTATGCTCTGTGCATCAGCAAAAATCCTCAAGAAATCCATATCCGCGTATCAAAGATAAATCCACCAAGTCGATCTCAGCAACCTCAACATCATGGGCCCGACCTAAATAATATGTATAAATAATCCTCGATGCGGGCCTCATCAATAAGCACAACATTCCCGGGTAAAGGGAGAGATGATACGGGGGACACGAGGAAGATGGATAAGAAGGGTAACACAATGGGGTGGAGAAGCTGATTGAGCGGGCGTGCCAATATCGTGGGTGGTAGAAAGATGATACAGAGGGTACGAGGAGGGCGGGCGAGAAAGATCGAGACATAGACAAAATTGGGTGTTCCACACAAGGCGGGAACACCGTCAAAATTGCGGTCCGAAGAGCGGTCTCTCCTCGAACCAGAGAAGATTGTACGATGGATACATAGAAGATGGTGAAGAAGAGGGGAAACAAAGGATTTGGCGAAGAATGATTGAGCTCAAGCGCCAATATCATGACTCAATGCAAAATGAAGAGAGATATGTATAAGAGGGGTAGAGAGACTCAAAGATGAAAAATGCATGACTCACACGGACGGGACCGCCTACTCTAATGATGAATGGAAAACACAATGGACTCCAAGTCACAAACAAGACACAAGGCAAACCCCCAATTCACCTACTCAACACAGTGAAGACCATCAGGTGACGGTCATTTATCTTTTCGATTTTTAGAGTTAGGTGAGATCACAAAAATTGTACAATCACTTAGGAGGCTCTGATGGGATTTGGGCTCTACTCCTTAGTGTGTACGTGAGCACTTAAAACGCATCCAATGAGGGGGTTGCTCTCCCCAAGACAAGGAATCCATTACGTTTTATTTTTAAGTCCAATAGAGTTAGCAGTCCCGATTTTATTTAAGTTATCACTTTTTTTTGGGTATTTTCAATGCACGTGCCTATCGAGGTTCCAATTTCCATTAAGCATCCTAGGTTGGCAAAAACAGAGGGAGAAGATCGGAAAAGCCATGCAAGTCGGAAAACGATGATGCATGCTAAGTAAGAAGACTTACAGTGCCTCCCAGCTCTCTCCATGCGGGATGCATAACAGAATTTGAAACCTATGCTATATGCAAATGCAAACCGAAGAAATCGCCCTAGGTTCAGAAATTGCTATTATCGTGAAGCACCACAAGTCGCTCATTCATCTCTAGCCTCAAAAAGTCCGGTCTTGGCTCACCCCTCCTCTGTACTCAACACACTTGAGCTTAGGAGAAAGCGCTTTGCGGGGCTCGCTGTGGCACAAAGGCTAAGAGATTAATGAGCGACTGTTTAGAGTTTGATCTAGGTCCAAAGCACACTATAGGTACATGCAAATCAATTAGGGTGTTTGGACCTAACTCTACGAGCAAGCAAATCCTAATGCTAAGGCTCATTCACACACAAAATAATAAAATAAAATAAAGAAAAGAAAAAGCGTCAAAATCATCGAGGCCCCCAAGGGAACCATCCCTCGGGCAATGGACCTCGGGAGTCGGAGTGCACCTGTGAGAGTCCTGTATTATTACAAAATTCTAAGGGTCACTCTCTCACCTGAATATACATAATAAGATAAAGGAAATAAAATTCATGAAATAGAGACTGTCTTCAAAAATTCTCCTTCATCTGCTATTGATGCTCTCTCCTGTTGGCTTGGCATAGAAGAGCCAACACCGCCTCGCTTGGGTGCATAGGTCCTCCTAGGAGGCCCTCCTTCGCTTAGCGGTCCCTCGCATCAAAGACAAAAAGAAAGAGATGGTCAGAGCAGTCAATCAATAATGTCAAATAAAAATAAAAATAAAAATCTCACAAATAAATAAATGAAGGACATGAACAAAGGATCAAATAGATGAACAAATAACCACACAAAATCATACAAAATCCGTTGCCTCCCCGGCAACGGCGCCATTTGATGAACAGAGATTTTATGAGGGTCTAGAGTAATCCACACAAGGCGGGATCACAATGTCGCTGAAGCGACCGCTCAAGAAATCTCCAGATCAATCAACAATTAACCCACAATAAATATATGCAATGAATATCCAAAAATGTGGAGTTAAAATTTATTATAACTCTACATGCAAATGTGTATAGGTGTAAGCACAGGTAGAGGTCGAACACTGGGAGGCGAATGGTTGTATGTAATGTATCATTCAATTATTCAATCATTTGTTCATGTCCTTTTATTGTTTTAGTGGGTTTTGATTTTTGTAATTTTTTTTATATTTTTTTGTTTTTATAATTTTTATTTTGTTTTTATATTTTATACTTTTTTTTAATATTTTTAATTATATAATATAAATAGATATATATATATAAGACATATATATGTAAAGAGAGATATATATATATATATAAGAAGAGAGAGAGGAGCACTATAGTCTATATATATATATAAATATATATATGCTTAAAAGATATATATAGATATAATTTTTTTTTGCTTTTTAATATTTTTGTAATTTTTTTTGTTATTATTATGAAATATTTCTAATTTTTATGTATTTTTAAATTCAAAAATGTCCACAATATAAGACTAAATAAATAGCCGAATATAATTTGGGTTTTAAAAATATAAAAGAAATTCCAAAAATTCCCAATTTAATTTTAAACATTAATAATAATAATTAGATAATTATAAAAGAGAAAAATGTATTTTTTGGGATTTTTAAGGATTTTTCTATTTTTTTGTTGGATTTTGGAGCTTTCTAATTTTTTTAATTTTCTTTTTCATATTTTTAGGGTTTTTCAATTTCTGAACTCAATATATATATAAGTATACCATATATAATTTTTTTTGGGATTTTTGAAAAACATATTCTAATTTTTTTGTATTTTCTAATTTAGACAGTGCAAAAATGGCTTCTATTTCATTTTTAATAATCAGGAAAAATGCAAAAAATGCAAACTAAAATGTTGGCGTGAACTAACATGGCATGGAGCATCTATCCTAATTTTTGTGAATTATTAGAAGCCTTCTAGGTATTTTTAATAAATAGATAAAGAGACAAAAATAAAACTGCCTGGCAGGGGTATTTTTGCAAATAAAATGAGTTACAGGGGCATCGGTGCAAAAATACAACAGAAATAAACATTTATTTTAATTTTTAGAACTATTCTACAATATACAAAAACCGCCAGGGCTCAAATGCAAAATTTCACGCGCCTCACGTGGGACTGCACGTGAGGCGCGGAAGGACCTAAATGCAATTTCAATTAAAGTCAGGGTCCTTTCTGCAAAATACACATTTTATTTACAACATGCTAATTTATTTACAGAATTAAAAATTAAATACAAAAATGACAGGGGCTAGATGTGCAAATTACCCCCAAAAGAGGCGCTTCATCCGACGGCTGATCTTCGTTCACTTGACACGTGGCGCCTCCACGTGCGCCGATGACGGTTCGCCGATGAGCGGTTGAGATTAGATCACTCGCGTGATCTGACGGTCGCTGCTTCGCTACATCGGACGGCTCTCCTTCTATCTGGGCCTTCGTTCTTCATCAAACGGCGGGGAGCACGCGTGGAAGAACAGGGACAAACGCTCGCCTGGGCGAGCTTCCTCCGCTCGGATCTCGCTCTCCGGCCGACCATAGCTGCTCCTGAAGGTCCCATTCGCATCCTGGAAGGTGTCTCTAGCTGCTGGAGGTGTCGGATCGTCCGAAGGCACACCGGAGCGGCGCCAGGAGCTCGAAGAAGAAGCGGCGCCACGAGCTCGAAGAAGAAGCGGCGCTCCAGGTACCTCCGCCCGCATGGAAAACGTCTCCTGGTGCCTTTCTTCGCACCTAACCTGCACATGAAGGTAGAGGGGCTCGAGGGCGTCTCCCTCGACCCGGGGTTTGAAGCTGACAGCACAGGGATGAAGGTGGGCGACGAAGCTCCGGCGAAGGGTGGTGGAGGAGCTTCGATTCGCGGATTCAGAAGCGAATCCGGTTGGACAAGGTGGCTAGGATATGGAGAAGGCGTAGGGGAATGAAATGGCAGTGGAAGGTGGTCGGGGAACAGTCGGAAGCACAGTGAAAAGCTCGCCGGAGCGGAGCTCCGGCGAACTTCGAATCGCCTAAACTACGCTAATCTATGAATCTAAATGCGAAATAAATGACAGGAATAAAATGCTGGAATGGAAATCTACCTAGAAATGATAAATGCGCAGCTCTTATACCTGGGGGCCGCCAGGGAGCAGGGTGGTCGCCGGAGCACCACCGCGACAAAATTTCCCACCTCCTTGGGCCGAATCGAGGTGCTGGGAAGCGCCTCCTGTCACGAGGGCTCCGCCAGGAGCTCATTCAAGTTCAAAGAAGGGGATGAAAATGGCCAAATTTGGCCAAGGAAGTGGGAGGAGTTATTTATATACAGTCCAAGGGACCCCCATTGACCGGCGATTATTGAAGAATCGGGGCTATGTACAAGGGTTCCAAGTGATCGGCGGGGATCAGGGATGATCAGGGAATAAATCTCATGAAATGACTGTTGGTGATTGATCACTGAGCCACGCGGGAAAAAGGCAAGAAAAGAGGGGAAAAGACAGTTCGCGTCAACTCAGGCGCCTGGAGGTCAAGTTGACCGGGGTCAACTCGCGGAGGGACCTGATTGGTCCACCTCAGCCGCTAAACGCCAAAACAAGGAACCTTATTAGAAAATGAATTATTTAACATAGTAAACGATTTTATTAATTTTTGCTTATAAAATAAAAAATGTGTATTATTTTATTTAGTATTTATTTATGATTTTTATTGAATTTTTCGAGGTGTTTTATTATAGTTTTATTTTAATAAGGTGTATATGTGTATATTTACATGTATTTTTGTGTATTTAATTTTTATTTTTTTATTTTCTTTTATTATTTTATTGGCTTATTTTATAAATTTATAATTTATTTTTATGAGTATAACTATATTTTTATTTAATTTTTATGAGTTTATTTATATTTTTAAATAAATGTGTTTGTGTATATGTAAGTATACTTATAGGTATTTTACCGGTATATATATACATTGTATTTATTTGATGGATTTTATTTGTTTTTATTTTATCTTTGTATTTTTAAAATTATATATATAATATATACATTACTAAAGAACTAAATAATTAAAGAATGTTTTCCTCTTTTATTTATGTACTTCCTTCTCATAGGTATTTTGCCTATAGATTACATAGACTTAATTTATTTTACAAATTCTTTTTGGTTTTATTCTAAGGCTAATATGTATATGAATTATATACATTATTTACAAGATTTTAAAAATATAAATTTATAAAAATAATGAATATTGAATAAAATGAATATTTTAATCAGGTATTATGTACAAGAAGGGTCAAAAACCTAACTTTCACAGATAGACTCCAAAAATTATGAAATCAATTTTATAAAATAGTTTATGAAATGCTATATACAATTAAAGGTGAGTTTGGGTGATTTGGAGTTTGTATTTGCAAGATATGGGTCTGTGAAGTTGAGATTTTGCCTTTTTATTTTTGTATATAAAATGTTCACTGTGTATTATTTTTACACAAACTCAATTTTGTATTTTTATTTACATTATTATCTACAACTTTTATGAACAAAGTTTCTTTATTTGATGAATGAATAATTATATACAAAATAGGTGTAAAAAATGCATAAATGGATGAATAAATAAATGAGGTATTTATTATACTGCTGGCCCTTATCTCCCCCTACTTTATTCCTTGTCGACCAATTCCATGCTGGCCTTGGTCTCGGGGTTAGGGTCATAAAAGATTTGCAATATTTTATTCCTTTTTCTTTTCTTCTCTTTATTCTATAATTTGGCATTAAAAACTTTATTTAATGTACAATAAATACAAGAAACAATGAATGCTATTATACACAAATTAATGCTATTTACATGCATTTGCTGGGGTTTTTAAGGCCAAAATGATAGAATAAAGGTGATGAAATGGAGATTCATCACCTGGGCTCAAATCCGAGACCTCCTTTTTGAAGATCATCCACCTTACCAGTAAACCATCACCCGAGTTATATATAAAAGTTAAATTATAATATATATTGTAACATTTTGCTTGTTAATAAAAAAGGAAAAAATAGTAAATATCTAACTATAGCCTAGATTAACATAGATAAAAGGTAGAAAATCCAAGTCTACAACATAGTCTACCCAACATTGTTGTTACATAAACAACATAAACACATAATCCACCATTAATAATGTTGCAAAATTAATACAATTAAAAATAAAAATCATTGTAGTTTCACAAATAGAATATATATATATATATATTCCTTATCGAGCTCGTTATTGAGTTATCGAGCTGAGCAGGGCTCGGCTCGATAAGCTATCGAGCCCAAAAATCTGGCTCGGGCTCGGCTCAATAGCTTAATGAGCCAAGCTCACGAGCCCTTATCGAGCCGAGCCCTAGCCTGGCTCACCGAGCCGTGACTCAATAGCCAGTCCTACCTTCTAGGGCAGCACCACTTCATTTCTCCCTTACCCATAAATCACACTTATGCTATTGCCACTTAAAATATGAAAAACAAACAGTGGTTAAAATCGATAAAACGCGTCGTAACTTTCTTTAGCATGGAAACACCTAATAAAGACACATGCACAAGGCTAAATGGGAAAATATTTGTTGACCTAAAGACAACGATGGTTGGGGATATTATTAACCTCAAAGCATTCAATAATTCGAAGCTTTTCCAAGTCCTGGATAAAACTCCAAGAGAAATCAGATTCTACAAATTATAAATTCATCATAACATACTACTATAGGTCTCACACTCTACTATTAGCTGCTGTACAAAAAAAAAAGAAAAACTGTCGGTGCACATCTAAAGTAGGGTCTTAAAAAATTAGGAATACTTTGCTTCAAAGAGGCTGGATCAGGTATGCAATCTCTTTAGAGGCTGTTCGGTTGGGGGTTACCTCCTTTTTGGGGGTTTACCCCCCCACCCCCAACCTCCTTTTTGTCTCACTTGTAGGGCCCACTATCCATTCTTTATTTAAATATTAAATAAATTATTTTTCTTTATCCATTCAATCAAAAAATGATATATTATACCATAATATCATCTAAAAATTATAAACTACTCTACTTCTACTCATCTTTTCAAACTTCAATACAATGACATCACAATAACTACTCACTTTTCCAAACTTCAATACAATGTCATCACAATAACTACTCACTTTTCCAAACTTCAATACAATCACATCAAAATAAACCCGCTCAAACCCTAACCTCTATCCAAACACCACAGCACAAAAATAATTTACTCTCCTACAATTTAATCCAGGCTAACTCGATAACCAAACGCACCCTAGGAATAAATTTCCATCAATCTCGAACTTGGCTGCTAATAAAAATACCTTCCATGTCTAGACCATAATACGATCTCTGTCCGCTAAAACTGGATTAAATATCTTAGTAGATGCAATTATACCTTTTACCTTTTCTAATGGTGGTATATCTAGAAAGCTCCATAACAAACTTTGGTTAAAAATGTTCCGTTCCAGTGTTTCCTTTTTACTCTGGTCGCTGATACATAAGAAACTTATTACCAAGATAAACTACACCTCTTTAAAATCAACTCAACAAATGCCTGTCCTTTTATGCTTGTCTGATGCTGAATCCTTAAACTCCAAAACATGTGTTCCTTAAGGGGGCGTTTGGGTAAGGGGTTAACCCCCTTCTTGGGGCGTTTACCCCATGAAACCCATTCTTTCTCTCTCATATAGGACCCACTCTCCTCTTCTTTTTTAATAAACTAAATAAATCACTTCTTTTTCATCCATTCAATCAAAAAATAATATATTATACCATCATATCATCTAAAAAATTATAAACTACTCAACTTCTACTAACTTTTCTAAACTTCAATATAATCACATCACAATAACTATATACTTTTCCAAACTTCAATATAATCACATCACAACAAACCCACTCAACTCAAAAACCCTCTATCCAAACACCAGAATACAAAATCAGGTTACTCTCCCCCAGTTTAACTCGGGGTAACCAACGAACCAAACGCACCCTAATTGTACTTTTACTAAGAAAGTTTTATCTATGTTAAACCTCGACAATAGTGAAAATTGCCACAGAAACTTTTTCATTTTTTCAAATTGTCATTCGAATTCCTCCTCATATTAGTAAATGGACTCAATGCGAGCACCCAGATGTTGCTTGATTTGGAGGAAGCGATGTAGGAGAATTTTCAATGGTAGTTCTCGTCTTCCCTTGAAAATAGCACATGAAGCAAATTTTCTCAACGAACATCTGAGATAATAGTTGCATTATATATCCTTTATCTTACGCTTCAGGGTCTGCATCTTTTATTTCTTTACTATTCATCATGTCTTTATGTTCTACTTGTATTTGTTTGCTCTCCAGACCGGACGTGAAAATTAACCCGTGGAAACAGCTCCGTACTCGACGACAACACGCATTGAACAAGACCCATGCCAAAGCAACCTTGGATACATGTGTAATCGAATCGAACCTGAGTGGACCTACCCAGGTTCGGTTCGATTCATTTAATATTTTTAAAGGTTCGAGTTCGGTTCGCTTCGATAAAATGAAAATGGTGTTCAGGTTCGGATCAACTCGATACTGATTCGCGAAGGTTTGGTTCGATTTGTTTACGATTCGATTACCAATAAAAATCCCTGGAATCTAAGTATTTTAGGAATGCGTAATAATCATAGTCCTTTATATTTTGACAAAGGGTTGTGAACTTTTGTGCATATACCCGATTTGCACCATGGTGCAAACTCCTCATTTCTTATATATTTTTTGAGGAAAAAAATCCCTATACAAATATATATAATATGGGTTGTTTATCAAACTTTTTTAATGAACCGAACTCGAGGAACCTACAATTTAAAGGCTCAGTTCGTTTAAATAAACGAGCCAAAACCTACATCAAGGTTTGATTCCTTTACTTTCGAATCGAATATGAATCGAACCTTTAACAAATCGATCCAAGCGAATGGCGAACTCGAGATTTTCTTGACATCTCTAACCTTGGATGCGGACATGGTTAAATCTTTTGGAACATTTCGTGCGGGCCTTTATTCTGATATGTTCTATTAAAAAACAATACCATTGTCCTTTTGCTATCCTTTGAATTTTTTTGTCAGGTATGAAAATTATCTAATTGTACTAAATAACGAGCAACCGGTGTGGCAGCTGTATGAAACTCTTTTGATGCCTCAACGTCTTATTTGGATGGTGAATTTCGATCATTTTTTTAAAAAAAGTTTGGCTCATTTTATCAGAAGTTACTCTTGGATATCGCGCGGTGCTTAAATAAAAAATTTCGAAATTAAGCCTCCACCAGGGATTATTCCCGAGACATGTCTGTAACAAGAAATAGTCTGGCTGCCATGTCCCACAACTAGACAAATACATCACGCCTGTGGCACCTCAAGTGAAGGGCAACCGCAGCATACGGCAAGAGACAGAACCCATGTTCAAATCCCGGATCTGGATCCTGATCCGAATCCTGGCGCCATTAATGACACAGCTTCCTCTCCTCCTCCTCGGCTCTGCTGTCTGTTGTTGGAGGGGTTGTAGGATCGGGGCCATGGAGTAGACAATGCCTGCTGCTGCACTAGTCCTCCCATTAGGCCCAGATAGTGGTACCCACAAACCACCTCAAGAGCAAGAACAGGGTCACTCCGGGAGAAGGAAGAAAGCAAGAAGCGGCGGAAAGGAGCAGAGGGACGTCAACATCAGGGGTCGCTACAACAAGGAGCGAATCTCGCTGGTGAGCGCGCCTCTTTTCGGAATTCCGATCATGGGTTTCCGTAATCTTGTCATGGGTAGTCGATTTCGGTGCCAAAGATTCGATTTTTTGGTAATGTAAACTCTCACGTCCGTAGCCTTTTGACTCTGTGCAGCACTTGGCCGGTGGTCCTAATCCTCCAGTGGATGCAGTAGAGGAGGAGAAGGGAGTGACATTGGATTCCTTGGTTCCGTGTAAATCTAATGTTTTGTTTTTTATTTTTTTATTTTTATTTTTACCGTCAAGAAGGGAGCTTCCCCACCACCCTTACTCCCATTGTCTCTTTGGTCTCTCCTCTATTTTTTGTTGTCTTCTACTTCCACAGCAATGATTCAGAACAGACAACCAATTGTTCCTTTCTTACAACCTGGCAGGTACCACAGGAGGAGCGGCTGAACACGAGGTGGCGGAGATCCAGGCCTTAGATCCATCAACACACGCCTTCTCCCTAGCAATCAGGGGTAATATTTTATCACTACCATTCCTCCCGTCTTGCTATCTGGTCGTTACCGACTTCCTAAAACCTGCATTGCCAACAACCCAGAATGCCAGAACAGGCGGCTTGAGTGTAAAGGTTTGGAGAGTGATGCATATGCCTTGGAAAGGATGAAGAAGAGCTCAGCTGTATCCGCTCGAGGGTGCCGGTCAGGTGTGTGCCCGAGCCCTGGTGCCCCGAGCTATCGGCACGGTGGTACGGGCTTCCCAAAAGGGTGGAGTTCTGAGAGAGTTCCGCTGCCGGCAGGGACCGGCAGGAGAAATGGAAGTGGCATGACTCTTATAAGAATTGGCAATGGAAGGACTTTACCTTCTAAGTGGGAGGATGCAGAGAAGTGGATATGTAGCCCTGTTTCAGTGGAAGCAGTGGGGATGAGGCACCATACCTTGCCCCCAAACCACCGGAGGCCCAAGTCAAAAAGCGGACCAGTAGGGTCATCGGCAGGAATCATCGCATCTTACGCGAATTCACCTCTGGTTGCTGGTTTTGATGGGAAGGGGAGGAACTTTGTGGCGAATTCGCCATTTAGTACGGGGGTTTTGATAGCAGATGGGGGATGTTGCAGTGCTGTGGGTTCTGGTTTGAGTGGAGGAGCGGGAAGGTCATCATCTGTGCAGTCGGAGCAGTCGGTTGTGCTGTCGGCAAGTATGCATGGGTGGTCGGACATGGTGGAGTCGTCTTGCTCCTTACCTAGCTCTCATGGTAGCCTTCTTCTATGTCAGTAAGATTTAGTGTTATTTTTATCTCTTATCACTTAAAGTTGGCTTTATCTATGTGATGCATAGCAATTTGAATTCTTGAGGTTACTTGAAGGTGTTATGATTTTTACAGTTCCTTTGAAGCTTTGGTGATGAAGAATCAAGCTATAACCTTCTTTTATTATTCTTGGGTGTCTTCTTGCTTGTTTGCGTTAAAACAGTCTCTTAGATAAACGAGGAAACGCATTAATCATTTCTTTTGGTTATATTCTTGTGAATATAAATCTGAAGTTCATTTGAAATTCAAATGTAACGATATGGATACGTTTATATTTCATGTAATAGACTACTGTAAGATAAGTAATTAGTATAAATCTTAATTTATACGATTCTTCTCAATGTCTTGTTTGTATCTTTGTTATTCCCGCGGGACTAAAAATCCATTGAAATTGTGTTTTCGTTATAGCAAATGATCCCATTTCATAAGAAATTAACAAAGTACTTTACTGCTTTGTTCAGATGAAAAAGCCGACAGAAGGAGAGAGACTTCGACTGCCGCCTCGCCTGAAATTTTAAGAAAAGACGTGGCAACACAAATGAGCCCTGGAGGCAGCTCTCAATCTTCTCCCGGGGGAGTGCACAGTCCGCCACCTACTGAACTGCAGAGCCATTTCTCGAAGTTAGAGGTGCGGGATGTTCAAGTCGATGACCGTGTTACAGTAACAAGATGGTCGAAGAAGCAAGTTGCACGAGGATTGGACAAGGGTTCCACCAGCATTGTACAATGGAAGAAGAGAACAGTTGAATCAAAAGGGTCAGCTTGGGAGGTTACGGAAATAGAGAAAGCCAAGTGCATGTCCAAGTAAGCAATGCAGATCTTGTCCTTACTTTTTCAGAGCAGTTGATTGCACACAATGTTTATACTTCTAACTTTACATGGATCTACTTCTAGCAAACTACTTTTTTCTACCTTGGAAAGGCTTTGCTTATTAATTGAACATTGAAGAAAATTAAATAACCTCCACGTACCCCTCTACATGTGATGTCAACTGCTAGAGTATGTCCAAGATCCAATTACTTGCTCTCATGTTTAGTCCTACATTAGTCCTACATCATCTATATGTGAGACTTCGGTCTGTCTGTGGGACTATATAAGGAAGCCCCACACCCCTATATTCATTGAGAGATTCACAATAGAAGATCATGCCCTAGAGAGGTGATGCAAACGGGAAATTTCAATTGTGAAAAAATAATTCGGTGGAAGAAATTGAAGGGTGGAAGAAGAGAAAAATCGCATGTTGCGAGAGATTTGGAGAAGAAGAACCACGAAAATCACGTGGAGGGAGAAGAGAGAGGGAGAGAGGGGCTATATAAGGAGTCCCCCACCCCCCATACTCATTGAGGAACTTCAATAGAAGATCCGACTCTTTGAGGCCTTCTCCTATGGTTTCATCCTGCTCCCTCACGTAGTATGGTTCCACGTAAATCTCAAGTGTTCAACGTTTTATTCTATTTTGTTTATCGATTCCCTTCTGCATTTCTAGATTTCAACAAAACTATTGGAGTATTTAAGTTGCACGAACTTTTGTTTACAGTTGGAGGGTGTATGTGATTGTTTCAGGAACCCTAGCCTTCTCTCTATATAAAGGAGAGCTATTCAATGAGAAAAATATAACATTTTATTCATATTTTGGTAATCTAAGATGGTATCAGAGCTTTAAGAGGTGCTCCTTCTCTAATAAGGGTTCAGTGACCTATCCCCGCTGCATCTTCCCTTGCAACCTCCACCAACGCCACTATGCCTCCTTCAGTGCCTCCATCTCCTCCTCCAACTCCTCCGCCTCCTCTGGCGCTTCCAACAATGCCTCCTCCAGTGAGCACCGCCAACAGCTCCAACCTTCCTCCAACAATCCTCCGACGGCTTCCAGCTCTCACCATGGCCATCTCCAACGAGTTTCAACGGTTCCAAGCCTCCAAGTTGGGTACATTTTTACAATATGGAAGTTATTGCTGTTGTTATTTGCGCTCTACAGTGATTGCTACTTGATGGGGTCACCAATACCTAGATTGCATGCTTTGAGATTAGTTGTTGAGATTATCTCCTGTTGCTCCTGCTGTGACTGTTGTGTTGGTCCTATATATGTTGTGAAGACATGTCTAAGGTAGTAGATTCATTTACCCACGAAGGGGAAATGAAGAACCCCTTCTTTGGTACCATTACCCAATTGGTTGGTACAAATTATGTGATGTGGTCCCAATCCATTCTTAATATAATAGAGGGACATGATAATGAACACATCATCACCAAGGAGGAACCAACCGAGAAGACTGACACGAATGCAACATGGAAGAAGGATAATGCTATGGTAAATGTGTGGAGAGCAGCTGTATATCATGTATTCCAAATGGTATTATGCATTACAAGATAACTAAATGCATATGGGACAATCTTCGCAAGACGTACTCGAAAGAGAAGAATTATGCTAAGATTCTTCAGACATATGTTGATATGTCTCAACCGAAGCAAAATGGTCCTCCCCTTGCTCAGTTTTATTCAGCATTGAATTCTGGGTTCTGGAGATTAAACTTATATATGTCCATTTATACCTGTCCTACACAGATTGCATTCAGGAATCAACTGATGGTTGGGCTTTTCCTTCTAGGGTTGGACCCTATATCATGTTATCTATATCTCTTCCAACAAAGATTCGAGTTGAGACCCCATCAATTATTGCCATACCATAAGATAGAGGACGAGGGACTTTTTTTCGAGGCAGGGGACATATTCGGGCGTGGAAAGCCCCCATGCACTTATTGTGGCAGCATGGGCCACTCTGAGGACCGATGTTGGGGGAAGCATGGAAGGCCCCCAACGGCTCATCAGGCCACTCCAGCACATGAGGTCATCTCATCGAGACATAGCAGAATATGAGGATCTGATGCAGTAGTTGAACTAGCATAGGCTTGCATCGCAACCATCTTCGTCAGGAGTAGGAACTACGTCCACTGATACTGCAGCCTTTGTTGATCCCTCAAGTATACCTACATTGTGCTGTGCTTGTAAGAGTATATCTAGTTCTCCTGATTGTTGGTAGACTCACGTGCATTACGACACATAAATGGTAACAAAAATCAATTCTCCGCATTTAGAGAGGTTGCACCAAGCCGTAGCATTGCCGTAGAAGATGGCAGACAATCTCCTATTGTTAGACATTGGGAGGTTCAAGTGTCTCCGAATATTCGGCTGAAAAATGTTCTTTTAGCTCCGGAATTTCTTATGAGTCTTTTATCTGTATCGAGAATTACTAAGGAGCTTAATTGTCATGCAATTTTTGATCCAGTACCTCTTGTATTGCAGGATATGCTGACGGATCAGGCGATTGGTTGTGGCCGTGAAGGGTATGTGTACTACTTGAAGCAATTTCCTTTTACGGGCCATGTTTTTACGTGTATTAGGGAGTCGCTCTACACATGGCACTTGCATCTTGGTCATTTGCCTCTACCAAAACTGAGAAGAATCCTACCTCAAATTCATGTATCCTCATCATTCCAGTGTGAAGCCTGTCAACTTGGAAAACATCATAAGAGTTCTTTTCCAAGTTGTCCTGGTCGTGTCAACAAGTCTATTTTTGATTTAGTTCACTTTGATATGTGGAGGCCTAGTCGTGCTACAGATCATTTCGGACACGAATTTTATCTTGTTTCTGTTGATGAATTTACCCAAGTTTCATGGGTTTTCCTTTTGAAATCAAAATATGAGGTCAACACTATTATGAAAAGCTTCTGTGTGGAAATGAAAATGTGTTGGTTTTCATGTCAAGACTATTCGTACCGATAATGCTCTTGATTTATGCAATCAATATCTTCGCTCTTTTTTAACTGAGCATGTGATCAACCACCAAACATCGTGCTCATGTAAGTCCCAAAAAATTGTGTAGCCGAAAGGAAACATGGCCACATCATTTATTTGGCTCGCACCTTGTTCAGAGTGCGACTCTTCTCACTTTTTGGGGTGATGATGTTCTCACGGCCACATACCTAATAAACAATATGCCATCCACCATACCGGAAGAGCATGCACCATTATTCTCTGCTCTTCCCTGACAAGAACTTGTTCCATTTTCCCTCAAAAAATATTTGGGTGCACCTCCTTTGTTCACATTCATTCTATCGACCATGATAAACTCTCTCCCAGTGCAGTGAAATGTGTCTTTGTAGGCTACTCCAGAACTCAAAAGGGATACCTGTTTTAAGACCCATTGTGCCGTTTTTACCATGTTAGTATGGATGTGACATTCTTTGAGTCCATACCGTACTATTCCACCTTTGGTTCTCGAGTTGTCTCCTAGTGACAAAGAGATTGCCAACATCCCTATGCCAACTCTTTCGAGTAGTCCTTTGTCTCAAAACTTTAGTGCCGCAGATAAACTCCATTCGATTAGTGTATTCTCGGCGGATGGCACCCCCTATTCTTACGCCAACACTTGATCCTGTCAAGATGAAAACACTTATGAGCTTGCACTTGATAAAATTGTATCTAGTTATCTACAAGTGAATAGGCCAATGAGGAGGAGATCCAATAATGTCAAGATCACTCTGATCTCCCTATATAGCTCCTTGGAAAGGGAAATGGACATGTACACTACATTCCATTTCCAATCATGTGTCGACAAGGAGATTGTCTCCACAATCCTGATAGGACTATTTACAGTCACCGTTCCTTCTACTTATCAGCATGTATTATTGGTTCCCCAACGAAATGCAGCTATGCAGGAAGAAATATAGACTTTTCTGTCAAGGGATACGTGGCAACTAGTTGATCCTATGAAGGATGTACTTATCATTGATAGTCGGTGGGTATTTACCACCAACATCTTCCAGATGCCCCCCTGGAACGATATAAGGCTCGTTTGGTGGCCAAAGGTACACACAAACATATGGTCTTGATTATCTTGACGCTTTTCACTAGTGGATGGCCTCCCTACCATGCATATTCTTATTTATATTGCAGTCCAACTATCCTGGCCATTGTATCAACTTGATGAAAAAATGCTTTTCTTTATGGTTATCAACACACGAAAGTTTATATGCAACAACCACCTGGTTTTGAGACCAAGGGGGAGTATCAGAAGGTGTGCAGACTCCACAAGGCAATATATGGTCTCAAAAAATACCTTAGAGCCTAGTTTTAGAAACTATCTGATATTGTGTTCAAGGTTGGTTTTATTCACTCCACTATAGATCATTCTCTATTTGTCAATAAAACAGAGAAAGTGAATGTTGTGATGCTGGTATGTGTTGATGATATAATCCTAACTTGGGATGATACTAGCGACATGGTAGATACGAAAAGGTATCTTGCAAAACATTTTCTCACCGACAATCTAGGAGAACTTCGTTATTTCTTGGGCATTGAAGTCGCAAGAAATACTGGTGGCCTTATTCTCTCGCAGAGAAAATATGCTATAGATCTCTTAAATGAGACATGAATGTTACGGGATAAGCCAACATATATTCCTATGGACCTTGGTACAAATGTATGGAGACTCACCAACGTATGCTGATGCAAAATAATACAGGTGTATGGTGAGAAAACTCATGTATGTTACCGTTACTCTCGCAGAGAAAATATGCTATAGATCTCTTAAATGAGACATGAATGTTACGGGATAAGCCAACATATATTCCTATGGACCTTGGTACAAATGTATGGAGACTCACCAACGTATGCTGATGCAAAATAATACAGGTGTATGGTGAGAAAACTCATGTATGTTACCGTTACTCGGCCTGATATATCTTTTGTTGTTAACCAAGCAAGTCAGTTCATGGCCAAACCATGCCAAGTGCACTGGGAGGCACTATTTACGATTCTGAGATACTTGAAATCTACTCGAGGGAAAGGTTTATTGTTTACGTGTAGAAAGACACTTGATGTTATGGCCTATTTTGATGCTGATTATGCAGGGTATCCAAATAACATGAAGTCTACAACATGTTACTGCACCTATCTTGGGGGTAACCTAGTTACATGCAAGAAACAAGCAGTGGTTGCTAGATCCGGTGTATAATCTGATAGAGGGCAATGGTCCAAGCCACGACTGAACTAATGTGGATCAAATCAGTTCTGAAGGATTTGCACTTACCGGATCCAATCCCTATGATAATGCATTGTGGCGATACTGCTGCAATGTTCATTGTAAATAATCCTACCTTTCATGAATGCACCAAACATGTGTAGGTAGACTGCCATTATACAAGAGATATGATTAAGGAAACATCAAGACATAGTCGGTTACTTCGGAAGAACAAACATCGTATGTTTTCACCAAATCTCTTACTCGATTCTTATCAACTAGATGTATTTCCAAGCTGAGTATGGTGGACATCTATGCTCCAGCTTGAGGGGGAGTATTGGAGTATTTAGGTTGTATGAACTTTTGTTTACAGTTCAGGGTGTATGTGTAATTGTTTCAGGAATCCTAGCCTCCCCTCTATTCAATGAAAAAATATAACATTTTATTCCTATTTTGGTTATCTAGGAAAAACAATATCCAATTCTATATCCATACAACAACAAAGCCTTTTCCACAATTAAGTAAAGTCGGTTACGTGGATTTTTGCCTCCATTCAGATATATTTTGGGTATCGGGCTTAAATCCAAATAACTAAGATTCCTTTGGATAGTCTCATTCCAACACTTCTTGGGCCGTCGTCGCCCTCTCTTAACCAGCTCAACATAGGCATATGTATATCCATTTCTACAAAATAATAAAAAAACATATATCTTTATCCGTATCAGTATCTATATCCGCAAAAATAAAAAATTCATATCGAATGGCGATGGATATGGATATGTCCATATCCGGTTGCATCTCTAATATCCATATCCAGTTGCGTTCCCAACGGCCGGTCTAGGAACATTGTTCTAACATCATGTCAGGAAAAATAAAGAACTTTTTTTGTTAGGAGAGACCTATCCTCCTTGCGTAGGAGGGGTGATGGTCAAACGAGTATATGAGCAATGTGTGATAAAAGAGATAAATAAAAATACAGTTATCTCAACATTTTGAAAAAAAATTAAACAACTTAAGGTGCTGTATAATAGGCTCGTTTGTCTGCCCCCTTCCATGCATTCACGTAATCCTGAAAGCGGTCAAGATAATTCTAGATGGAAAGGGAAACGAGTCTAGTAAATTCCTAAAATTATAATTCATTCAACTTGATTTTCAATGATACTTGTTTGCCACAATATAGCGCTTAAAAACATTAAAAACTGATTCTAGAAAGTGCAAAAGTAAAACCTATATTCAAAAGTACTCAGTAATTTGAATCCTCTCCAAGAATATGGAGGATATTAATTCGGTATATTAACAATTCTCCTGGTTCTAGCAGGAGCATCTTGGTCGCGCTGCTCTATGTTAACGATGCTCCCATTTTTTTGAGATGTTTCTCTCCTTTTCATGGATCAATCTTTATGCTATCAGATTTCATTATGTGTCACAAAATACAGATTTCTGATAAGTCGATTTGAACCACGTGGCCCACATTGCAGACTAAAAAAGGAAGAAGCAAGCATCACAGCGTGGGAGAATTTGCAGAAGGCCAAAGCTGAGTCAGAAATCAGAAAACTAGAGGTATTTGAAGTGAAAGAAGACTCCTTACCTCTCCTTACCCCCACCTTTCTGTTATGTTCCTTGCATCATTGGTAGAATGTATTAGGTTTAAGATAGATATGTTCAAGTTACTTTACTTGGAACCTTCTCACTTTAACTTATTAATTGCACACCAGATGAAACTCGAAAAGAAGAGGTCATCTTCAATGGACAAAATTCTGAACAAGCTCAGATCCGCTCAGAGGAAGGCACAAGAAATGCGAATTGCTGTGACAGAAAACCAGACACAGTTGGCTGCTTCAACCGCTAAAAGAACTATGCCATTTCATAGGGCCAACCAATTTGGTTACTTGAGTGGTTGTTTCAGTTGCCATGCTTTCTAATTGCACAAATTTTCCATGAGGAATCTTGTGTTAGCCCAGAGTCATGGTAAGCGTTGTGTTCTTTTTCCATGATTTTAGCCTACCATTTAAGGTAAATTTTGCCTAACATTCATGGGAGGTTATGCTTGGAGTATTTAAGCTATAAGGTACAAAGTTATTTGCTTTCAGTGGAAGATTTGCCTGATGTATTTTGGGACATGCCTTCCCCATGCAGTAATTTTGTGTTGCAGCGATCGTTTGAGCATAATTTAAACACCTATAAGTCAATTTTCCTGTAAGACAAGGACAAACTGTTGAAATTCACTCATGTTGGTGAAATTCGATGAAACATTGACTTCGATGTTCAATATATCCAGGGGCTAAATCCATCACAATGAGGTGCTCTGTTTCACCACTTATTTCACGATATCTTTGTTTTGCTTCTTATTTCTCATTTTTGGATCTGCACATGCCATGGCTCCTACAGTCTTTATCTAGATCATAACACTTGATAGCATTTATTGCAGTATAATTTGTTGTGCGAACTTTATTTCATAGTCTGGGGGTGCAGTTGTAATTGTTTCAGTAATTTTAGGCTCCCTTCTATACAAGGGAGAGCTTCCAGTGAGAAAACTAAGGTCATTTGTTCCATTTATAGTAAATCACAGCATGGTATCATAGCCTTGAGAGGGGATCCCTTTCTCTAGGGTCCTGTGACCTAACCATGTGCCAGCCTCTTCATCTCCGGCGTCACCCTTCGCCATCTCCATCGTCGCCCAATGCCACCTTCTTCATCGACGCCCAGCTCCACATCTTTCATCTCCATCGCCGCCCATCTCCATCTCCATCACTGCCCGTCGCCATCTCCATCGCCCAACCCCACCTTCATTGCCCCAGCTCTAGCAACCTCCAATGGCCTCCAGCGCCTGCCATTGGCTTCCATCTCCTCCTCCAGAGCCTCATCGACCACCAACGCCATCTCCTCCAGCGCCTCATAGACCGCCAACGACTCCTCCTTGCCTCCAACTCCACCGCAGCCATCTCCAGCGATGCCACAACCATCACTAGCGACACCACGACCATCTCCAATGGGTCACCATCATCTTCTAGCCCTTCCAGCACAACCAGGGTACTGCCCAGACCTCCAAGCCCGTCTTCGTTGGGTATTTTTTTTCTCTACGAGGAAGTTACTGCCATTATTATTTGTGACGTACAATGATTGCTACTTGAAGAGGTTGTCATAATCTAGATTACATGATCAAAGATTCATGTTATTGTGATTATTTCCTGTTGCTTCTGTTGTGATTGTTGGATTGGCTATATATATCATGAAGTATGTCTAAGGTAGTATTAGACTCATCTGCTCGCAAAGGGGACATGACGAACTGTTTTTTTGCTACCATCGCTATGAAGGGAGGTGATTAGGCCTCGCTCATCACGGAAGCATGAGAGTTGGATCGTATCCGATCTATGTCGACTAGTCATACTAGTCGATGATACAATGGAATTTAATTTAATTTTCGATGTAACCGCATGGCTTGGGGAATCTTTCCCAATCCATTCCATCAAGATCACACAAGTATTAGGCTTATCTCTTGAAGCGTGATCGTGATCTATGAGTCTCTAAGAGAAGAGAACTCCTGTCTCAAGTTCGATCCGACATAGACATCACTTGAGGGCACATGGATGAGATACATGCTTCCCCTAATCCAAAGCGACGATCAAAGCAGAGAACCTCCTAATTTTGTCGTATGAAATCTATGACCTTCTTCGAGAACATGAGGAGTCGAAGAAGGCAAAGATCCATAAGAAGTTAGTCTGGCAACACGACGGCATCACGATGTCGATCACGATCTCCACAAACCTAGGGCAGGGAGATGATCGATAGGGTTTAGGGAGAGAGAGTAGACATGTGGTGTGCGAGAGATAAAGAGTTTTGTTGTTGCAACAATTGCCTGCTTAATTGATTTTAAGAGCTCGGGTTAGCCTCTCTTTTATAGAATAATGGATGGTGGAGACGCACTCCTAATAGTGATCAATGGTTGAGATTAAAAGATTATACTTATGCTCCAAGCATAATAGGATTTATAGTTAATAAATCAATTATTCATTTATAATCCAAAATTTAATCTCAAAATAAATCTTTTTCTCATGAATAAAGAGGAAAGGAGAGAGCTTCCTTTCCAAAAATGTGGAAAGGAAATAGCCTCCTTCCTCATTTGTGGTACACGTCCACCATGAGATTGGATAGAGACTTTCTCTCTCCAATCTCCTTTAATGTAATCTTATTACATTAAATCTTTATTCATAGATTTATTTTGTCACCATAATATAACCAAATAATTTGCACATTATTTGTGACAATTGCAAATAGACCACTGCATATTCATCCATCCAAAACTAAATGTAAATCATATTTACTTGTAATTGTTCAATGTGAATCCAATTCACGTTAGTATTTAAATTGTGAATCGTATTCACAATTAATTCTCTCTATGATATTGTGGATCATATTTATATTATCAATAGTTATTGTGGATAGTATTATCCACTCTAATCTCATTTATGATAATTAAATTTAATTATCTAAGATGTCTCTCTACATATGTCTAAGTAATGCGCATCATATCCACATTACTCATGATAATTAAATCCAATTTAATTATCATTAATTCTCCTAAATTTTCAATGCTCAGATATTGTCTCTAATGGAACAATTCTTGAACTCTTTCAAGAAGAGTGTGCCTTCTCCGCAGATACTTGGAGATAAGAGGACAAGTATATAATCCATGTGTAATGACTTGAATAGTGAGATCTAATCTCACATCCAAATCTTGAAGACCTCTTAGAGATGTTTGATCAAGTCAGACATAATATCCAATCTTCTCATTGCATCTGAATCACATTCAGATCAATGTACAACATTAGGACTAAGTTTGGATAATTAGACTACTGAGTGGAATCAATAAATTCCAAACATGTTTCATCATTCCCTTAAAATGGATACGTCATAGTATACAATCATTTAACATCACATCACCCTCGAGTATTCCCAATACCCTTACATCATGTATATTGGAAGATAGTGATTAAACCCGAAGTTTTGATTATATTTGAATTATCTTCTTCAGGATTTTATCGTTAAGTTTCTCATTCGATCATTGGGAGTTGGTATCGATCATATACTTTCCAAAAACATGTATCATACATTCAAATCCTGTCTTGTTTTCGAAACAAGATGACCATCGTTGGAATTTGATTTATCTCAATATCTCATGGGTGAGCTCATGTCTTCCGGTTTAGTAGTGAACCTGTATGATCTCTTTGAGAGATCGTATTACTCGTATGCCCTTATATACCACAAGCTCGTCGGTGTATAGACCTTGATTAGTTCATCAACCTAATGATATGCCTAATGTACATACATAGGCATATAGTAATGCATCTGTCTCTGGTCAGAGGATGTGTGCCTGTATCGTGACAACACACGATATAGGTCTTAGTTATCTCGATCTCATCAAGCCAACTCTTTGATCTAAGTCATCCAACACCTCCGAATTTCTATTCCTATGCGGAGGACTTGCATCAAGAGGTTGAGCAGATTTCTATCTTTGGAGTAAGGATTGCCATCTCCTTCTCAAGCTGGAGATCCCTTCTTGATAATCACTTGACGGTGCGGTTGAGTCCTCAATCTAACTCTTTAGATATTCAACATTACACCAACCTCTATGATCCAACCTTTGAATCAACAGTTGTATGATATCAAAGTGGTCAAGATACATAACCTTATTTGTATTAAGGGACCTACTATGCAAATTAGTTATTCTTCATTTCATGTTAAGGAATGATCTGCAATAACTTTTATTGCATAATGGCTCGCCATGGGCTCACATATCCAACACACCAAGTTAGATGGTGTGTGTTATGTGCTATAGTTTCAGTCTCTTATGAACATAATAGGACATGCCAAGGAGTATATAATTACCAAGGAAGAACCAACTTAGAAAACTGGCACAAATAGAATATGGAAGAAGGATGATGCTATGGTTAAAGCGTGGATTATGAGCATTGTTTTAAAAAGCGCCGCCTCGAGGCGCAAAGGCGTACGCCTCGAGGCGAGGCGCAACAAATTCGCCCTGAGGCGCACGCCTCAGGTTCTCTGGGTGGGGCGTGCGCCTTGACTTGGCGTGAGGCGCTCGAGGCGAGGCGGAGGCGTAAGCCTCGAGTCATGAGGCTTTTTTTTACATTTTTGGTTATGTGCTTTGCACATGACCTTATTTTTTTGTTAGCATTATATTTTTTATGTTTGTATTTTTATTTACATGTTAACCCTTGCATATTTCTATATATAGCTCCATGCAAAGAGAAGAGATCGCTTGAAACAAGCGAAGTTCCATGATCTTGTAGACTTCATGTTCAGTTTATCATACATCTACACATACTAGTTCTATTACACACGGATTTGAGTTTGAATTGTAATAAATGTTTTATATTAGTTGCAAGTTTGCAACTTGATGTTGTTATTTGGTTGTATAAGTTGTGAATCTTAGAATAGTTATCGTATATATGAAGAAGCAAGGATGCAAATAAACACGTGAATTAAAATAATTATTACATTTGATTGTAAATAGCAAAATAAAAATAACATCTTTAGTAAAAAAATGGTTGGGGTATGATATGGGAGGAGGGGATGCATATGACGGTTCTCCAACAATATCCAACAAGACAAATGGTTGGGATTCAAGGCGTGTTAGTATTTTATTACTTCAAACACTAAAAATTATGGTTCCTATTATACTTTAGTATTAAGTATAGACTTTAATTCAATACTCATATAGAATTATTGAAGTTGGAACTTGATATTACATATATTAGTGGCTTTTTTTGAACTACAATGCCTTCATTGCTTATGTATTGCATCTCTTATTAGTGTTAACTTATTCTTGAATGTGTTTTTGGGAAAATTTAATATTATCATATATTTTTTCAATGTATTTTCCTTTAATTTTAATTTTTTTTCCAAAAAATTGAGGCTTACGCCTCGACCGCCTCGAGGCTTACGCCTCGCCTCGATTTTAGGAAAAACGCCTCGGACCGCCTCACGCTTTTTTAAACCTTTATTATGAGTAGTCGCATCTTACATATTGCAAATGATATTTTGCATTACAAGAGTCTCAATTGAAGCGAAATGACCGTCCTTTTGCTAAGTTTTATTCGTAATTGAATTTTGGGTTCCAGAGACCGAATTCTTATATGCCTATCCGTACCTGTCCAACCTAAATTGCCTTCATGTCTCAATTGATGGTTGGACTCTTTTTGGAGGGTTAAACCCTATTTAAAGCTTCTAGAGCACAGATGATCACACCATTTGAGGTTTCGTATATGGAAGAAACCTACAATGCTGAGCATGCTATTAATATATTTTCTGAGAAAGATGCGTGCTAAGACTCCATCGGCTATGGTCCTACCTTCAGGCAAAGGTCAAGGGACTTTCATTGTAGGCAAGGGATGCCGTCGTGATTCCGGATATGTAAAGCCGCCGTGTACTTTTTATGGCCGCATGAGTCATACCGAGGATCGTTGTCAAGGAAGCATGGAAGATCCCCAATGGCTCATCAGGCCATCTCAACGCATGATGACATCTCGTCGAGTATATCCAGAGCAAAGTATGGGGATATAATGCAACGACTAAGCCAGTATGGAGTTGCATCGTAACCTTCTTTGTCCGGATCATGAACTACCATGGGCACCACCTCTACTGATACTGTATCCTTTGTTGATCCTTCAGGTGTACCTCCATTATGCTGTGCCTGTAGGAGTTCATCTAGTTCATCCAATTGGTTGGTAGACTCGGGTGCATCACGACACACTAATGGCAACAAAAATCATTTTTCTACAATTCGAGAGGTTGCACCAGGATGTACCATTGCTATGGTAGAAGATAGACATCCCCTACTGCTGGACATGAGGAGGTTCAAGTGGCTCCAAATGTTCGATTGAATAATGTTCTTCTAGCTCGTGAATTTCCTATGAGCCTTTAATCCATATCCATAATTACTAAGGATCTTAATTGTCAGCCAATTTTGATCCAGTGTCTTATCTTTCAGGATATGCTAACAAATCATGTAATTGGTTGTGATCGTGAAGAAGGGGGTGTGTACCACTCGACGCAGTCTCCTTTTGCAGGTCATGTTTCTACATCTAATGGGGAGTCATTTGCCTACACATGGCACCTACGTCGTGGTCATTTGTCTCTACCCAAATTGAGAAGAATCCTGCCTCAAATTCCTACATCCACATCACTCTAGTGTGAAGCTTGTTAAGTTGGAAAGCATCACGAGTTCTTTTCGAAGTCGTACTGGTCGTGTTAGCAAGTATGTTTTAGATTTAATGCATTTTGATGTATGGGGACCTAGTCGGGCTATAGATCATTCAGGACACATATTCTATCTTGTTGTTGTTAATGACTTTACTGTGTTTTGTGAGTTTTTCTTTTGAAATCAAAATATGAAGTCTATAAAAAAATTTCTCTTTGGAAATGAAAAATGTGTTTGGTTTTCATGTCAAGACTATTCGTATTGATAATGCTCTTGATTTCTGCAATCAATATCTTTGCTCTTTTCTGACTGAGCATGTGATCATCCACCAAAAATTGTGCCCATATACGTCTCAATAAAATGGTGTGATCGAAAGGAAGCACTACCATATCCTTGATGTGGCTCGCACCTTATTCAAAGTGCATCTCCTCTCACTTTCTGGGGTGATGTTGTTCTCACAGCTACGTACCTAATAAACCATATGCCGTCCACCATATTGGAAGAGCACAGACCTTATTCTCTTGAATCTTCTCTTCCTGGATAAAAGAACTTGATCGATGTTCCACGTAAAATCTTTGGGTGCACCTCCTTTTTCCACATTTATTTTGCCGTCCGTGACAAACTCTCCCCGTGATGTGTAATGTGTCTTTATAGGCTACTCCTGAACTCAAAAGGAGTACATGAGTTATGACCCATTGCGTCATCGTTACCATGGTAGTGCGGGTGTGACCTTCTTTGAGTCTATACCATATTATTCCACCAATGGCCTCAAATTTCAGCGAAATTCTGTCGAATATCGATATTCAGTCGAAATCGAAATTTGACCGAAATGACCGAAATATGGGTGTCCTAGTACAAAAAATGACCGAAATGATCGAAATTTGACCGAAATTCCATCAAAATTCCGTTTTGGTCGTCACCGAAATGATGACCGAAACCGACATTTAAGGCCTTGTTCCACCTCTGGTTCTCGAGTTGTGTCTCCTGATGACAAGGAAATTGTTAGTCTTCCTATGTCATCTCCTCAAAGTAGTCCTCCATCTCAGAACACTAGTACCACTGATAATCTACCATTTCAGTTTGTGTATTCTCGTTGGATGGCAACTCTTGTTATCACACCAGCATCTAATCCCAAGTTATGTCAAGATAAGAACACCGATGATCTTGTGATTGAGGATAATATATATTCATGCGAGTATGTGATGAGGAGAAGATTCAAGAATCCAAGGATCATTCTGATCTACCCATAGCTTTTCTAAAAGGGAAACATGCGTGTACACTACATCCCATTTCCAACCATGTGCCAACACGGAGACTGTCTATGCAATACAAGACATTTCTAGTTGGACTATCAACTGTTACCGTTCCTTCTGCTTATCAGCATGCATTATTAGTTCCTGAGTGGAATGCGGCCATGCAGGAAGGAATGAATACTCTTCTGTTTCGGGGTACATGGCAGCTAGTTGATCCTCCAAAAGATGCAACTTTTTATTGCTAGCAGGTGGGTATTTACCACCAAACATCTTCCAGATGATTCTGTGGAAAAATATAAAGCTCGACTGGTAGCCAAGGGGTTGGATTATCTCGACACCTTTTCACAAGTGTCTCGTCTCCCTACAATGAGGATTCTTATTTACATTGTAGCCCAGCTTTCCTAGTCATTTTACCAGCTTGATATGAAAAATGCATTTCTTTATAGTGATCTGCTTGATGAAGTATATATGCAACCACCACCTGATTTTGAGACCAAGGAGGAATATCAGAAGGTGCACATACTCTACAAAGCAATATATGGTCTCAAGAAAACCCTGGAGTCTGGTTTATGAAACTATCCGACATCATGCCTAAGGTTGGTTTTATTCGCTCCATTCGTCAAGAAAACAGAGAAAGGGACGGTTGCTATGCTGGTGTATGTTGATGACATAATTCTAACTGGGGATGATACAAGTGGCATGATAGATACTCAAAGGTATCTTGCAGAACGTTTTGTCACCAAAGAGTTAGGAGAATTTTGTTATTTCCTTGGCATTGAAGTTGCAAGAAATACTAGTGGTCTGATTCTTTCACGTAGAAAATATGTTATGGATCTTCTACATGAAATGAGAATGCTAAGGGCCTAGCCATCATCTATTCCTATGGACCCCAATGCACGTATGTATGTATTCTCCTGTGCATGCTGATGCAAAACAATACATGTATCTGGTGGAAAAACTCATGCATGTTACCATTACTTTGCCTGATATCTCATTTGTTGTTAGCCGAACAAGTTAGTTCATGGTCAAACCATGCCAAGTGCACTGGGAGGCACTGTTGATGATTTTTAGATACTTGAAATCTGCTCTAGGGAAAGGTCTATTAGTTACATGTAGAAAGACACTTGATGTTATGGCCTATTTTGATGCTAACTATGCAGGGTGTTCGAATGACAGAAAGTCTACTACTGGTTATTGCACCTATCTAGGTGGTAACTTAGTCACATGGAGAAGCAAGAAGCAAGCATTGGTTGCCAAATCCAGTGCATAATCTCAATATAGAGCAATGGTCCAAGCCACCATGAACTAATGTGGATCAAGTCGATTACGAAGGATTTACACTTACCAGATCCGGGCCCTATGATAATGCCTTGTAACAATTCTAATGCAATGTTCATTGCGTGCAATCCTACTTTCCATGAGTGCACCATACATGTGGAGGTAGACTGCCATTATATAAGGGTTGCGATTCAACAAGGAAACATCAAGACATAGTATGTTATGTCAGAAGAACAAACAAGTGATGTTTTCACCAAGCCAATCTCTCGATCCTTTTTCAACAAATGTATCTCCAAGTTGAGCATGATGGACATTTATGCTCCAACTTGAGGAGTATTGGAGTATAATTTGTTGCATGAACTTTAGTTCATAGTTTTGGGGTGTGGTTGTAATTGTTTCAGTAACCCAGCCCTAGGATTCCCTTCTATACAAGGCAGAACTGTTCAATGAGAACATTAAGTTCACTTTTTCCAAAATCACAACATCATCTGTTGTCCCTTGCCTAAAGAGAAAATTTCTTTCATTTACAAATGTCGTATTTGACTTAATATAGTCGAAATCATTAGTGTAAAACTTTGAGTCGTATGCTCTGTTTTCTATATGTCATTTTTTACTATGTCTATGAAATCAGTAATGTATATCATACTCATACTTGCTATGATGTAGATATATTAAAATGCAAATTTCATGCCTAACAATACATAATAGAATAGTATTTATGCATTGAACAACCAATAAAAGCTTCATCTAATGAATTCCTCTATTTCGAGCACTTTTATACTTCTATGATTTCTCTGGCATGCCTCCAACATGCCAATTTCATGAAGTGTCAAAAATAATGTTGTGGTTAGCACTAAAAATCTTCCATAGGACCAAAACTATTTTGTCCTTAAGAGATAACTTTGTTAAAGTATGTAATAGATGGATAATTGGATCTCTTCAAGATCCAATTACCTTGCTCTCTTGCTTAATCTCACATCATTTATAAGTGGGACTCTGGTATGTCTTTAGGGCTATATAAGAAGCACACAACCCTGTATTCATTGGGAGAGATAGAATATCCAGCCCTTTGAGGCCTTCTCTCGTTGTTTCCTCTCGCTCCTTATAGAGTAAGGTTCCGTGTAAATTTCTTTGTTATTATTGTTCTTGATTATTTATTCTACTTCGCATCATTTATTTTAACATGGTCTCAGAGCAATTCAATTCTGCAGTTCAAATTCTCAAGTTTCGATTCTGATTTGCTTCTTGAAGATTATTTTGTTCATGGTTGAGATTATGTTCATGTTCAATGTTCTATTCAAGTTCAAAAAAACTCTAGGGTTCATGAAATCCTAATTCTATACGACAACAACCACGTCCTTTGTGCTATCGTGATCTATAGAGCCACAACTATCATCAACGTCATATCACTAAGAAGAAAGAATGGCTCCAAGTAGTATAAAAAAATCCACATCCAAATCTCCTCTGACGATCTTCCTTTGCATATGATGTTCTTATATTCTGGAACTTTTTGCTGCAACAAGTATGTTGATATGCCTTGAGTCCTAACCATCTAATCTAGGTTGATGAATTGTTTGTTGTCCCCCCCTTCCGTGCCACCATACCCTACCAATACCGGGGTCTCACTGCTTGATCAACGGGCATGGTGGGGGGAGGGAGGTTAGAGGGGAGTAGGTGCGTTCCCCTCCCCCCATATAAGGGTAGCGTCCCCATCCTAATTTTTTTGTATGGGTATTTCGATTCGTCTGACTTTGGGACCTGTTTTGTACGGAGTAGTATGTAAGTTAGGGCTCTCTGTATCCTATGTACTTTCTTCTTTATCCATATAGTGAAAACCGATCACCGCTGTCCAAGGACGTAGCTCAGTTATGGTTGATCCTTTTAAATCCATGTCATCGTGCTTGCGTGTTTGATCATTTGTGCTTGTTCCACTTCCATGATTTGCAACAAACTGGTATCCGAGTATCAGAATCTGTCAGGATCATCAAACAATATAACATCGCACAATTTGAAGATCGAGAAGTTCACATGGAAGAACATATTCGGTTTATGGAAGATCAAGATGTGTGCCCTACTGAAGTAGTAATCATGTATTCATTGTTTGACCAGGAGCGGGCGTAGGCATTCCATTTCCAATCCTCCGAGTTGATGATGCAGGAAGAGAAAGCATACTTGACGATCATGTTGTGTTTGGTGGATGGGATTATCGCGGAGGTTGTCAGTGAGGATTCCATGACCGATCTGTGGTTGAGACTCGAAAGTATGTACATGGCGAAGTCTTTGACCAATAACTTGGTGAATCAACATCTGTTCTCTTTCAGCATGCAGGAAGGTACAACTCTTAAAGAACATCTAGACCGCTTCAATACATTTTTAATAGATTTAAGATATGTAGATGTTAAGGTTAAAGATGTAGATGCTGTTTTTATTTTGTTGGTTTCTCTTCTGCTATCATATGAAACTTTTCTTCAGTTATTTATTCTGGAAAGAGAATCGATAACCCTAGAAGAAGTTCGTACGGGTATGAATACGCATGAACTTTGGCATATGTCTATCGTGAAGCATGACTCTAGCATTACAGGTTTGGTTATGACTCGTGAACAGAGTCTTGTCGGTTCTGGCTGCACGAAGAAAGGAAAGTAGAAGTTCAAGTCAAAGAATTACAATTTTAAGGACATGTAATTACTGGAAGGAAGCTGGACATTGGAAGAAGGATTGCTCAAAGAAGAAAGGGAAAGCCACGATTGCTGTCATGGCTCGAGGAGGCACATAATATGATCTGGTTCTCACCATCACAAATCAGAAGACAATGGATAACATAGATTCTTGATTCAGGCTGTTCTTACCATGTGACTCTCAATGAAGAATGGTTCTGTACTTTTGAGAAGATAGATGGTGGAAATGCCGTCACAGGGAATGATGTAATGTGTAAGATTGTAGGGATCGACTTCGTGAAGATCAAAATGCATGATGGAGTCGTGATGACGGTGACAAAGGTTTGCCATGTTCCTAATATGAGAAAGAACTTGATATCCCTTGGAGTATGGACTCTAAAGGATATATATACATCACTGAATGTGGATTTATGCAGAATGCCAAAGATGGGATAGTTGTCATCAATGGGCAACAAGTAGAAGACCATATACGTCATACATGGATCTACAATTACGAGTTCTATTATAATGACATCCCAACTCATGAAATCAGATTCAGAATTGTGCCATATGCAGTTGGGGTACCTGAGTCAGAAGGGGGATTAATATCCTCAGTTAGAAAGATCTCATTGGGGATCTCAAGGGATCCAAGCTGGAGTTTTGTGAGAATTGTATGTTTAGGAAATAATACAGTGAGCAATTCAATAAAGCTATTCACAGAATGAAGGAAACACTCGACTACATCCGTACTGATTGTCGGGGTCCTTCACAGGTCTCATCTTTGGGAGGTGTTAGATATTTTCTATCTATTATTGATGATTATTCCAGGATGGTTTGGATGTACGCAATGAAGCACAAGAGCGAGGTATTTCAGACCTTCAGACAGTGTAAGTTCTTGGTGGAGAACCACACTTCTAAGAAGGTGAAGCGTCTACGTACAGATAACATGCTAGAGTTTTGTTCGTTAGATTTCAATGATTTCAGCAAGGAGAGTGTTGCAAGACACTACACCGTCAAAGATGTGCCATGGGAGAATGGAGTTGCAGAACAAATGAACATGGCACTTTTGGAGATAGCAAGATGCATGCTCTCTAATGCTGGTCTTGATAAATCATTTTGGGCTGAAGCTATGAATACAACATGTTACTTGGTGAATCGAAGCTTCGCATCTACTATCGACTGCAAAATACCCATGGAGGTATGAACTGGTGTCACGTCGATTATTCTATTTCATATGGTTATCCTGCGTACTATCTTGTTAGTAAAGGAAAGTTGCAACAAAGGGCAAAGAAAGGGGTATTCACATGATATGGCACATGAGTGAATGGACAGATAATGTGGTCCCCTTCCTAGCATAGAATTATTGTTAGAAGGAATGTTGCATTCGACGAGAATTCCATGCTTCACTTGAGGAGTGAGTCTGTTGATGCAGGGACATGTGATGATGTGCACGAATAGGTTGAGTTCCAACATGGGATATTGTCAACTAAGTTGCCAAAGGGAAGGAAGGTCGTTGGATGTAAATGGATCTTAAAAAAAAGACAAGAATCTCACATAGTGAAAGCATCAAATACAATTCATACCTAGTTGCGAAGGGTTACAATAAAAAAGAAGGTGTGGATTATAACATGATTTTCTCTCCTGTTGTAAAACATCCATCCATTAGAGTACTACTAGTTCTTATAGTACATTGAGTCTTGGAGCTAGAGCAGTTAGATGTAACGATAACTTTCTTGCATTGTGAACTCGAAGAGGACATTCTCATGAGTCAGCCAGAGGGATTCATATTTCATGGCAAGGAGAACCATGTCTGCAGACTGAAGAAGTCCTTGCATGGGCTTAAGCAGTCTCCCAATTAGTGGTATGAAAAGTTTGACAACTTTAAGATTGATCATGTGTTTAACATGAGCCTATATGATTGCTGTGTTTACCGCAACAAGATGAATGATGTGTCCTTCATCTATTTGTTACTGTACGTCGATGACATGCTGATTGTTACAAAGAAGAAGAGTATCATAGATGATCTGAAGAAGCTACTTAGTTCACAATTTGACGTGAAGTATAGCATCCCGGGATTAGGTCCTAGATCCATTATTGCGGGAAACTGACCCTGACAACTTGTTGGGTAGGGTCCGATTGGACTCGTTGACAACCATTCAAAATGCTTAAGCCCAAGTTGTCAATGAGTAATCCCCACCATTTATAACACACATCCGTACTTTGTGAGTTTTAGATGTGGGACTATGTTTGGAGGTTGTACACCTAAACCCCCAAACATAGTCCCACATATAAAGCTCACAAAGTGTGGGTGTGGGTTATAAGCGGTGGGGATTACTACTTGACAACTTAGGCTTAAGCATTTTGGGTGGTCGTAAACGGGTCCATTCAGGTCCGAATCCAGCAAGTTGGCAGGACCAGTTTTCCTCAATAACGGACCGGGGACCTAATCATGTAATGTTATAAATGGTATCAGGGCCAATTTTCATCTGATAATAGAAAGGGATACGTGAGAGGTGGGGCCACCCCTACAAAGAGATATGAGGAAAAGGCTAACCGGAGCATCCAGTCACCACTGTCAATGAGAATAAGTGATGGACCATGTCACAACAATAATGTTACAAATATAAATGGTGGGGATTACTACTTGACAACTTGGGCTTAAGCATTTTGGGTGGTTGTTAACGGGTCAATTCGGGCCTGAACTCAACAAATTGTTGGGGCCGATTTTCCTCAATAATGGATCGTGGACATAAGCTTGGAACGTTACAAATGGTATTAGAGCCAATTTCCCTCTGATAGTGAAAAGGGCTATCCGAGAGGTGGAGCCTCCCATACAAAGAGATAGGAGGAAAAGGGTACCCGAAGCGTGTAACCGCTACTGTCACTGGGAATAAGTGACGGGCCATGTAACAACGAGGACGTTGTGAATATAAGTGGGGGAGGTTGTAGCACCCCAACCCCAAACATAGTCATACATCTAAAACTCACGAACTCTGGGTTATAAATTGTTAGAGTATTTGGAGCATGCATCACTTATGTAATAGGCCAGGATCCATTTACCCCACTACTGAGTTTAGTCCCACATCTACCAGTGGTGGGACTTGGAGGCTCTGTGGAGGCTATATAAGGAGCCCTAAACCTCCTATAACCATTGAGAAAGTGCAATGCATAACACGTCCCTTTGAGGGCTTCTCCCGTGGTTTCATCCCGCTCCTCACGGAGTAGGGTTCCACGTAAAATCCCACGTTCTTATTTTCTTTATCTTTATCCATGTTTCGCTTCCGCTTCCTATTTTCTAACATGGTATCAGAGCGGGTTTGTTTCTCGAGGTTTCCATGATCGAGATGCGATTTTTATTTTGTTCTTGGAGATTTATTTTCATGTATGGTTCAAGTTCTAGGGTTTTCTTATTGAAACCCTAATCCTGCAAATATCTTGATCACTTTTTTGAAATTCGTCCAAGAAGATGGATATCGATCTGCAGGCTGAAGAGGAGGCTCCTCGTGAGAGAATCTCCAAGTCCATCTCACGCATTCACAGGTGGCCCTCTCAAGCAACATCCCTCTCGCGTAGGCGGTGAGAGAGCGTATTCCTGGCGGCTGCCCTCCATGTCGTGCCTCGGCGGTGGTGCCACCCCTTCACATCTTGCCCCCAGGCGGCGAGATCCAACAGATCCCAGGTAGCCCTTGCGGCTCCAGAACCCTAGCGGCCTTCGTTTCGAAGGAGCACGACTTCGGGCCTAAGTTACTCCATGCCACATCTTCAAGGCGGCGGTCGCTGGCGATGGTGCAACCTCTACGCGCCCCTCTGCATTGCCTCCAGGCGTACCTCTGCACGCAAACATCGCGACCTCCTGCCAGCCAGCCTCTCCCCGTGCGCGATCTCCTTCGCGTGCTCCACCTGCAGGCAACGGTGCCAAACGATGAATCCCCCCGTGCGCGATCTCCTTCGCGCGCTCCAGCTGTGGGCGACGTCGCTCCTCTCCGATGTTGGCAGCCACCAGGCGGAAGACCAGGCCCTCTAGCCCACGGCCCCCGCGCCCAGGCCTCTTGCTCCAAGGCGCCTTACAAGCATCGGCGACGTGGGTTTGATGGGCGACGTGAGTTTGAGGGTTCCCAACTAGGAACCCTAAGCGTGGGATATTAAAAAAAATTTATTTATTATTTTGAGAAAGAGAGGGAAAGGCAGCCTCCTGTATGTATTAAATTTTTTTTGGAGGCTGTAAGTTAGAGAAAAAAAGAGAGGAGAATTGGGTTGAGTTGGGCCCATATGTGGGCCAAGGCTTGTGTTAAAAAAATTCGGAAAAAGGCGCGTACAATAGAAAAAGCCGTACACATATTTAAAAAAATGTGAGCTTTGAAAAATGCCGAAAAAAATGATGAAAACGGTATGAAAAAAATATTTCAAAAACAATTCAAAAAAAATTTGGACGGCTTATTAAAAAAATTTTGATGAAGAAAAGCCACAAGGAATCTTTTGAGAATATTCATGTTTTCCCCATATTTATGTATTATCTTATCTTCTCCCAACGTGGTCAACAATGTCATTCCGACCAGTATGGGAGAAAGGGGGAGTATATGTAGAGTCACAAGTCTTATTCTAAGATTCAGATGTTAGATTCTCCAGACCAGTCAGATGTTCAGACTCTACAATTTTCAGATTCAGACTCGACGACGACGCATGCCAATCATTTGTCATCCTTGTTGGTCGACCAGAGCTTTCATGTGAGTCACAGGGACTCCAGAGTAGAGGACCATTCCCTATGCCATTGAGGGCAAGGGTTTTCTTGTGGTATCATAGGGACTCCAGAGTAGAGTACCATTCTCTTAGCTAGATAGATCCAGTTTCACACTCCAGCCCATTCGTCCTCCTCACATGCACGCCATGAGAAGCAACGTCCTCGATTGCAGCAGTTGTGTGCGTTGGGTTGATATTGTCTGTAGTGTCATGTATTGTGAGTTGAGTTTCTTTCTGTTTGTCCAAGATGGGCATTGCATGCTCCAGCTTGAGGGGGAGTGTTAGAGTATTTGGAGCATGCATCACTTGTGTAATAGGTGGGTAAATGGATCCCTCCAGGATCCATTTACCCCACCACTGAGTTTAGTCCCACATCTACCAGTGGTGGGACTTGGAGGCTCTGAGGAGGCTATATAAGGAGCCTCAGACCTCCTGTAACCATTGAGAAAGTGCAATGCATAACACGCCCCTTTGAGGGTTTCTCCCCGTGGTTTCTTCCCGCTCCTCACGGTGTAGGGTTCCACGTAAAATCCCGCGTTCTTATTTTCTTTATCTTTATCCATGTTTCGCTTTTGCTTCCTATTTTTTAACATAAATGATGGGGATTACTACTTGATAACTTGAGCTTAAGCATTTTAGGTGATTGTCAATGTGTCCAACTGGACTTGTACCCAACAAGTTGTCATGACCAGTTTTCCTCGATAACAAACTACGGATCTATGCTCAGGATGTTACATGAAGGACCTTAGTGTAGCAAAGAAGATTTTAGGAATGGAGATTATTAGGTGTTAGAGTTATTATATTTACATTTATATTTGTAACACTTCGGGTTCCGTAACACCTCGTGACCCTTCAGGTTCCGTAACCCTCTGTGACCCTTCGAGTTCCGTAACTTCCCGTGATCCTTGGGTTCCGTAACTCTTGTACTCTTTAGGGTTTTCTCTCTATATAAGAGACCCTAGCTCTATGGAATAAACATCTCATTCGTTCCTCTTCTCAACATGGTATCAGAGCAACGGTCCTAGACCGAAGCCTAATATCCTAAATTCGCCCCACCACCAGCCCTCTCTCCGCCGACAAGGAGAGAGGGCTGGACCTCCTACATCGCTCGTGGATTCGATGATCCCACGTAAGGCAATCCGAGTCTCCAACAGCACCAGCTGCTACCTCCAACGGCACCTAAAGCGCCGCCCGAAGCTCCAGCCGCACCTCCTACGTCGCCGGCACCGCCTGGAGCCCCCCCAACAGTCCCTACTTCACCACGACTTATTTTTTTCCAACTTTTTGTTTCTCCCATCTTGATGTTCCACACTCTTTATTCTATCAAGTATGGGAGAAAGGGGGAGTCAGAGATGATTCTTCATGATGTTTGCTGCCCTACAACAACTGACAGACCGATACTCCAGACTACTACTCAGATCATTAGTCTTTACCGAGCAACGACTTCTTCGTCAGGGCGTATACTTCTTCTTTTATGACCCGACTACTACTCTGCACTGGACTTCTTCTTCAACAATTTTTCTCCAGGCACGACCGAGATATATTTCGGTGACCTGCAGGCACGACAAAGATACGTTTCGGTGACCTGATATCGCAACGACTCTGCAGGCATGGCAGAGATACGTTCCGGTGACTTGAAAGCTGCAGACCCGTCCTTGAGTGAGGTCTTCTACCAGCAACGGACATATGTTCTTATGATGCTTCGTGAAGATGCGGTGTATATTTTTTCTTTTTATTACAAGCTACAGCTTTCTCGACTCTAGCTTGAGGGGGAGTGTTAGAGTTATTATATTTACATTTATATTTGTAACCCTTCGGATTCCGTAACACCTTGTGACCCTTCAGGTTCCGTAACCCTCTGTGACCCTTCGAGTTCCGTAACCTCCCGTGATCCTTGGGTTCCGTAACTCTTGTACTCTTTAGGGTTTTCTCTCTATATAAGAGACCCTAGCTCTATGGAATAAACATCTCATTCGTTCCTTTTCTCAACATTAGGTATCATGCATTAGGGAAGATTTTCTTATCTTATAAGAACTACAACAACAACAACAAAATCTTTTCCCACAATTAAGTAGGGCCGGCTACATGGATTCTTCGCCTCCATTCAGATCTATCTTGGTCAATCCCGGGCTTATATCCAAAAAACTAAGATCCCTTCGTATAGTCTCTTTCCAACACTTCTTAGGCCGTCCCCACCCTCTCTTAGCTGGCTCAACATCCCAACACTCGCATCTCCTAACTGGTGCATCCGTTAATCTTCTTTGCAAATGATCAAACCATCTTAAGCGGTTTTCTCGCATCTTATCCTCGATCGGAGCTACACCAACTTTCTTTCTGATTGCATCATTCCGAATCCGATCTTTACATGTGTGTCCACACATCCACCTTAGCATTTTCATTTCTGCTATAGCCATTCTCTGCACATGTCTATGGTTTACAGGTCAACATTCAGATCCATAGAGCATAACAGGTCTCACGGCTGCTTTGTTAAACTTTCCTTTAATTTTTAAAGGAATTTTCTTATCACAGGGAACAACAAAGGCTCCTCTCCACTTTAGCCAGCCTGCATTTATTCTATTAGTAACATCTCAATCAATTTCCCCATCTTATTGCAAAATAGATCCCAGGTATCTAAAAGAATCTCTCTTCCGAATGTTATTGTCACCAATCTTCACCTCATTTCCTTCACCATTGCTTCCATCAAAGGTGCACTCCATATATTCCGTCTTAGCCATACTTATACGAAATCCTTTAGTCTCCAATGCATGTCTCCAAACCTCAAGCTTCTCATTTACTCCATCTCTAGTCTCGTCAATCAACACAATATCATCAACAAATAACATACACTAAGGTAACTCATCCTGAATGTGACTTGCCAACTCGTCCATAATCAAAGTAAAAAGAAATGAACTCAAAGCTGAACCTTGATGTAAACCAATGTTGATGTCAAAATAGTCAGTCTTCCCAGACGGGGTCTCTACACATGATAAAGCCCTATCATACATGTCCTTTATGAGGTTAATGTATAGGACATGTACTTGTCTCTTCTCCAAAACTCTCCACAATATCTCTCGTGGGACAGAATCATAAGCCTTCTCCAAATCAATAAAAATCATATGGAGGTTCTTCCTTTTAGCTCTATAAATCTCCATTGTTCTCCTCAACAAATGGATGGCTTCAATAGTTGAATGACCTGGCATGAATCTGAATTGATTTTCTTTTATGTTGGAAACTTTCCTCAGCCTTCTTTCGATCACACGTTCCCAAATTTTCACAGTGTGACTCATCAGCTTGATACCTCTGTAATTTGAACAATTTTGAATGTCTCCTTTATTCTTATAAAGAGGCACAATGATACTCCTCCTTTAGTCTTCAAGCATTTTCTTGCTTCGCCAAATAACATTGAATAGATTCGTAAGCAAAGTCAAACCACGCTCACCTAAAACTCTCCATACTTCTACATGGATGTCATCCGGTCCTACACCTTTCCCAGGTCTCATAACCTTCAAAGCCTCCTCTACTTCCTTTCTTTGTATTCTTCTATAGCTTGCACGATTTAAGTAACTTTCACTACTAGCTAGATCACCCAAAGTGATCTCTCTATTTCCTTCCCCAATGAAAAATTTATGGAAGTACTGCTCCCATCTAGTCTCTATGTCCTTCTGAGTAACAAACACGTGACCTTCCTCGTCCTTAATGCATCTCACTTGAGAAAGGTCTTTGGTCTTTCTGTCTCTTGCTTTGGCCAACCTGAATATATCCTTTTGGCCCTCCTTAGAGTCGAGATTTTTATAAAAAACTTCATAAGCTTTTGACTTAGCTTCGCTTACGGCCTTCTTTGCTTCCTTCTTCGCTATTTTGTAGTTTGTGACAGTTTTCGTTGTTCTATCCTTAGACATAGCCTTAAAGCATGCTCTTTTAATTTTTAGTTTCTCTTGCACCCCTTCACTCCACCACCATGCCTCCTTTTGACCTGAAGCTCCTCCCTTCGACTCGCCTAGTATCTCTTTGGCTACCTTTCGGATACAAGATGCTACTGCCTCCCACATCTCGTTTGCACTTCCGCTACAATCCCAAGATAAGTCTTCTAAAACCTTCTCCTTGAAGCCCGATTGCTTCAGTGGAAGATCCCACCCTATAGTTCTAATGATCTTAGGAACCCTCCTTTTCTTTTCCAGACCTTTTATTTGCACATCCAAGACTAACAAGCGATGTTGAGTTGTCAAATTCTCTCCAGGGATTATTTTGCAGTCTTTACAACACAACCGATCTCTTCTCCTCAACGCAAAGTAATCTATCTGTGTTCTAGTTGGCCCACTCTTATAAGTAAATAAAAGTAATTAAATGCTCCTCCCTCTTCTTGAAGAGAGTGTTTATTATGAAAAGATCATATGCTGTTACAAAATCCAGAATGACTTTTCCCTCTTCATTTCTATCCCCAAAACCATGTCCTTCATGAACACTAGCATATCCTGAAGCATCTTTTCCCACATGTCCATTAAGATATCCACCTATGCAAATCATCTCTCTTTGTGGGATTCCTTGTAAAATCTCCACCTATGCAAATCTTATCTTATAAGAACTACATTGAAAAAATTCTAATGAGATTTGGGATGTCTACAACCAAGCCTCTAGGCATATTTGTTGTGAATATTCATCTCTCAGTTTCTTTTACACCTCATTCAGACCCATATAAGGAACATCCATCACGTGTTCCCTATGCCATGATAGTTGGGAGTCTTATGTATGCCATGATATACAGAAGACATGATATCGCTCATGTTGTGAGTGTTGTTAGCAGATTCATGGTCAATCCAGAGAAGGAGAATTGACAGACAATCAAGTGGATTTTTCGCTATGAGAGAGGAACATCAGACATTGGCCTCTTCTACAAAAGTGATTCAATATATTTTGTTGTTGGATATTCGGGTTCAGGTTATGCTGCAAATGTTGATGGGAGGAGATCAATGATAGGTTACGCCTTTACTTTTGGGAGTTCTCTCAACAGTTGGAAGGCTACCTTACAACCATCAATTACTTTGTCTACCACAGAGACATAGAATATGACATTGACAGAAGCTACAAAGGAGGGTATCTGGTTGAAGGGCTTAGTTGGAGATCTCAGTCTACAATGTGATCAAGCTATCATAGAAGTTCTCTCTCCATGATAGTTGTCTACCATGAGAAATCAGAGAGAAAATATCTTCTTCAATTTCTGTCCCTTTCAAATTCTCTTTCAACAAATTTACATTTCAATTAGTTTATGATTTATGGAATTGATTATTTTATTCAAGCGATTAATTTCCACCAACCATTATAGGAAAATTATAAAAATAATAAATGTTGAGTGAATTATACGGTTCTAGCTTTATTTATATTTTTCTATTTCTCCAGTCTTCTTTATGTAATTTCTCCCTATAGCTTTTCTCCTATATAAGAGAGCTCTAGGGTTACGAGGAAAACAACTTTTCGTTTCACTTTTCCACATGGTATCATGGCGACGGTCCTAGATCAGAGCCTGTGCCCTAAATCCCTTTCCCCACCAAAAGTCCCTGCGCCGCCCCTGCACCGCCCGTGCATGCACTGCCCCTGCACCTCCCCTACAGGCCGCACGCTGCCGCTGCTCGTGCGTGGCCCCCTGAGCGCATGACTTTCTGCGTGTGGTCACCTGCACACATGACTGCCTACGCGCTAACACACGCAACCATCTGCGCATCAGCGTGCCCGTGTGCCCGTGCACAGTCCTTGATTTTGGGTTTCTAGGTATAGCGTGACTATATAAAATACCCTAGTCACTTAGAGGGGCCACCAAAGAATGGAAGTTATTGTGGTATGAGTCTACACCCACAATCATCTTCCCATATGTCAGTGTAGACATTACTCTTACAGTCTGCAACCCCAGTGTTTGAGATTGTTGTCATCATGTCAGACAACAAAGCATATATTCTATCCCTGGATGCATTCAAAGGTCCATCACCCATTGTGAAGATGGATGGAACGAATTATGAACTGTGGGCCATGCAGTTCATGAGTCTAATGTAGTGTAATGGCAAGAAGCATATCCTCACATAGGAAGAACCCGTGGACAAGACTGGGGTTAACACCTCATGGGAGGCAGATGATGCTTATGCACGAGTATGGCTTTCTGGAAAAGTATCCATGGAGATAGCCAATGGCATATTGAGTCAGCCCACGGCTAAGGCTATATGGGACATTCTCGCTGCCACATACTCTCCGGCGAAGAACGAGTCAAAACAACTTCAGCACGACATCTTTACGTCGAAGCAGAATGATCGTCCTCTTCATACCCTTTACACTTCTCTGAGGGGTATGTTTGAGAAGATACATGGTTACATTCCCTTGACTGCTACACCAGAGCAACTCAAGGCATATAGGGATTCAGTAATGACAAGAGTTTTTCTAATGGCCCCTTTACCTTGAGTATGATGCAACCAGAGCATAGATTCTTACTGACGCCACAATACCTCCAATGGAGGAGGCATATCGCAGGTTGAGTAGGCTCTCCATATCTTCTGGTGGTGCTCAGCCGTCACAGACATCCTCAGCCATGGCAGCTTCTCGTGGTAGAGGAGGTCCTGCACAATTCTGTGGTCGAGGTGGCCGTGGTAGGGGAGGGGGTAATCGACACCCTCGTCAGCCGTGTACTTATTGTCACAGACCAGGCCACTCTGAGGAAACATGCTACTCCTAGCATCGGTTCCTAGCTTCAGCACGTGTCGCAGAACAGAGTCATCAGGCTAGCGGTTCCTCATCTGGGTCTGATCAGAGATTTGACGAACTTGTGGCAAGACTCTGGGAGATTATGCCCACTCCTGGGTCAACTAGCTCTCCTTCAGGATCCTCAGAGGTAGTTGCCTCTGCATCATCATCTACATCAGGTACAACATATGCCTTTACTAGTTGTTACAGGGGAGACTTATCAGAATGGATCATGGATTCTGGTGCATCCCATTATTTGTGTGGGGATAGAGGTCAGTTTAGTGCTTTCAGTCCAACCCAGCCAGGACAATCTGTTGTGATAGCAGATGGGACACTCTCCCATCACTGGTCAGGAGGAGGTGCAGTTAACCCCTGCAATGAGGCTTCAGAATGTTCTTTATGCTCCTGAGTTTTTCATGAATTTACTGTCTATTAGACAAATCACCAAGGACTTTACACTGCCGTGCCATTTTTGATCCATCTGCGCTTGTGTTTCAGGATATTCTAACGGGCATGGTGATTGGTTCTGGTTGTGTGCAAGGAGGTCTCTACAAACTGGTGCAGTCTCTGTATGCTGCTGCCTCTTCTCTTCGCACCGGATCTGTGTCTCCATATATGTGGCATCTTCGTTTTGGCGATCTTCCTCTGCAAAAGCTGTGCCACATTCTTCAACAGATTTCTCCTCACTCTACCTTTTAGTACGAGGCCTACCGGCTTGGGAAGCATCATCGGTCCACTTTCCAGAGTCGTCAGGGTCGGTGTGGTCATAGTCTATTTGAGTTGATTCATTTTGACATTTGGGGTCCCAATCATGTCCCTATTCCCTAATCATCAGGGGCATAGGTTTTATCTTGTCGCTGTTGATGAGTTTTCAAGGTTGTTGTGGGTCTTTCTAGTTAAAAATAAGTCTGATGCTGTCAGTCTTTTATAAATGAATTAAAAAATATTTTCTCTGCCAATATTAAGTTTATACGGTCTGACAACGCCTGGGAATTTTGTAGCAATCAACTTGCCGAATTTCTTGCATCTCATGGTATTGTGCATCAAACTTCTTGTGCGTATACTTCCCAACAGAATGGGGTGGCTGAATGTAAACACAACCATTTTCTGGATGCTACTAGGGCCCTTTTGATTCAGAGCCGTGCTCCTCATGCATACTGGGGAGATGCGGTTCTAATTGCTTGTTACCTGGTAAATCGCATGCCCTCTTCGGTTCTGGGGGAAAAGATCCCGTTCTTGATTGCGTTTCTCGGGAAGGATCTTTTCTCACTCACGCCTCGTGTATTTGGCTCATTGGCTTTTGTTCACCAGCTATCTCCTGGTCTTGACAAGCTCTCTCCTAGAGCTGTCAAGTATGTTTTTGTTGGGTACTCCAAGACCCAAAAAGGATATCGTTGTTTCGACCATGATCGATGAAGGTACTATGTTAGCGCAGATGTCACCTTCTTTGAGTCTATTATGTACTTTTCTCCTACAGGTGACAAGCTCATTTCTTCATAGGTGGGGAAGAGATCTATATTCCTCTACCTCCGGTTTCCAATATACCTTCACCTCCTCCTCCACCACCGCCACCACCTCCACCACCACCCTCCACACCTACTTTCTTTCCCCAGGTTTACCAACGTCGACCTCGTGCTCATGTGCCTCCTCCATCATCCAGCATGCCCAAGGTATATTCTGAGCATTTGAGTTCTACTAATGGTAGTGATGATGTGCATGTACAACTTGAGGTGCAGGATATCCATGATGCTACATCCTCTGCGAGTACTGAAGACTGGATGTTCCTCTTGCTCTACGAAAGCAGAGGCGTGCATGCACTATGCATCCCCTTGCTTCCCATGTTTTATTGGACCGACTTTCTGAGGATTTTCAACGGTTTGTTGTGGGCCTCTCAACTGTGGAGATACCACGTTCCTATCAGGAGGCGATGAAGATTAGTCAGTAGCGTCTGGCGATGGAGGAGGAGATGACAACTTTACAATCTCGAGGTACGTGGAGTGTTGTGCAGGCTCCTCTAGGTGCCTCTATAGTAGGCAACAAGTAGATGTTTACTGTGAAACAACAGGCTGATGGTACTGTCGACAGATATAAGGCCAGATTGGTTACTCGTAGGTTCACACAAACTTATGGGGTGTACTATCAGGATACTTTTTCCCCAGTTGCACGTCACTCCACGTTGCTGATCTTATTGCAGTTGATGTGATGCATGACTGGCCGTTTTTCCAGTTGGATGTTAAGAATAGTCCTGTATGGAGATCTGCATGAGGAAGTTTACATGCAGCAACCACCTGGGTTTGCTGCTGAGGGGGAGTCCAATATGGTGTGCCGTCTTCACAAGGCCATATATGCTCTCAAGCAGAGTCTCAGGGCTTGGTTTCAGAAGCTCTCAGAGTTGATTGAATATAATGACTTTGTCAGATCTACTGCAGATCATTCTATTTTTGTTAAGAGAACTCAGAGGGGTACTGTTGTTGTTCTGGTCTATGTTGATGATATTGTTGTTACTGGCAGCGATGAACATGGTATTCAGGCAGTTAAGGATCTCCTTGGACGACAGTTGTGATCAAAAACCTCGGCATACTACGTTACTTCCTTGGCTTGGAATTTGCACGCAATCAACATGGTATGATTATGACGCAAAGGAAGTATGTGACTGATCTTCTGACTTAGACTAGCATGACAGGATGCATGCCTACCACTACACCAATGGATCCCAATGCGATACTTTATGATGATGACTCTAAGGAGGTGGATAAGAGACGGTAAAGAGAGCTGGTAGGGAAGTTGATATATGTTACTATAACCAAGCCTGATATTTCTTTTGCTGTGAGCGGAGTTAGCCAGTTCATGGAGCAACCCAGACAAGTTCATATGGATGCAGTTTGCATGGTTTTGAAATATCTGAAATCCTCTCCAGGAGCTGGTCTTCTTTTCAGAAGAGACACGTCTCTCTCAATTACTGGGTGTGCAAATGCGGATTATACTGGATGTCCCAAGGACAGGAAGTCTACTTCAGGCTTTACTATATTCGTTGGTAGCTCTCTGGTTTCATGGAAGAGTAAGAAACAGATAGTGGTTGCTCGATCCAAGTGCCGAATCACAGTATAGGGCTAGGCTCAAGGGAGCACGGAAATGATGTGGGTCAAGTCCGTCCTGATTGACCTAGCTATTGAAGTGCCTCTTCCAATGCATCTCAAATGCAGTGTTGTTAAGGCGCGCGCCTAGGCGCCCAGGCGCCCCAAGCTGTGCGCCTAGAAAGCACAACTTGCTTTCATAAAAAATGGCGCACGCCTTGGGTCGCTTGGGCGTCAAGGCGCACCTAGGCGACTTTTTTTATACGTATTACACATATATCGCATTTTCAAAATGCGATATACATAACGCATTTACAAATTGCGATATACATAACGCATTTTCAAATTGCGATATACATGTCGCATATTGGAAATGCGATATACCCGTTCGACCCTGTATTACCCCACTGCATTCGACCCGACCCTCATTACCCTGTTTAGCAGAGAAACCCTTTGCATCGTCCCTGTCTCCTCCGCAACCGCTTCCCTACCTCCTCCAGCGGGCTACCTCCTCCTCCGACGGCCTCCATCCTCCTCCGACGTCTTCCCGAGTCCCTACCTCCTCCAACGGACGCCCTCTTCCTCCAACGACCTCCTTCCTCCTCCAACGGCCTCCCTACCTCCTCCAGCGGCCTCCCTCCTCCTCCGGCGACCTCCCTACCTCCTCCAGTGGCCTCCCTCCTCCTCCAGCAGCCTCCCTGCGTTCTCTTGCTCTCCCATTGTAGAATGACTTCAATGAAATCCTTGGATGGGGATGCCATACCTAATCCCACTACTACACCAACCCCATCTACTGTGCGAAGGCCTGGAGAAATTGATCCTCGCTTCACCGGCAAGATGAATGATCCATGCTTGAAAGCGTCGTCGAAGGATCTCGGTTGGAAGTACACTTTTTGGCCGAATACACTAGACAAGAATAAGGTGCAATGTGCATTGTGCGGCCACATTACTAATGGTGGAATCAAAAGGCAGAAAGAACACTTGATTGGTGGTTATCGAGATGTATCCATGTGTCCAAAAGCCACTGTGGAGATTAAGAAAGAGATGGCTGACTTCAAAAATCGTAACAAGAAGAGGAAGATAGTCGTTGATTACAGATATAGTGGAGCTGATTTAAACATTCCAGATGCAGATGATGGTGATCATGGTGAACATGTAGTCATCTTTGATGACTCACATCCTACGGCTACAACAGGTAAAAACGTTAAATCTGGTTATGGTTCATGTTCTGCAAATAGGCCACCTGTACAGAAGGATCCACACGGCAAGGGTCCTATGGACTCGTTTAGTTCTGCTAGCCCATGGGAGGTTGTGGCACAAAGGAGGGTAGCAAGGGCTCGTGGTGAAGCACAACAAACTACAATTGAGTTTGGTTTAAAAAAAGGATGCTACACAGGTGGCATATGATGCCATAGCTGAGGTATTCTATACAGGTGGCATCCCTTTTAATGTTGCACAACGAGAAGCTTTTGAGGTGGCAGTGGAGGCTATTGTCCAAGCTGGGAGAGGATTTGTTCCTCCATATTATAACCAATTGCGAAAGCCCCTACTTGAAAGATTATATGCAAGGACCAAAGATTTGCAGGTGAAGCATGAAAGCCATTGGAGGACATATGGATGCACGATTATGTGTGATGCATGGGCTGATAAACGACAACGAAGTCTGATTAACTTCCTTGTTAATTCTCCAGAAGGGTCATTTTCTATTTATGCAAAGAATGCAACATCCGATGTACACACCGGGGAGTATGTGTTCAAATTGATAGACGAGGCTGTGGAGATGGCGGGTGAGGGGAACGTTGTACAAGTTGTCACCGATAATGCAAGCAATTTTGTTTTAGCAGGAAAGTTACTGATAGAGAAGAGGAAAAACCTCTTTTGGACTCCATGTACTGCACACTGCTTGGATCTGAAGCTTGAGGATATTTCCAAGTTACAGAAATTTGCAGGAGTTATCAAGAGGGCCAGAAAAGTAACAACGTATATTTACCAGCATATTCGGTTGCATGATGCGTTTCTACAATTCAGTGAGGATCACCAAGAGCTGTCTAGAAGCGGAGTTACCCGCTTTGCTACCAACTACTTGACCCTTACTAGTTTTCTCAAGCAAAGGAAAGCTTTGGCGTCTTTGTTTATTTCTGAGGTGTGGAACACTAGTTCTTGGTTGAAGACACAAGATGGGAAATATGTCTATGAAACTGTGATGGCGAATGCTTTTTGGGAAAAAATTGAAGATTATCTTAGAGCTGTGCAACCCATCGTTACTGTGCTGCGTTTAGTAGATGCTGACGAGAAGCCTCCCATGGGATACATTGCTAGGGCTTTTGACACTGCAAAGGAAATGATTATTGAAAACTTTGGCAGGAAGGAAACAGATTGCATGCCTATTCTACAAATGATTGATTCTCGCTGGGATAATCAGATGGCTCGCCCTTTGTATGGTGCAGGTTGTTTCTTGAATCCTGCATTTTATTGTAAAGTGAAGGACAACAATGAGGCATTGATGGGAAGGTGTGAAGGTGATTTCATATTTTACCTTGAGAGGATGGTTGATGATCCCGATCAACAAGATGTGATATGCTCTGAAATGAAGGTCTACAAAGGAGCTCGTGGTATGTTTGGCAGGGCAATTGCTATTAGACAAAGGGAAAAAAAACCACCATGTATTATTTATATTGAATGATTTAATGGTAACATGTGTTTACATTGTAGACTTATTGTGTAGTGGAATGGTGGGATACTTATGGAAGTCTCACCCCCGCTCTGAAGCGGTTGGCAAAGCATATTTTGGGACTATGTTGCACATCTTCCTCATGTGAACGCAATTGGAGTCCTTTTGACTTTGTATGTATCAAAAACACTTACAAATTTACAAATATAAATGCCAACTTTATACTTGTAAATTTACGTAATACTTGAATAAATGTGCAGATCCACACAAAGAGGAGGAATAAGTTGGTGGTTGATAGACTTTCCAAGCTTGTTTACATCCAATACAACAAGCAACTTGAGGAGAGATTCAAAAATAGGAGGCTCGGGAATTTAGCAAAAGATTTTGATCCAATTGCTCTTTCAGAGTTAGATTGGTCAAGTGAATGGATGACAGGTCTTTACGTGGAACCAGAGGTTGTACCGGGGCTTACACTGAGGGTCGTTGATGAAGCATTATGTACTTCTCAAGCATATGAAGGTTCTCGTCCTAGAAGGAGTCAACCACAAGCACAACCAAGCAATTCAGCACGTGGTGGTCTTCGTGGCCGTGGTCGTCGTGGTACTCGTCGTGCACATGTGATTAGGCGACAATATGTACCTCCTCATGTTCCGGACGATGAGGAGGAAGAAGATGAGGAAGATGATTGGATGGATCTAAATGATGATGGCCAAGAGCAAGATGAAGGACATGAAGAAGAAACTAACCTGTGTGATGATGATGATTGAAGCATTGCTGTATTAGATTATTGTCTTTCAGTCTTTGAAATGTTGTATTATGCCAAACAATTTGTCTGTATTTTTAGTACATTTTTCACCTTTTTTTTTGCCAAGCAATTTGTCTGTATGCCAAACATAGCTTGTTTAATTATCTATGTTCTGATTCCTTTATGTGTTGTTATTCTTCATTCTTGTGATTAATCACTAATGTTTGGTTAAATGATATTTATTACTCTAACACTCTAGTTACTATGTATTTATAAATACAAAAGGTCTTGACAGAAAAATAAATCCAATACTTACTGTAATTTTTCTTAAAAAATATATTACTTGATGTCGCATCTCCAAAATGCGACATGCGCTTAAAAAAATAAAAAATGATGTCGCATTTGAGACATGCGACATCCATTTGCTTTAAATAATTATATGTCGCATGTCTTAAATGCGATACATAGGTCACATTTTGTTAGACGCCTATGCGCGCCTAAGTGCGCCTAGGCACCCAGGCGCCCAGGATGAACGCCTTGTCGCCTTAATAACCATGCTCAAATGTGATAATCAATCAGCTCTGTTCATAGCAAATAGTCTAACCTTCCATGAGAGAACGAAGCATATCGAAGTAGATTGTCATTATACTCGTGATTTGATTCAAAAGGGGCTTATTTACACCTCTCATGTTGCTTCAGGCGGTCAGATTGCAGACATGTTTACCAAAGCACTTGCGAGGGGTCCTTTTCACCGTTGCTGTTCCATGCTGAGCATGATAGATATATATGCTCTAGCTTGAGGGGGAGTGTTGAGAGAAGTATATGGTTCCGGCTTTATTTATATTTTTATATTTCTTTAGTCTTCTTTATGTAATTTCTCCCTAGAGCTTTTCTCCTCTATAAGAGAGCTCTAGGATTACAAGGAAAACAACTTTTCGTTTCACTTTTCCACAATACCGAAATACAATTCATTAGTCAATAGCAAAATGTAAATCCAATTTACATTTATTTAATTACGTGAATCACATTCACACATGTCTTAAATAAGTATGAATCACATTCACATTAAATATTAATTATTATGAATCTATATCTATATTAACTGGCAATGATGTGAATCATATCAACATATTCTACATCAATTTATCAATGATAATAACAATTATCTTGATATTTAATATCTCAATGTAAACTCCTACTCCAATTAGGATTTTTGCACAAAATTCACAGACACTTGGAGATAATATAAGGGAGACTATATAGATCATGTATAATGACTTGGTAATTAGATTTATATATAATATCGGGGTTTAATCCACTTTGGGCAATTCCAGTTTGATACTTTTTGAACTATTTCTCCAATTGATTCTTAACTCTTTTTGATCAATTTCCAACTCTTTGGATATAAAAATTGTCTCCTATGAATTGAGACTTAATCCAATCAATTCTCATTCATTTAGCCTCACAGTAGAATCACTAAAATCCGCCCGGTTTCATCATTCTCTCGGAGCGGAAGTGTCATGATATATAATCTATTATGATTGCAACAATCTAGAATATTTTCAATACTCAAGCATCCTATATACTGTAAGACTTTAAATAAACTCGAAGTTTAATCCCATATTTGGCTGTTTCCTTCGATGGTTTATCAATAGATTTCTCATTCAATCATTGGGAGACAATATCAAGCACATGCTTTCCAAAAGTATGTATTAATATTCTCGAATTCTCGAATTCTTAGCTTGTTTTATAAACAAGATGGCCACGCATGGAGTTCATTGTGACCCAATGTCTCATGAGCAAGCTCCATCTCACGGTTAAGAAAGAATGAACTTGTATGATTCCTTTGAGTGATGATACATTTCGTATTTCCTTATATGTAAAACAACAGGTCATCAACCTAATGGTCTGCCAAATGTACATACTCAGATATATAGATGTATATCAGTCTCCAGTCAAACGATATATGCCCATTCATGACAATATACGATACATGTCTTTAGTATCTTGATCTTATTAAGTTAACTCTTTACCTTGACTCATCCGACACCTCCAAATCTGCATGCCTATGCAGAGGAAATGCATCAAGAGTAATCAACCAGATATCGGTCTTTAGAGAAGATTTCTATATCTCTCAGACTAAAGGTCCTTGAATATCACTTGACAATGATGGTTGTGTCCTCGATCTACGCCTTCAAATGTATAGTCCTGCATCACCCTCTATGATCTAACTTTTTATATCAACAACTATATGATACCAAGGTGGCTGTGGTACATAACTCTAATTGTACAGAGTGATCTTATTAATTAAACACAATTATATCTTGTTCCTCAGATAATGAAATGATACAATTTACGATAACATTTATAACATAATGGCTCGCCATTGACTTAAATGTCCAACAAGTGGGTCATTCCAGAAGTGTTCTTTCAAGCTGAGCATGATAAATATATATGCTCCGGCTTGAGGGGGAGTCCACTATATAAAGGAACCTCACGACCTAAAAGTAAACAAGTTATTCATTTCTTTCTGCAGTCTCAAGTTGAGGGATATGTTCTCTCCATTTCAACTGTATTGATAGGACTCTATCTCAAATTTTGTCAAATAAAATCCTTAACATGACACTTGAAAGCATCCGTTAAGTAATGGTTCTAATAGTCATCTCTTGTAGTCCATTAATAAGATATCATGATAGTTTTTTTGACATTCCTTCTGAACCTCTGAACTGTTTTAATTTCTGAATTAATACAAATTGAGTTTGATTTGAACATGGTGCCTATTCTAGTTTGTGCTCAGGGATCCAACTTATATATATATATATATGCCAAAATTTATCCAACTTTTGTCTACATGATGCATTCATAATGTTCCTCGTAAAATGACCGAGATAACCCCTTAAGGGCACCAAACTCCAACAATTATTGAAACTGAGCTAGAAGAAAAGGACTATGAAGAAGAATCTAAAGTCGAGGAGAATATAAACATTGAGCAAGTGGGTAAAGTTAAATGAGGCTATAACAAATAGTTCCATAACAAAAGGAGCCATCTGGGTTGGGCGGAATGACCTGGTTTTCAACAACCAGAGGTTCTACTCGGAAAATATCGTTTCTATTGTAATGCGCTTTATAATTTTTGGGTATCAAGGTAATGTACTTAAAGTTTTTTTCTTTTAATGAAGTTAATCTTGCGGTGACTCCAAGCTCGGGAGATCATCTTCTTTTCCATCGAAAAAACGGAAGGAGCCATAACGGAATATGGACATTGGGCAAATGGCAAGCATCACTCGATTTTGCTGGAGGATAAAGTAGCAAGAGGTTGATTGGCGAAAACATTCTAGGTAGATCGATAGCTGAACGAGGGGGATTCCAATTCTTATTTCTTTCACTCGGTGGCTAATGGTCGAATACAACTTGGTGCCCTCCATTGAAGGTGTACTGGCTCATTGATGCGGTGATAGACATTTTTGTGATCTGATTCAACATATAATATGTGGTAGTGCTAGGTAGGGAGGCAGAGGTGTGCCACAACCGTTTGAGATACATGTTGAGGAGTTGGTTAGGCCTTTCTCATTGCTAAGGTTCGAAGGGCGGTTTTCACCTTCAATGCCGAGGGTTCTTTGAGATCGGATGGTTTCCTAGCCTCCTTCAGAGGGTTCTGTGAGTTGGCCAATTATGAGGTATTGGTTGTCGTTAAGGAGTTGCATCTTGAGAATCGAGGTTTGATTTTTTAAACTACTCGCTATTTTTCTCCATTTGAAGAGAATATGGTGCGCAGGTAGAGGACTTGCAGCCTGTTGCTATGTTTAATATCATCTATCTCGTTGTGGTGAATGTGCTCGATGACATGCTTCATGAGGTTCCATGTTCATTACGTCCCCGCTTAGACGACTTTTATTCCTAGTAGACATATGATGGAGTCGAGCTTCAGGGAGAAGGTTTTAGAATATTTATCTTGGGATTGTAGTGGAAGTGCAAACGAGATGTGGGAGGTAGTAGCATCTTGTATCCGAAAGATAGCCAAAGAGATGCTAGGAAGTCAAAGGGAAGAGCCCCGGGTCAAAAGGAGGCTTGCTGGTGGAGTGAAGGGGTGCAAGAGAAGCTAAAAATTAAAAGAGCATGCTTTAAAGCTATGTGTAAGGATAGAACAGAGGAAACTGCCATAAACTAAAAAGTAGCAAAGAAGGAAGCAAAGAACGCTGTAAGCGAAGCTAAGTCGAAAGCTTATGAGGTTTTGTATGAAATCTCGACTCTAAGGAGGGCCAGAAGGATATATTCAGGTTGGCCAAACCAAGAGAAAGAAAGACCAAAGACCTTTCTCAAGTGAGATGCATTAAGGACGAGGAAGGTTACGTGCTTGTTACTCAGAAGGATATAGAGACTAGATGGGAGTAGTACTTCCATAAACTTTTCATTGGGGAAGGAAATAGAGAGATCATTTTAGGTGATCTAGCTAGTAGTGAAAGTTACTTGAATCGTGCAAGCTATAGACGGATGACAAAGAAAGGAAGTAGAGGAGGCTTTGAAGGTTATGAGATAATGGGAAAGGTGTAGGACCGGATGACATCCTTGTAGAAGTATGGAAAGTTTTAAGGTGAGCGCGGTTTGACTTGGCTTACGAATCTATTCAATGTTATTTAGCGAAGCAAGAAAATGCCTGAAGATTGGAGGAAGAGTATCGTGGTGCCTCTTTATAAAAATAAAGGAGACATTCAAAATTGTTCAAATTATAGAGGTATCAAGCTGATGAGTCACACTGTGAAAATTTAACGTGTGATCGAGAGAAGGTTGAGGCAAGTTTCCAACGTCAAAGAAAACCAATTCGGATTCATGCCAGGTCGCTCAACTATTGAAGCCATCTATTTGCTGAGGAGAACAATAGAGATTTATAGAGCTAAAAGGAAGAGCCTCCCATATGATCTTTATCAATTTGGAGAAGGCTTATGATTCTGTCCCACGAGAGATATTGTGGAGAGTTTTGGAGAAGAGACAAGTACCTGTCCTATACATTAACCTCATAAAGGACATGTGTGATATGTCTTTATCTTGTGTAAGGACGCCGTCTGGGAAGACTGGCTATTTTGACATCAACATTGGTTTACATCAAGGTTCAGCTTTGAGTCCATTTTTTTTACTTTGATTATGGACGAGTTGACAAGTCACATTCAAGATGAGTTACCTTGGTGGACACACACGTAAAGATCGGATTCGGAATGATGCAATCAGAAATAAAGTTTGTGTTGCTCCGATCGAGGATAAGATGCGAGAAAACCGCTTAAGATGGTTTGGTCATTTGCAAAGAAGATCAACTGATGCACCAGTTAGGAGGTGCGAGTGTTGGGATGTTGAGCCGGCTAAGAGAGGGCGGGGACAGCCCAAGAAGTGTTGGAAAAAGACCATACGAAGGGATCTTTGTTTTGTGGATATAAGCCCGAGATTGACCCAAGATAGATCTGAATGGAGGCGAAGAATCAATGTACCCGACCCTACTTAATTGTGGGAAAAGGCTTTGTTGTTATTGTTGTTGTGAGACATATGATGGATGAAGGAGTTCATAACTCGCACATCAAGGAAACACAAAAAATAGCAAATGATTTACATAAATGTATGATCATCATATGTGCATTGATACTGTGCATGACAAAAATTTTGTTACGAACCACGTCGTATGCGAATATTTTCTAAAATTTTCACATAACAACGCGATTATTAGGGTTATCTTTTGAAGCGTGAGTGTCTAAACGAATAGACCTCCCGAATGAAGTCCGATCCGGTGAAGCTTCTCTCGCAGGTGTGGTGATGAATCACGTAGTCTCCCACAAAGTTGATGTAGACGTCCAAGGAATCTTGGAGAGAAAGGGACGACCAAGGATAGAGTTTTCGTACTCTCTCTTCCTTCTACTCTCAAGTCTCAAGGCAATGTAGCTCTCTTGGAATTATATGAATTGTTGTAGGATAATCGTCTTCAAGAGAAGGGCCAAGCCCTCTCTTATAGCAGGTGTGAACGTCCAATGAGGTGTCTTAATCCTCATTGTGGATGTCCATAATTATCTCTAGGATTGTCATGATGTGCTCCATGATGGACGTGCATATTGAGATAGTCCTGTATTTTTTTAATTCCATAATCACCCTAATATTCTAATTCAGTTATCCATTGATAAATTTAAATTATAAATATCACAATTGGGTTATTTATGAGAGTCATCTCTCAATTTATGACTACAATCCACAAATCCAATATAATATGTAAATCCAATTTACGTTTAATTTTTCAATGTGAATCATATTTACATATCCCTTAAAATAATATATGAATCTTATTCATATTAATATTAATTAATATAAATCATTATTTATATAAATTAATAACAAAAATGTGAATCTCATTCACACTATCATTGGATAAATATATTCATGATAAAAACATTTATTATGATAATATTTACATCATAATTTATGAGTCCTAATCTAATTATGACTTTTGAGTAGCTTTCGCGGATAATTGGAGATAATGTTGAAGAGATCATGTTATCCATATATAGTGACTTGAAACTTGGATAACTATCCAATTTTAGGGTTTCAAACTACTTTTGATGAAATACATCACTCTAATTTTGAGCTCGAGACACTCTATGTGAGCTCAATGAAATGTTCCATGAACCTGAAAAATGATCAGAGTGATGAGCTCGGCTTCTATCTCCATTTCTAATCATTGTCCAAACCTTTTGGAGGTTAGAAATGAGCTCTAGATGTGAGCTCACGTTCATTTCCATTTCTATTTCCAACATTGGATATTGAAAATGTGAATGGATCTCTAATGAAATGAGACTCAATCCAATTAATTTTCATATGATTGAGCCATAAAATGGAGTCACTTAAATCCATCCGATTTCATCACTCCCTCAGAATGGAAGTGTCATGGTAAATTATCTATTAAGAAAGCTTCAACCCGGAGTATTCCCAATATTCCATCATCCTACATATTGAAAGACTTTGATATATCCGAAGTTCAAACCCTTGTTAGTCTGTCTCCTTCCAAGGTACATCAGTAGATTTCTTATAAGGTAATTGGATAACAATATTAATCTTATACTTTTCACAAGCATATATTAATGTCTCGAATTCATATCTTATTTCATAAACAAGACGGCCATGTATGGGATTCTGTTAGACCCCAAATGTCTTATGAGTGAGCTCTATCTCATAGCTCATCAAGTATGAACATGTATGATCCCTTTGCGAGATCATACATCTCATATGTCCTTATATGCACACACCAAAACACCGTTATATGGACCTTGATTAGGTCTTTAACCTAATGGTATGTTAAATGCACATACTTAGACATATAGATGTATACATGTCCCCTTTCTAAGGATGTATGCCGATCATGACAGTTACGATTCAAATCATTATTTATCTCAACCTCGTCAAGTCAACAATTTGACCTAAATAGTCAAAATTTTGACTTTTTGGCCAACATTCTTGCTTGACTACTCCATGACCTATGGATCTCAATTCCCATGCAGAGGACCTGCATTAATAGGTAAGTAGGCGATCAATCTTTAAAGAAAGATTGCTATCTCATTATCAGACTGGAGATTATTCTTGAATAGCACATGATGAAGTCACTCGTGTCCTCTCAACTTCAAGGTATTCAAGATGGTCATGATACATAACCCTAGTTGTTCAAAGGGACCTTAATTAAGTGTAAATACAATCATTCAATTCAGATGGAAAAATATAACTTCTATTGCATTAGTGGGTCACCAAGGGTTTAGAGTCCAACTGTCTCCCACTAGCCCTTTGAGCCATTCATGTACATCTTTTAAATCCACACTCATGAGCTAAGCGTTGATTATTTAGTGAAATAACCATGCAGGCTAATTAGTCTCTCTATTACGGAGACCATGCCAAGTTCTATTACAAGCTTGCTTATCCTAAGTAAACAATAACCACATCTAATGCAGTTGCTGCATCTTATGAACCCAATACTCGACTTTGTCGGAACATCCATAGTGCTCTGCTTCTTGCTACATTTAGCTCGCAATACCACCGTCCAACAAGAATATGAACCTTGAGGTTGACTTCCTATCATCCTCATCTGACCGGAAGCCCAAATCTGTGCATCCTAAGACTTAGAGATCATTACCTGCATAAACCGAGATGTAGTCTTGAGCTCTTCTTAGGTACTTGAAGATGCCTTCACTGCGGTCTAATGTTTCTTTCCAGAGTAGGATTGGTGGCGGCTTACCACTCCCACTGCATGGCAGATATCTGATCTGGTATATATTATGGCACACATCATACTTCCTATAACCGATGCATTAGAGCATCCAGACATATCTTTCTTTTCCTCAACAGTTTGAGGAGCCATCCCTTTAGATAGACTCATACAATATCTTAAGGGAAGGAGGTTTTTTTTTGAAACTATCCATTTTGAATCTTTCCAAGATATTCTTTACGTATCCTTGTTGTGATAGTCCCAATATCCTCTTCTCTCTGTTTCTGAACAGTTTTAGACCCAAGATGTAAGAGGCTTCTCCAAGATCTCTGATCTCAAAGTTGTGGAACAACCGGATCTTAACACTGGTCATCATCCCGATATCATTCCAAATGAATAGGATATCATTTATATGAAGCACAATGAACACGATGGTGCTCTCACTAAGCTTCTTGTATATACACGATTCATCTATATTTTGAACAAAATCATAACTCTTTATGGTTTCACCAAATTGAATGTTATAGCTATGAGAAGCTTCTTTGAGCCCATCGAATGGATTTCTTCAGCTTGCATACTTTGTCTTCCTCAATTACGAAGCCTTGATGCTACTCCATGTAGATATTCTCTTCGAGTATCCATTGAAGAATGTTGTCTTGATGTCCATCTGCCAAATGTCGTAGACAAGATGTGCAACTATAGCAAGCAATGTCCTAATGGATTTAAGCATGACCACAAGAGAGAATATCTCATCGTAATCGATGCGTTCTCTCTGTGTGTAGCCCTTGACTACAAGTCGTGCTTTGAAGGTCTCTATCTTCCCATCATGTCCCCTCTTTCTCTTGAAGACCTATTTACACCCAATGAGTTTGACCTCTTTAAGCGAATTCTCCAGGATCCATAGAGCTTTCTTGTGCATGGAGTCTATTTCAAACTTCATTGCTAGCATCTAACTATCCATGTTATGATTTGCTATCGCTTCATCATATGAAACTAGATCATCATCAAACTCCTCTAATACATGGAATCCACACCTCTCAGGCGGTCTCGTCACCTAAGAATTCTTTTTAAGAGGTATGAGCATGTCATTTTCTATTATCTCTTCAGTTTCTGTTGTGAGAACTTCATTAGTCTCGCTAGACTCAATCAGTTCCTTGACTTCATTATTACTTAACTCTTTAGGAATTCGTCTTCTAGAAATTTTATATCTCTAGAAATAAATACTTTTCGAGTCTCAAGATCATAGGTATCACATACCATTCTCTACATATCCAATGAAGTAGCATTCTCTAGTATAAGATTTCAACTTGCTTGCATCCACATTTTTAGCATGGTCCAAACAACCCCAAGTTTTTAAGTGTTGTACACTAGGCTTGATACCATATCAAAGCTCATAAGGGGTTTGGGTACATATTTAGTTGGAATTTTGTTAAGGACGTAAGCTGTAGTCTCTACTGCATGTTCTCAAAAACTAAAAGGTAAATTGGCTTAACTCTTCATTGATCTCACCATGTCCAACATGGTTCTGTTACGTCTCTCTGTAACTCCATTGAGTTGAGGAGTACCTGGAGAAGTGAGATTGGAACTTATTCCTTTCTCTTTAAAATAATCTTTGAATTCATCTGAGAGGTATTCGCCATCTCCGTCCTATCAAATTCGTTTTATCTTCCAACATGTCTGGTTCTCACCCAATGACATGAATCCTTTAAACTTTTCAAATGTTTTAGATTTGTGACGTAGCGGGAAGACAAAGTCATACTGTGAATGAGCATCGATAAATGTCATGTAATATTGATGCCCATAAAGGGAGTTCGTAACTCTGCATCACTAAAACACATAACATAGTAAACAATTCACGAAACAAGTGGTGTTTATCGTATAAAAATCAATACAATGGATAACAAAAAAATTATGCAATGTGAAACCACATTTCATAATCACAATAATATTAGGAAGAGATTAGGGTCACCTCTTGAAGCGTGAGTCTCTAAAAAAGAAACCTCCAGAATCAAGTCCGATCTACGAGGCTTCTCTCGCGGGTGCGGTGACGACATGCGTAGGATCTCACGAACTTAAATTGCAACTTCTCCTTGTAGTTGTCCACATAATATGCCATATCGCGATATGTTGGTAATATATCGCTGATATATCGGTATTGGTGGAGAGCCCATACCGATATTCATATAGATATCCATTTACGAGATATTGGCTGATATCTTGCAAGATATCGGCGATATATCGCCGAAGATATCGCTCGAAATTGAATGGTTTCAGTATAAAAATTCCTGGATATCGACCGATATCGACGATATCTACATATATATATCAATGATATTACCCTTGTGAACTTGGTTTCTTTACTTATTTTGCTACTCCTAGTATTAAAACACATCGTGAATCATGTATTTTGTTTTCGGTTGGGGGCGCTGCCCCCTCACCCCACAGGGGGAGTGCAACTGCTCCCTCTGACCCCCCAGTCTCACTAACCGGGCAATGAGACCCCTGTCTGGTAGGGTATGGTGCTATAGAGGGGTGCATACGGCGGTTCTTCAATTGGTGGACTTCGCCTTCTTTGGCAATAGAGATGAAAACACGTCTAATGATGATCAAGTTTGAATCACAGGTCTAGAATACATCTCAGTACAGAAGTTAGCTCAGCTGTCAGTTGTCAGCATTAATAGCCAATGATTTTTGAAATATAATGTGTATTACTGTGCTAAATACACATCGTTCTTGCATTTAAATGTGTATTTGTATGTTAGTTATTATTTTAATAACTAGAATGATCTTAATTCATGAAAAAAATCACCTTTTACGTCATTTTCGACCGGACAGACCGATACGATATATTTATTTCCTACCTTGCCCTCCACGGAACTCTTGGTTCTAAACCCCTCATGACTAGGTAATCTCTTTTACAATATTGCATTAATTTACATTTTTTCATTTATTTTTGTGAATAAATAAATCTTTATACCAAAGAAACATTGTCTCATTAATCATTATGTACATTTTTTGAATCAAATAACTTATCTCAATGCCATTCGCTGTCTTCCATCAACAAAATAGGTATTCTAAGTGTGCTTAACTTAGCTACTTTGATTCTAGTTCCAATGTTTATTAATCTCCAATCAACATTAACAACGATATGTTCGATATGACCGATATGTGCGGTATAAGGGTCATAGATGTTCTATATGTGTCATCTAAGTGTATATTTGTAAGTTATTTAATGTTATAAGAACTTGGATTAAATTCATTTCCAATATTTATAAGTCAACAATTAACATTAACAATGATATGTTCGATATGACCGATATGTGCAATTTATGGGGTATAAATGACCGATATGCGTGATATAAGTTTGTATTTATAGATTATTTGTTGTTTTAATATCTTGTATGATCTTAATTCCTTAAAAAATGGTAAAAATGATTTTTTTGAGACATTTCTGAAATTTCCACAAATATCGTTGATTTACCGATGATATATCCCTTTATATCCTTTACTGGGCGGACCGATACGATATCGATATTGATATTCCCTACAATGGTTGTCTGTGTAAAACAGAGATCAAGTTGATCTCTATCTCCTGATCTTGTCGTACAAAATCACATCCTTCTTCACTTACAAGAAGCACCATGAAAATGACGATCTTCTCTCGTGATGGAGCAAGCCAACCGAGAGATGGAGAGTGACAAGATAGTGGATGACCAAGGGGATTTAGAGAGAGGTAGAGGATGTTCAAGAAGAGTCTTGGTCTCTCCGTTCTCTCCAACTCTCAATGCACTTGGAGGCACTTTTTAGATAATGGAACAACTGTTATAGAGAATTGTGTTCAAGAAAGAGGCCAAGCCTTCTCTTAAATAGCATGTGTGGATGTCCAATGAGGAATCGTACTCCTTATTGTGCACGCCCACAGCTACCCTATATTTTCTTGATTGTCACATAGGATGATGCAGCGTGAACTGGAGAAATAGGGCCGCATTTTTATCTACATTTATCCGTTAATTTTATTTACATTTATTTGAGTCGTCGTATTTTTAATTAAATAAACGGGATCGCCTGTGATCTCAATTAGTTAGAGATTTGAATTTCAAAATTAGTCGGTTAGTTGGTTAGAGTCAATTTAGGATAATTAGTTGAATTTCTATTTCTATAATCTCATCCCTCCTATATAAAGGGATGATAGGCTATTGTTTTAGTCAGTTCAGTATTTATAAAGTTTGAGATTTTATCTCCATCTCCCTCTCTCGTCTCTCTCTCTTCCACGCGATCTACGCATTCTTCCTCCTCAAACCTCGCGCAACCGGCGTGCTTCTCTCCTAAATTCCCTTCTACTTCTTCTCCACCGAAATCCACCCGTCAAAATTTATTTTTCGTCGACGCGCAATTTTTTAATCCGCATCAATTGGTATCAACATTGACGATCCGTCCAGACGTTCGCGCCGACATCCAACGAAAGATTATCATTCGTCAGAGCGTAGACGACGAGCCAACGACACCTACAACAGGGAGATACTGGGCATACGTGATGCACTACTTGATTTCCAGTCAAAATGTCGAGCTTTGATGGCTGACTTCGAGATCCTATGCGCCGCCAAATCAAAGTCTTCAACCACCGAGGCCGATTTTGATGAAGAAAAACACGAAAAAGAGAGCGTAGACGACGAAACGCCCGCTGTCCAGCCCATTTCAGAGGAAAAAGAGGCCGTCGCCAATGATTTATTCGCTGTCCAGCCCGTTCTGGAAGAAAAAAACGTCGAGCCGATTGCTGTCCATGTATATTCAGATTCACAACAGCCGCCTAAATCGACCCTATCGCCCCCCGCGGCCCTCTCGCGTTCCCCCCCAACCCTTGAAGTCTCCACAGCACCCCTGCTGCCAGCCCCGTGGGCGCCTCCACCCCCACCCGATACCCTCGCACCCCCGGTGACCCTCCCTGCCCCACCACCACCGCCCTTTCCCCTCCCTGCCACCCCCGCACTCATTGCAGTACATCCCCCAGTCCCAACACTCTTTCCCACTGACCTCGCACCCCCAAAGAAGCCCCCGGCTTCACCGCTGCCACCACTCATCGCCGCTCTCACACCTCCGCCAAGACCCTCGCCCTCCGCCACGCTCGCGACGCATTCCCCCGCCACAGTGCCCCCTTCCGCCACCCCTGAACCTCGTACGGTGCCAGCCCCTGCCCCCATACCCCCTCCCGCGCGCCAATCCACGCCACCACCAACACCCCCTTCCGCCGCCACTATCCGTTGTCACCCGCCTCCCACCTTCCCTGCAACTCCTGCGGCGCACCCCCTAGACCCCACTTCCCCTTCCGCCACGACCCCCTCACCCCTAGCCAAACCCCATCCCGACCCCACCCTTGCACCTCGCGAGACACCGCCAACACCCCGGCCGCCACCGCTACCTGCTATCACCCCCTTCCCCCCATCGCCCTGTGTTGCCCCCGCGTACGACCCGCGCACCGCCATCGCTCGCACAGGCCCCCCACCAATCACCGTCGGCCCTTGCTCCCAACTAGCGCCCGCTGCCGCCCCTGCCAAATGAGGAAAGGCCGAACCCTAACAAGGGGGCCGACATCTACGGGATTCGACTCCCATGAAACTTGGGATAAGAAACAAATTGAGAATATTTGCATGAAGACCCCCTATCCCAAAAGCTTTTATCAACAGGGTTATTTGGAGGATAAAAGATGCTATGGAGTTTCCTTAAGTGAAGGGGTACGAAATTTGCAGTTCGACCCCCTGGAGCAGAAATATTTTAAAAGAAGTGCTGAAAAGAGGAAATCTAGAAGACCACCTTATCCAAATAGGACTAGGATAATGGGTTTCACCTATTTAAAGGCCCCATGGCTTAGTTCCCTGGACACATCTCCTCCTCTACTCTCCTTGTGCTATTGCTTTGCTATGGACTCTCCACGAGCTGAGTTGATCGTCATGAAGATGCCCCATTAGTTCTTCGAGCACCACGTCAAAAGGGTAAAGCCCGGATGGGAGCCCGCATATGCGCCACACCTGCTCTTCCGTCACGAAGTCCGCGTCGCCAACAATCGCAGCCCACACGCATGGATCCCGCCATTCGCGCCACACCAATTCTACCAGGGGATGACCGAGAGCGCGGATTCGAATTTATCAACCTACAAGCCTGCAGATCCAACAATTCGTCGGGAGACGAATTTTTCAAGCGGAGGAGAGTTGATGCAGCGTAAACCGGAGAAATAGGGCCGCATTTTTATCTACCTTTATCCGTTAATTTTATTTACGTTTATTTGAGTCGTCGTATTTTTAATTAAATAAACGTGATCACCTGTGATCTCAATTAGTTAGAGATTTGAATTTCAAAATTAGTCGGTTAGTCGGTTAGAGTCAATTTAGGATAATTAGGTGAATTTCTATTTCTGTAATCTCATCCCTCCTATATAAAGGGATGATAGGCTATTGTTTTAGTCAGTTCAGTATTTATAAAATTTGAGATTTTATCTCTATCTCCCTCTCTCGTCTCTCTCTCTTCCACGCGATCTACGCGTTCTTCCTCCTCAAACCTCGCGCAACCGGCGTGCTTCTCTCGTAATTTCCCTTCTACTTCTTCTCCACCGAAATCCACCCGTCAAAATTTATTTTTCGTCGACACACATTTTTTTAATCCACATCATAGGAGTCCTAATCCTACAAGAGGTTGGCTAACAATTCAGCCAATTTAATCATCAAGATAAATATTCAAAATTAAGAAACATGCTACAATAGATAGGACTCTCATGGTAGGCTCCATGGTAGACGTCCGCCTTATGATAATCCTACATTATTTTAATTCCAAAATCACCATGATATTCTAATTCAATTACTCTTTGATATTATATTATAAATATCGTAATTGTGTTATTTATGAGAGCTATCTCTGAATTTATGGATCCAATTCACAAATCCTAATATAAAATATAAATCCAATTTACATATTAATTTTCAATGTAAATCATACGCATATATGCCTTGAAATTATTACATGAATCAATTTCATATAATATTAATTAGGGATTTTTACCCGGCAGACCTTATAAACTTTGCCAATTACCTCCACGACCTTTGAAACAACCTAATTCCCCCCTCGACCCTGTAAACTTGCCAACTCTTACCCCGTGAACCCTCCGGGTAATCTGTTTGAAGCTTATGGGGGTTCTTGGGGTAATTTACAGGGTCGATGGGATAATTACATTGTACAAAAGGTTGTAGAGGTAATTTAAAAAGTTTACAGGATCTGCCGGGTAAAAATCCCTATTAATTAATATAAATCATTATTCATATTAATTAATGAATAATATATGTGATTTATATTCACAAAAATATTTTTGGAGAAATATAATTGTGTCAATAACAATTATTGTCCTAATTTTGATATCACAATGAACGAGTCTTAATCTAATTAGGATTCGTGAGCCGTTGTCATAGATACTTGGAGATAATGTCGGGGATATCATACTATCCACATATAGTGACTTGAAACTTGGATAACTATCCAATTTCAGGGTTTACACCACTTTTGACGAAATACAATGTAATCTATCTTTGAGCTTAAGCAAAAATGATTCGCACTCTATGTGAGCTCAACGAAATGCGTCACACTCTCCATGAGCTCAACAAATGCCCAAAGTGATGAGCTTAACTTCCAAATCTATTTCTAATCATTGTTCAAACCTTTTAGATCTTAGAAGTGAGCTCTAAAAGTAAGTTCATTTCCAATTCTATTTCCAACATTTTGACATTGAAATTGGAATTGAAAATTGCAATTGAATCTAATGAGATGAGACTTAATCTAATTAAATTCTCATATTATTGTACCATGAGGTGGAGTCACTAAAATCCATTCGGTTTCATCACTTCCTCGGAATGGAAATGTCATGGTAGATGATCAATTGAGAAAGCTTCCACCCAGTGTATTCCCAATACTCTATCATCATACATATCGGAAGACTTTGATACACTCGAAGTTCAAACCCTGGTTTGATTGTTTCCTTCAGAGTATATCAGTAGATTTCTCAATTGGTATTTTGGCGACAATATTAATCATATACTTTCCAAAAGCATAAATTAATATTTTGAATTCATCTCTTATTTCATAAATAAAACGACCATGTGTGGAATTCTATTTAATCCCAAATATCTAATGAGTAAGCTCTGCTCCTCGGTTCATCAAGTATGAACATTGTTAGAAAATAGAAATGCGGAAGCGGAATGATAAACAAAGTATAAGAACAGAAATAATAAACTTAAGACAAAGATTTTACGTGGAACCTTAATCCCTAAGGAGCGGGATGAAACCACGGGACAAGCCCTCAAAGGGGCATATGTTGCATTGCTTTCTCTCTTTGGATACAAGAGGTCTGGGGCTCCTTATATAGCCTCCACAGAGCCTCCAAGTCCCACCACTGGTAGATGTGGGACTAAACACATGGATGGGTTACCACCTATTATATAAGTTATGCATGCTCCAAATACTATAACACTCCCCCTCAAGCTGGAACATGCAATGCTCAGCTTGGACAAACGGAAAGAAACTCAACTTATAATACATGACACTACAGACAATATCAACTCAACGCGCACAACTGCTGCTGTCGAGGATGTTGCTTCTCATGGCGTGCATGTGAGGAGGACGAACGGGCTGGAGTGTGAAACTGGGTCTCTCCCATCTGGCTCAGAGAATGGTACTCTACTCTGGAGTCCCTATGATACCACATTAAAACCCTTGCCCTCAATGGCATAGGGAATGATCCTCTGCTCTGGAGTCCCTATGGCTCACATGAAAACTCTGGCTGGACCAACAAGAATGATGGGGACCACGACAAATGATGGCATGCGTCATCATCGTGCCTGAGCAACAGTCAAACTGTAGAGTCTGGATTCTGAATGGCATGGAATCTGTATCAGGAAGATCTGAATAGACTTGTGACTCTACATACACTCATCCTTTCTCCCATACTAGTCAGAATATATGACATCGACTAAGTTGGGAGAAGACATGATAATGGGAGAAACAAATTAAGCCGAACCGCATATTTTTTGATTTCGCAAATCATTTTTTTAAGTCATTTCAATCATCATTTTTTTCGACTTTTCATTTTTTTTGAAACATTTTATTAAGCCGTGCAATTTTTCTTTCGACTTTTGCAACAATTTTTTTGGAATTTGCGTACGATTTTTTTGTTTTGTACGCATCTTTTCTTTTTTTTGAACAACTTTTTTTTACTGCACCTCTTCTTCTTCTTCTTCTTTTTTTTGAATCTGCAACTCCCTTTATTATAGTAAACAGGTAGGCCCTCTACTCATCATTTCGTCAACATTTTTTTAAAATACCGCCTGCTTACCTAGGGTTCCCAACACAGGAACCCTATTCGCACCGCCCCCCGATGGCGACTCTAGATCTTGCGAGGAGCAATGCTGCCTACGCCCTGCTGGACGATGCCTGCTCTAGCGGCTTGCGTTGATACTGTGGATCTGCACCACCATTTTGATCTGCCACCACGAGGAGCGCAACCTGGAAGCCTTGAGAAGCGCCGCTCGGAGATCTCGCGAGGTCGGGGCATGACATGAAGGGCCGCCGCCTGAAGGAATGCCTGGGGTTTCCTCGCCGTTTGTGCCCGCCGAGGAGTGTTGATGGTGCTAGGAGGATCGCTAGGAGGTGGCCTGATGGGCGGGCCCGACTGGGGGGGGGGGTCGCGAGTGGTGTAGCTAGGGTTGGAGATGCCGCCGGCAGGAGAGGAGCCTGCGTTGGGGCACGCGAGGAGGGTCACTGGCGGGCAATCGCTGCCTCCAAGGAGGATCACGGCGATCAGGAGTTGCGCGAGAAGAACCAGGGCTCGTCGTGCCATGTGCCTGGGAGTATGAACTGGATGGAGAGCCTGTGCTAGCACGAGAGATGGGCCGCCAGGAGGTTTGATGGATCCTGCAGCCTGAATGCGTGCTGCCTGAAAGAATCATGTTTGATGTACACGCTGTGTCTTCCTGTTTAAAACCTAGGGTTCTAAAATACATCCCTAGGTCCTTGATCTTGGACGTGGGGGAAGAGGTGACCTGTGCAATGATCTCGCTGCTCTGGAGAGAGAGGCTTGAACGTGAACAGAGATTAGGGTTCTAGAACAGAACCCTTGAACTTGGATCTTGGACTAAAAAAATCTCAGAATAATTTTCCTCTCGAACAATCTTCAATATCAAAATCGAATCTCGAATAAATAAAGAACACAAACATCTCGAGATTCGACCTGCTCTGATACCATGTTAGAAAATAAAAATACGAAAGCGGAATGATAAACAGAGAATACGAACAAAAATAATAACTTGGAAGACAAAGATTTTACGTGGAACCCTACTCCCTAAGGAGCGGGATGAAACCACGGGAGAAGCCTCAAAGGGGCATATGTTGCATTACTTTTTCTCTTTGGATACAGGAGGTCTGGGGCTCCTTATATAGCCTCTACAGAACCTCCAAGTTCCTCCACTGGTAGATGTGGGACTAAAGACATTGATGGGGTAGGGATCCATTTACCTACCTATTACATAAGTGACGCATGCTCCAAATGCTCTAACAAACATGTATGATTCCTTTAGAGATCATACATCTCATATGTCCTCATATGCACGCCAACACGTCGGTTTATGGACCTTGGCTAAGCCTTCAACTTAATGGTCTGTCTAATGTACCTACTTGGGCATATAGATGTATATTTCTCTCCAATCAAAGGATGCATGCTTAATCGTATAAGTTGTGATTCCAGTTTTAATTTATCTCGACGTCGTCAAGTCAACTCTTTGATTAGCTATCCCAACACCTCTGAATCTATTTTCCTATGTAGAATACCTGCACCAAGAGGTCAATCGGAAATCAATCTTTAGAGAAAGATCGCCATCTCTTTCTCAGATGGGAGATGTATCTTGACTATTACATGAAAGATCAGTTGTATCTTCGATATAGCTCTTTAGATCATCAACCGCATGATATTAAAGATGATCATGGTACATAACCCAAATTATACAAAGGGACCTTTTAATTTAAGTGTAAATACACACATTTAATCAGATGAAAGAAACACAATAACTTTTATTGCATTAACGGGTTGCCAAGGGCTCACAAATCTAACCGTCCATTACGAGTCGCAATACTAAAAGGACCACATACATCTGTATGTAATAGGTCAGGTACACCTTCGCATCTTTCACGCTTATTAGAGAAGGGTGCCATGGACAATTTACCTCAAATACAATGCTCATAGGTTGGTAAATCACCGAATTCTAGAAAATCCAAAGATTCATCCTTTACCAATCCATTGATCTTATTAATAAACATATGTTCAAGTCTTTGATGCTATCATAGTTAATGATCTTCATCTTCTCTTGATATTTTAAGGATTTTATTATCGTTTGTGGTATTAAGACTAGATGGAAGCAGTATTTTCATAAGCTTTTCTTTGGGGAAGGAAATAGAGAGATCACTTTGGGTGATCTAGCTAGTAGTGAAAGTTACTTGAATCGTGTAAGCTATAGATGAATACAAAGAAAGGAAGTAGAGGAGTCTTTGAAGGTTATGAGACCTGGAAAAGGTATATGACCGGATGGCATTCCTATATGTTGGAGTATTTAGTTATGCGTCACTTGAGTAGATGGTAAATGGATCCTGGAGGGATCCATTTACCACATTCACATGATCCATTTACCACATTCAGTTGTTTAGTCTCACATCTACCAGTTGTGAGATGTGGAGACTCAATGAGGGCTATATAAGAAGCCCCTCACCCTCTATCCAGTGAGAAAGTGCAATGCATAAATCAGCCCGCTGAGGCGTTCTCCCATGGTTTCATCCCGCTCCTTAGGGAGTAGGGTTCCACGTAAAATATTTGTGTTCCAAGTTTATATTTCTATAGTTTATGTTCTGTTTATCATTCCACTTATGCATTCCTATTTTCTAACATGATATCAGAGCGGATTCGATTTTCGTGGAATTATTATTGAAGATTTATGTTCATTATTTTTATTCGAGATTCGATTTTTGAAGATGATTATTGTTGTTCAAGTTCTGTCCAAGTTCTAAGGGCTCTTTTGAAACCCTAAATTCTGGAAAATCTCCACTGACTTTGCATGATCTCCAGGTCGGTGGAGCATTTCCATAGCAGATTCCGAACAAGCGGCGAGACTTCTTCTTCCAGCCTGATCTCCTCAGATCGAGTAGAGCCGCAGCCTCTCCTTCAATCAAGGGCGGCGACAGAAGCACCATCACGCTCAACACAGTGCATATCTCCAGCGCTTATCTAGTCTGCATCAACACTCGGATTCCACCTTCCGATCACGACAAATGCCTTCCTCCCAAGGGTGGCGAGAGGTGCAACAGACTCTTGTTGCTTCATAGATGAGCTTTCATCCAGAGACTTTATTGAAGGATATGGGATAATTCTCAAGCGCATCACAGAAGCGTGAGCGTCGTATCGAATACGACGAGGAACGACTAGTCGCACTAGTTGTTTTATGCAGCGGAAATTTAATTTTTTTCATGTGATGAAACCACATGATCCAAGAACACTTCTCGGATCGTTTCATCTAAACCACAAACAAGTAATAGGATTACCTCTTGAAGCGTGGTTGCGATCGAGTCACTAAACGAAGAGACCTCGTATCTCAAGTCCGATCCGACGGAGGAGACGCTTGTAAGCGTGTTGATGAAACACGTGCTTCTCGCAATCCATGTTGATGATCCAAGCGGCGAATCTCCTGACCTCGACACACGAGACGTCTTCTTTACGAGCAAGGCGCACCGAAGGAGACGGAGATCCACGAGCAAACGATCGGGCATCATAACGACGATGCTGCGACGATGGAGAACCTCTCTAGGGAATCCATGGTGGATGGCCACATGAGAGAAGAAGAGAGGGCGTGTAGAAAGAGAAAGAGAGAGAGAGACTTATATTCTCTTGTGTTTAAAGAAGAGCAAAGGGGTGCCTCTCCTTTTATAATATTTTGGGATCCATGGATCTCAATCCATGGACAACATAAATCCAATGGCTCACATTGATTTGTGTTTCTTTTAATGGCCATGATTTGTGTTGGTAAAAACCAACAACAAATAATTTAATTTAGATTAATTATATATTGATAAATAAATATAATTCAATCACCAAATTAAATCACGATCTCATGGAAATCATAGGAGAGAGAGTGCATCCTTCCATGTTGGAAAGAGGGGACGGCCACACATTCCTAATAGGAGTGGTGGCCGTCCACTCCATGCATATGGAAGGTGGCTCTCATCTCTATAATGCAATCTCCAAGATTATGCAACAACTTTTGTTGCAAATTATTGTACAAAAATAATTCAGAATTTTTTGTAGACATTGCAATCTTGCCATTGAAAAAATTTGTGAACATATTCACAACCCAAAATAAAATGTAAATTACATTTTCACTTTAATGTCCAATGTGAATCCAATATTATAAATCACATTTATGAACAAATGTAAATTACAAATAGCTCTCTCTTATATATTATAAATCATATTTATAATATATGTGATTAATATGGATAGTGATATCTACATTATTCAATATCCATGATAATTAAATCACATTTAATCATCTTGGATCTCTGTTATCATGTGCTCAAATAATATGAATCACATTCACATTACTTACATCTTTGATAATCAAATCACATTTAATTATTTAAGATAACTCTCTTTATAATATGATTCGAATTCACATTAATCATGATAATTAAATCACATTTAATTATCCATTTTCTCAATGCTCGGATACTTATATCAACAATGAAATTATCCTGAACTCTTTCAAGGATAATGCGCTTTTTCCGCAGATACTTGGAGATAAAGACAGGGCGATTATATTGTTCCACGTATATTGACTTGGATATTGAGACCACATCTCAAATCCAGATCTCGGGCCTCCCACAGATGCTTGATTAAATCAAGACCGCAAATCTAATCTTCTCATTGCATCTGAATCACATTCAGATCAATGTCCAACATTTGGACTAAGATCAGATTACTTCTCTACTGAGAGGAGTCACTAAAATCCAGACCCGTTTTATCACTCCCTAGGAATGGAAGCGTCATGGTTATACAACCGTTTATGATCACATCACCCTCAGGTATTCCCAATACCTGTACATCCTGCATACTGGAAGACCCAGAATAATCCCGAAATATAAGATCAATTTTACACTGTCTACTTTAGGGATTTATCATTAAGTTTCTCATCTGACTATTGGGAGTTGGTATCGATCATATACTTTCCAAAAGCATATATCATACCCAGGTGTTGATCATATACTTTCCAAAAGATTATAACAAACCTACAAATTCAGTCAAGCTTCCAAAGCGAGGCGACCGTGCACGGAATTTAATTCTTCTCGATATCTCATGAGTGAGCTCATGTCTTCCAGTTCAGTAATGAAGATGTATGATCCCTTTGAGAGATAGTACTACTCATATGCCCTTATATGCACACAAGCGTGCCGGTGTATAGACCTTGATTAGGTCTTCAACTTATTGGTCTGCCAAATGTACATACTCAGACATATAGTAACACATCTGTCTCCGGTCAGAGGATGTGTACCTATGTCATGACAACATACAATATAGGATTTTGGTTATCTCGATCTCATTAAGTCAACTCTTTGACCTAACTTATCTAATACCTCCGAATCTCTATTCCTATGCAGAGGACCTGCATCAAGAGGTCGGTTAGATATCAGCCTAAATGAGAAAGGATTGACATCTCCTACTCAAGCTGGAGATCATCTCTTAACAATCATTTGACGGTGCTTTATGAGTCCTCAATCTAACTCTTTAGATGTTCATCCAAGCACCAACCTCTATGATTCAATATTTGAATCAACAGTTGTATGATCATCAAGATGACCATGGTACATAACCCTAATTGTACTAAGGGACCTATTATGCAAATTATTTGTTCTTCATTTCAGATCAGGGAATGATATTCGCAATAACATTTATTGCATAGTGGCTCGCCGTGGTCTAGCATGTCCAACAATCTCCCACTAGCCCAAAGAGCCATTAATGGGCTAATCTTTAAACTCACACTCATGTAACAATCATAGGCTATTTAGAAAATAGCTAGGTAAGCTGATCAGTCACTCTGTTCTCGAGAGACTACGCCAAGTCCTTTTACGGCACTTGCATATCCCCTAGTAACAGTGTTCGCATCCAATGCGAATGTTGCATCTCATGCGACCAATACTCAATCATATCAGTCATAGTGTCCTTGACACTACACCTCAACAATTATTATAACCAGTATGTAAATTCAATTATCCTTATCAGAATACCCTTATTCTTGGAGATCTCTATCTCATAAGGTATTCGCAGTTAAGATCTTTTAGATCACTATCTATAAAGTCTTAATTTCTTGAAGATAAGACTTTGAGATCACTATATCAAAAGTCTTGTCCTCTATGAAGATATTGTTATTATTGCAATCAAGTGTTTTATCACCATAGTAGGATTCATAATAGTTTACTACTCCCACTGCATGGTAGATATCTGGCTTTTGTACACATCTAGCATACACTGGCTTCTCGGAACTGATGCACAAGGGCAAGCAGTTTTAGCATTCACATCCTCAACTCTTTGAGGTGTTATCCCTTTAGATAGGTGAGTACCATATCTTGAGGGAAAGAAGCCTTCTTGGAATTTTCCAGAAAATGGAAATGTCCAAGTGTACCACTAATGTGACGGTCCCAATACCCTCTTCTCTTTGCTTCTGAACAACTTCAGAACTAAGATTTAAGAGATATTCTTGAGATCATATCTCGAGGTATGGAACAATTAGATTATAAAACACTTATTATTATTATCCTTAGATCATTCCAAATGATTAGGATATCTACATTTAGCATGATGAACACAATGGCACTCCCACTAAGCTTCACATGGTTTATCAAGATTCTTTCTGAAATCATAACATTGATGATTTCATCAAATCAACTACAAGAAGCTTATTTGAGTCCATAGATGTAGTTTCTTTAGCTTGCACATCTTGCTTTCCTCAACCATGAAGCCCTGGGACTGCTTCATGTGAATGTCCTCAAAGAGGTATTCATAGAGGAATGTAATCTTGACTTACATCATGAAGATGTTATAGTCAAGTTGTGTAGCTATGGTTATCATTATTCTGATGGGTTTAAGCATGGTCACTGAAAGAGCAAGTCTCATCGCAAGCAATGTCTTCTCTTCGGTGTGCAGCTCATGGCTATGAACCGAGCTTTGAAGGTCTCTACCTTCTCATCAGATTTCCTCTTTCTCCTGAAGATTCATTTACACCTTAATGGGTCTGACCCTTATAGGTGGATCCCGAGGGTCCACATACAACACTTGTATATGAAGTCTATATTAGACTTTTATTGCTAACATCCATCTTTCCATGTCATGATCCTCAGGAGCTTCATCACATGAAGTTAGATCATTGTCAGATTCAACTGACACATGGAATCCATCTTCAAACTCATATGAAGAGGTATTAGTGTTTCATCTTTAATTGTCCTTTTAGTTTCCAAATTTAGGAGTCTCATTATCATCTCAAGATTAAATGAGTTCCTTTACTTCATTTTCATCTTGATTCTCAAGAGTCTCATAATGTAAGAATTGCATTCTCAGATATGAAATCTTTTAAGAATCTCAAGGTCATAAAGTAGGTATCCAATACCATCCTTTATTTTCCTAATGAAGTAGCACTCTCAGGTGCTAAGTTCCAGCTTACTTGCATGGAATATTATTAGGGATATATTGTAGTCTCTACCACATATACACCTGGAAACTAATAGGTAATTATGCTAAAATTCATCATTGATTAAATCATGTCATACATGATCCAATTGTATCTCCCCACAACTCTCTTGAGTTTAGGTACATTAGGAGGATTGAGATAGAAATGACATTCATATCTCTATAAGGCATTCCATGAATTCATCTAATAGGTACAGACTACCTAGATTAGATAAAAAAATCATTTAATCTTCCTTCAAACTTTGGTTCTAAACCAAAATTGTGAAATCTTTGAACATTTCAAAGTTTCTAAGAGAAGAGAAGAAATCTCATATCACAAATAATCATCAATAGATATCGCATATCCATAATGTTTATTCTGATATAGATGATTCACATACATCAATATGCATGAGATCTTGAATACCTTGATATCTTACACCATTCTAAGGAAGGGTGTATTGGACATTTTTATTTTTGAATACAATATTCACAAGTATGTAAGATTTGAAACTTTAGACAATCTAAAGTTTCATCTCTTATTAGTTTATTGATCACATTAACAGACAAATGTCCAAGGCTTGATGCCAGATCATTTTCAAATGATCTTCATCCTCCTATTGATCTTTAATGGTTCAATTTTCAATATTAGAAATATTAATGAACCATTCATTAATTTTTCTAATTTAATAGAGTCCTCCAGATGTCAGATTTTATTTGAAATATATCCATCATAACTATTTATGAGAGGTCTATTCTATAGTTCATATTTATTCCCAACATTTAGAAATAAACAATGAGTGTAATCTAATATCTAGGTCATAAAGACATTCTCTAAGACTAAGGGCTCCCACTGAAAATATGAAGTTTATTGATCCAATGAAAATTGTTGCAACAATTGCATAAATTCCAACTTGGATGACCATTAAACCTTAAGATCAAATTTCTAATCTTCTAACACATATGCAACAATTGCAAGCGTCATTAGAAGATCGAGATACAATTAGTAGACTTTATCTTATCAAATAAGAAAGTCAATTTCAATAATTATATGTAGATTATTCCGATGCACTATTGTTAGAGTATTTGGTTGTGCGCCCAGTGAGTTGTAGCAGGGTAAATGGATCCTGGAGAAGATCGATTTACCCCATCCAATGTTTAGTCCCATACCGCCTAATGGTGGGACTTGGAGGCTCTGGAGAGGCTATATAAGGAGCCCCAGACCTCCTGTACTCATTGAGAAAAAGCAATGAAACATATGCCCCGTTAAGGGCTTCTCCCTGATTTCATCCCGCTCCACATGGAGTAGGGTTCCACGTAAAATCATGGTGTTCCCATGTTTATTCTTTCTTGTTCTTAGCTCTGTTTTATCATTCCGCTTCCGCTTCCGATTTTCTAACATGGTATCAGAGCGGGTCGATTCTCGAGGGTTTTATTTTATGTTCTTGATCGAGATTCGATTTTTTTAAGTTATTATAAAGTATTATTTTTGTTCTGGGATCTTGCCATGTTCTGATCCAATGATCACGATCGTCGAGGAAGATCCAAGCTCTGGAACCCGGCGATTTCCATCCCTCCTTCCAGATCTGGAGGGACAGATTTGGTCTCCAGCGCGCGATGCGGCTATCAAGGCGACACATCCCTTCCAGGTCGCGAGCGACGCGCAGTTCACGACATCATCGACAGTGCACACCCCGCAACTTCCCAGATCTAAGCAGTACTCCAGCCACAGTTTCTCAGAAGAAATCAGAAGGAAACAACCATACGACCTCCATACGGCGACTCCTCTTCTCCCTGTGCGGCATCCTCCAGCAACATATGGGCGGCGCACAAGGGTCGCTCTCCTCCTGGCCGCGTGATGCAACTGCCCTAGCTCCCAGGCGGGGAGCTCCTCCAGGCGGTGCACCAGCCACAGCCGCATCCCCGGCGGAACCCATCCCAGTCGGTTCCCCTTGCGGCACCACCCTCCTTCAGCCCGCGATTCCCTCCTCCCGGCGGCCCCATCTTCCAGTAGTTCACGCGCATCTGCGCGTGTTCCTCCTGCGATCTCCAGCCTTCCCCATCGCACGGGAGGCAGCACCCCTCTCTCCCAAAGCACGCAAGCCGCAAGAAGGCGCACATCTTCAGGGCAGCGGCACACCCCAGCGCTCCGACCCCACGCTCCATGCGCCCCCAGGTCGACTTCGCGCAGGCACCTCCTCCGAGGCGACGCGAACCCCAGGCACACAACCAAAAAAAAAGAAAATGGTGAGAGAAAAAGAGAAGAGGGCATGCCCAAATATGTTGTTAGAAAAAAAAGAGAAAGGAAAAAAGAGGTGAGGGCTACTTTGTGGGCCGATTTTGGCCATTTGTTAAAAAATTGTCAAAACAAAAAAAAGGCGTGTACAAAGAAAAGCGTACGCATTTTAAAAAAATATGAAAAGCCGTAAAAAAAATTTGAAACGGCTTAAACAAAAAAAGTCAGACGGCTTAAAAAAATGAAAAGCCGCAAGTCCATGTTTTACCCCCTGTTTATATTGTCTTCTCCCAACTTTGTCGATGTTCATTTTCCAACAAGTATGGGAGAAAGTGGGAGTATATGTAGAGTCACATGTCTATTCATATCCAGATTCAGATGCCAGTTTTCATGTGAGCCATAGGGACTCCAGAGCAGAGGACCATTCCCTATGCCATTGAGGGCAAGGGTTTTCATGTTGTATCATAGGTACACCAGAGCAGTGCACCATTCTCTGAGCCAGATGGGAGAGACCCAGTTCTCCGAAGAGGAGACTATTTTCAGACTCCATTCTCCAGCGACTGTGGACTCCGACGAGGATTGCACAACCACGGCCTTTTCAGTTCGACCCTTTTCAGAGATGGAGCAGTTGTCCACATTATTGTGGCAGGGCAGAGTACTCCGACCAGGAGACTCATTCCAGTTGCAGTGACTCTGACAGGCGCAGTTCAGAGCACATGCTCTCCGACGAGGAGATTCAACAGACTCACACTCCAGCCCGTTCGTCCTCCTCACCTGCACGGCATGAGAAGCAACGTCCTCGACTGCAGCAATGTGCGCGTTGGCTTGATATTGTCCGTAGTGTCTTGTAGCGTTGAGTTGAGTTTCTTTCTGTTTGTCCAAGCTGAGCATTGCATGCTCCAGCTTGAGGGGGAGTGTTAGAGTATTTGGTTGTGCGCCCAGTGAGTTGTAGCAGGGTAAATGGATCCTGGAGAAGATCCATTTGCCCCATCCAATGTTTAGTCCCATACCGCCTAATGGTAGGACTTGGAGGCTCTGGAGAGGCTATATAAGGAGCCCCAGACCTCCTGTACTCATTGAGAAAAAGCAATGAAACATATGCCCCGTTAAGGGCTTCTCCCGTGGTTTCATCCCGCTCCACACGGAGTAGGGTTCCACGTAAAATCATGGTGTTCCCATGTTTATTCTTTCTTGTTCTTAGCTCTGTTTTATCATTCCGCTTCCGCTTCCGATTTTCTAACAACTATCCGAGTCCTCTCAGGATTTTAGATAGATTTGATAGTCATACTATCAACACATCTGCTTATTACAATATTGGCATTTATCCAACTCTTTGGATTTCATATGGAAGTCACAGAAGTACAGTCAACTCGTTGACTTTCATTCTCACATGGGTCAGACCCACGCTTCCACTGTGCTCCCTTCATCTATAAACAACCATTGCTTAAGATAAGGGATCTCTTATGTTAAATTCAAAAGATTTTAATATAAGAGCATTTCAACATTTATACACGTGCTTCATTCAACTCATACAATATGAATATTATGAAGCTTCAGGAATGACCAGAGTATAGACAGTAGAATGATGGCACTCATCGTATCCACATCCATCTAAACTCCTAAAACATTGGTTCAGGTAGGTATTCAAAAATTTTGAATACATCTTCTCTTATAGAGCCACCATGTTATGCATGACTAAATGTCGAGAGCACATATGTATGCCAGAACATCTTCTTAGATTTTGTAAGGATTAATTGACAATTGCGATCATCATCGACATGTCACTTCCAAAGTACATTCGATGAGAGATCAGGACTATAGAGACATACAAACCCTAGGGTTGAAGTCCTATTGTCTATTATAATTGTCATTCCTCATTATTATGAGGAAACTTGAACATTGCAACCACATACATTATGTGTTCAACTGCAAGTACAATGTCTTGACCATGGATCCAATCCATGATATTTTACTCATGATATTTTACTAGTTATTATTGAGAATATTATTGAGTGGGTTTGATGAATGATTATCTGAAATAAGAAATTTGCATAAATATATATAAATATATTTACACATTTTACTTTGATTTAGGAATTTTATATCAAAGTTGTCTTGCTTTGTCAACACTGAAAGTTCATTCCCTTAATCACTTTCAATGTAAGACATACTTACCATCATATCTCAGCAAGATCTGGGATCTCCTTCCTTATCTTTGTTACAACCCAATAATATGAGAATCTGTAACTCGAATAAAAAGAAGCGGGAACACATCCAGCCTTGCAAGTCCAACTTGCATTCCTAATTCGGTCTTTAACACCCGGGCCCACCACCCTTAAGGTGATGTTGACCCGTCGTTAATTGAACCAACCGTCAACAGGATTAGAATTCGTTATGCGCAATCCAATATCGCCCCAATAATATGAGGATCCGATATTGGGGTCACTACGTATATGGCCTTACTCTTTCGAGAAGCAAAGTGCCCGATCCAGATGCGCTTGCATACAGGAGCTGTCACTTCGGACAGGCGTCTCCTATATGCAATCCCTGCCAACGAAAATGCTTCGCCTTGACGGGAGACTATGGATGTCACTTATGTGATCCTCCACCTCTTATTCAAATTTTAATTAATTATTGTTGAGAAGAGGGAGGAATGAGATATTTATTCCATAGAGCTAGGGTCTCTTATATAGAGAGAAAACCCTAGAGAGTACAAGTGTTACGGAACCCGAAGGGTCACATGAGGTTATGGATCTCGAAGGGTCACAAAGGGTTATGGAACTCGAAGGGTCATAAGGGTTTGCGGAACTCGATGGGACATAGGCATAAATGTAAATATAATAACTCTAACACTCCCCCTCAAGCTGGAGCCGAGAAAGTTGCAGCTTGTAACACAGAAAAAGTATACACCGCGTCTTCACACGATGCATCATAAGAACATATATCCGCTGCTGGTAGAAGGTCTCGCTCGAGGACGGGTCTGCGACTTACATGTCACCGGAACGTATCTCTGCCATGCATGTAGAGTCGTTGTGATATCAGGTCATATGAACGTATCTCTGTCGTGCCTGCAGGTCACCGGAACATATCTCTGTCGTGCCTGGAGAAGAATCATTGTAGAAGAAGTCTAGCATGGAGTAGTAGTCAGGTCGTAAAAGAAGAAATATACATCCTGACGAAGAAGTTGATGCTCGGTGAAGACAAATGATCTGAGTAGTAGTCTGGAGTATCGGTCTATCAGTCGTGGTAGGGCAGCAGACATCCTGAAGTGTCGGGCGACGCTTTAGGTGCCGCTGGAGGTAGCAACTGGTGTTGTTGGAGACTCGGACTGCCTTGTGCGGGAACATCGAATCCACGAGCGACGCAAGAGGTCCAGCCCTCTCTCCTTGTCGACGGAGAGAGGGCTGGTGGTGGCAGTGGATTTAGGGTATTAGGCTTCGGTATAGGATCGTCGCTTTGACACCATGTTGAGAAGAGGGAGGAATGAGATATTTATTCCATAGAGCTAGGGTCTCTTATATAGAGAGAAAACTCTAGAGAGTACAAGTGTTACGGAGCCCGAAGGGTCACATGAGGTTATGGAACTCGAAGGGTCACAAAGGGTTATGGAACTCGAAGGGTCACGAGGTTTTGCGGAACCCGAAGGGACACATGCATAAATGTAAATATAATAACTCCAACAATTATCATGAATCATATTCATATAATTCTTCAAAGGGAAATACACATCTATTCATAATAGAGTGTTTTAATTGGATGTAGATAATCAAATCTAATTAAATCAATTATCAATCCAATTCAATCAACAAACTTGATTGGTTTTACTTGAATATATATATATGGTATTATCTCAAAGTACGTATTAATTTGAATTTTAATAATTAGAAAAATACACCTTGATTTCTCCGGCATTATCGAGTCCCTACCTGCTGTCATGGCCAGTACCGACGGGAGTGGGATGGACCGCAACCGGTGCGACCCGCTACCCCAACGCTCCCTGACTAGACACCATATCCACCTCATTAAAGAATAATGCCAAATAGATCAATGTGTACTTGAGATGATCATCGGTTCTTCAACCGAAATTATACCATATAGTAATAATCAAAACATTTTTGATTATAAGGAAATTTGCTAGACAAATTCCCAATCCTATTCAAGCAAGTTGTTTGTTGATTGTGTTTCCAATCATGATTTAGATCAAATCTAATCAATTTGTTGGTTGATGCCAAGTCAATTAAGGAAATAATCATCATTAAATATTTCTCAAATATTTTCCATAATTATTTCATGAAATTAACAATTAGTTTGACTAATTGACAATCACATGGTTCTTGATTAGGAATGTAATTTCAGCAGTGACTCCTACTTATTAAAATTAACATATCTCAATCAATTCAAATCCAAATTAGACAAAATCAGTTTCCAAAGATTGCTAATTTGATTTATGACAGAACTTAAGTGATATTTCACGCATTTCGAGGCGGATCAAAACAATAATTAACTCATTAACCATGTTAAGATTCACAGTTCCCGCAATAGTGAATACATGTTCATTCAAGCGACCATATCTCGAGCAAACAGAATCCAAATTACGTAAAATCAAATCCTATGGTTTCATTATTTAACGGGGAACAAAATCCAATTATTATTTTCGTGTTTAAACAGTTTAAATAGGGCCAAAAATAATCACTAAACAGAGATGCAAAAATGAAATGCGATAAAATTTTTTGCAAACCCTAACGAACCCAAGTCGTCCTAGGTTTATGGATTGTATCCGAAACCTCCGACCTAAGACTCTGATACCACTTGAAGGATATGGGATAATCCTCAAGCGCATCACGGAAGCGTGAGCGTCGTATCGAATACGACGAGGAACGACTAGTCGCACTAGTCGTTCTATGCAGCGGAAATTAAAATTTTTTCATGTGACGAAACATATGATCCAAGAACACTTCTCGGATCGTTTCGTCTAAACCACAAACAAGTAATAGGATTACCTCTTGAAGCATGGTTGCGATCGAGTCTCTAAACAAAGAGACCTCCTGTTTCAAGTCCGATCCGACGGAGGAGACGCTTGCGAGCGTGTTGATGAAACACATGCTTCTCGTAATCCATGTTGATGATCCAAGCGGCGAATCTCCTGATCTCGACACACGAGATCCGAAGTCTTCTTTACGAGCGAGGCGCACCGAAGGAGACGGAGATCCACGAGCAAATGATCGAGCAACATAACGACGATGCTGCGGTGATGGAGAACCTCTCTAGGGCATCCATGGTGGACGGTCACATGAGAGAAGAAGAGAGGGCGTGTAGAGAGAGAGAGAGACTTATGTTCTCTTGTGTGTAAAGAAGAGCAAAGGGGTGCCTCTCCTTTTATAATAGTTTGGGATCCATGGATCTCAATATATGGACAACACAAATCCAATGGCTCACATTGATTTGTGTTTATTTTAATGGCCAAGATTTGTGTTGGTAAAAATCAACAACAACTAATTCAATTTAGATTAATTATATATTGTTAAGTTAATATAATTCAATCACCAAATTAAATCAAGATCTCATGGAAATCATAGGAGAGAGAGTGCCTCCTTCCATGTTGGAAAGAGGGGACGGCCACACATTCCTAATAGGAGTGGTGGCCGTCTACTCCATGTATATGGAAGGTGGCTCTCATCTCTATAATGCAATCTCCAAGATTATGCAACAACTTTTGTTGCAAATTATTCTACAAAAATAATTCACAATTATTTTGTAGACATTGCAATCTTGCCATTGAAAAAATTTGTGAATCATATTCACAACTCAAAATAAAATGTAAATTACATTTTCACTTTAATGTCCAATGTGAATCCATTTCACATCAACATTTAATTAACAAATGTAAATTACAAATAGCTCTCTCTCTTATATATTATAAATCACATTTATAATATATGTGATTAATATGGATAGTGCTACCACATTATTCAATATCCATGATAATTAAATCACATTAATCATCTTGGATCTCTATTCTCATGTGCCCAAATAATATGAATCTCATTCACATTATTTTGCATCTTTGATAATCAAATCACATTTAATTATTTAAGATAACTCTCTTTATAATATGGATCGAATTCATATTAGTCATGATAATTAAATCACATTTAATTATCCATTTTCTCAATGCTCGGATACTTATATCAGCAATATAGGACTTTGGTTATCTCGATCTCACTAAGTCAACTCTTTGACCTAACTTATCTAACACTCCGAATCTCTATTCCTATGCAGAGGACCTGCATCAAGAGGTCGGTTAGATATCAGCCTAAATGAGAAAGGATTGCCATCTCCTACTCAGGCTGGAGATCATCTCTTAACAATCATTTGACGGTGCTTGATGAGTCCTCAATCTAACTCTTTAGATATTCATCCAAGCACCAACCTCTATGATTCAATATTTGAATCAACAGTTGTATGATCATCAAGATGGCCATGGTACACAACCTTAATTGTACTAAGGGACCTATTATGCAAATTATTTATTCTTCATTTAAGATCAGGGAATGATATTTGCAATAACATTTATTGCATAATGGCTCGCCGTGGGCTTGCATGTCCAACTCTTATGGCCTCGGGGTTCCCAATGACCTGATTGGATATCACACTACCGCCATTGTGCTTCCTCTTGGAAGTCGAACTCGCCTCCCAACTCAGGCGACGATGCCCTCTGGCCCCCTCCCTTCGGGCAATGATGCAGATCCTCCAGTGGTGCAGATAGGCTGGAGGAAGCGGTCTCCAAGCAGCCCGCTTTGCCTATGCGTCGGGGAAAAACAAACCCTAGCCTCCTGGCAGCACCATTGACCTTCTCTCCAGATCATCGATCTCCTCCCGATGACGCTACCCCAAAGCGGCGATGCCTTACGCTGTCCCATCTCATTCAGACGGCAACCTCGAGCTTCATCAAAGCCGCATCGAGCGGCATCAACGCAGGCGACGACTTCCAAGCAACGGAGGCCTCAATCGGGGGCGGTACACGATCGGCTATGAACCCCATCGTGGGGGCGATGATCTGGGGTTCCCTATCGGGGAACCCTAAATAAGAGGGGCCAAGTATGGGTCATGCATGTATTACAATTTTTTTTGTAAAGGCCCAAGTGGGCCATACACTGTAAATAAATGAATGAAAAAAAGGAGGGGAGCGTTAGCCGTGTAAAAAAAAGGTGAAGAGAAAAAAAAGCGAGGTCTGGTTTATAAAAACACATAAGGAGGCTACAAGTTCAAAAAAAAGGAGGGAAATAAAAAGCTGTAAAAAATGATAAAAAATGAACAACTTATTTGAAAAAAATTTGAGAAAAAATGGCGGCTATTTAAAAAAAGGAATGCAATAGTTGGAAAAAATGATTTTAAAAAGAGAATTGATTGAAAAGCCAAAAAATGTGTATCAACTTATTTGATTCATTTTTTTCTCCCTGTTTCTCTTGTTTTCTCCCAACTTTGTCAATGCCATTGATTTCCGACAAGTATAGGAGAAAGGGGGAGCATTGTGTAGAGTCACAGGTCTGTTACAGATTCAAATGTCATTCTATACCAGTCAGTTGTTCAGACTCTACAGTTCAGATATTCAGACTCGACATTAGATGTTTCCGAATCTTCAGTTTCAGACACGCACATGTATGCGGTCTTTTCAGATGTGCACATGTTTGCCATCATTGTTTGCGGTCCCCGTCTTTCGTGTTTCGGCCAGAATTTTCATGTGTTCCATAGGGACTCTAGAGTAGAGATCTCATTCCCTATGCCATGTGGGGTAGGGTTTTCATGTGGTTTCATATGGACTCCAGAGTAGAGTACCATTCTCTGAGCCAGATGGGAGAGACCCAGTTCTCCGATGAGTAGACTTTCGGACTCCATTCTCCAGCGACCGTGGACTCCGACGAGGATTGCATTCCACTTCTTTTCAGTTCGACCCTTTTAGAGATGGAGCAGTTGTCCACATATTGTGGCGGGCCAGAGTACTCCGACGAGGAGACTCATTTTCAGTTTTAGTGACTCTGACATACGCAATACAGAGCACATTCTCTCCGATGAGTAGATTCAATTTGACTCACACTTCAGTTCGTTCGTCCTCCTCACCTGCACGGCATGAGAAGCAACGTCCTCGACAACAACCGACAGTTGTGCACGTTGAGTTGATATTATCCGTATTGTCCTGTAGCGTGAGTTGAGATTTCTTTCTGTTTGTCCAAGCTGAGCATTGGATGCTCCAACTTGAGGGGGAGTGTTGGAGTATTTGTTTCACGACCCCAATTCCGGACCGTCGGATCCTCCCATATCCGGATCTGGTTACTCAGCAATAATTTATTCACCAATCACAACTAACATTCAGAAACAGACTGTAATTAAAAATACTCAAAAGGAAGTATTCCAACACTTTTCCATTCACAATATAAAGTTCACATGATACATTTCCCTACTATAACCATTTACATGTACATCAGCTCGAAAGGAAATACAAAAAAAGATAACCAACTACCTTATAGAGTAAAGCTACTACGGTTGGCTGGATGGCTACTATGTTAGCTGGCTAGATTGCTAAAATCCTTGCGATGGCTCACCGACACCTATTGGGTTTTCCATAAATCATAGAATAACAGTTAACGAGTGCTAAGTAACGAAGAAGAGAAAATCAAACAAATGGTGTAATTTTTCAAAACTTGTTATCATAAAAAGTTTCATCCATTCTCGTTAATTTAAGTCATATTCCTTTCTATTCCACGTCAGGTTTTAGTCCAGGGAATTACCTCACCACTATATGGACTTCCAAGCTGTGGACACTTCGGGGCTGGAGAAGCGTTGATCTGGTGGGCTTATGTCGCCGCATGTCACCTCAACCAATCCTCCAGTACTACCCTGACAATTTCCTTTTCATTTATTATCCAGGGTTCCAAACCCTCAACCTGGCAAACAAAGAAGTACACCGTCCTCGAGGATCCGGTTGCTTAAAACCTCAGGCTAACTTTAATCACATAACCTAGCGGCTTTAAATGCATGTTATCGTGACCCAACCGCTATTGAACCACCTGTGCCTCCACATGGCACGACCACATCTTCCGTCGTTTAACCCAAATATATTGGCTCCTGGTACCACGGATTGTAAATCATTCATTTCGTACGCACTAATCATAACAGGGTAACCGTGTACCACCTAGGTAGGGCAACGCCAATACGGGTTCCTTCCGACAAACCTACATGTTGCATGTCCGACCTGTAGTTCTACTCCCAGTCATTCTTAACCTAAGACAATCCTTTTTAGGATCCAACTCAAAACACGTCAATTCCCATTATGTAATTCCTCTGTTAAGCCTTCAATTTGCATAAACATAAATACTGAGTATAGACTCATATATATATTAATTCATATATTTTTGAGAGCTCATATTTGTGCTCATTTTAACTTCTAAACCCTAACGTTCCAAGCCACTGCACTAATACGATGCTTAGACCTTATTTTAGTTGAAATCACAAAGCAACTTTTCATACTTGCTCAACAATAGACAAATTAGGGTTCTTCGTAGGAAGGAGCATAATATCAGATATCTCAATGATCTCATATGAAAACCCAACAGGGAAAGGAAGGATTTCGTTACCTAATCAAGCTCTTTCTCTCGTATGCAGTGCTTTATCGTGATTTTTTTTCAAAAGGATGATTTATAGCTCTTGAAACGATCGAATTTCATTTTCGTATAAAAACGCTAAGAACGTGCCAAGAACGCAAAGAATGAACGAAGAACACGAAGAATACATGAAGAACACACGAAGAACACGAAGAATGCGAAGAACATATTTTCTCTTGAAATTTTAGCAGAGCTTCCCCTTATATGGGGTGATATTTCTAGGAAAATTTCTTCCTTTTCCTACTTCTTCCAAGTGTAGGATAACCCCAAGGGGTCATAGGTTTTTCTCTACCAATTGGGGCTCTCCCTTCACCGCCCCCATGGGGATGGTCTACAGGGTTCATAACTACTCCTCTTACTACAGGACGTTTACCTAGCCAACACTCAGATCTGGCTCTACCCAAACTTTTTTGGTTCACCCCAACATTACCCACTTGTCCGACTGTTGCTAAGCAGTTTTTGGATATTAAACAGACCTCTCCAGACGGTAATCTTAATGTGGCCGATTTACTCTCTTTTGCAATCAGTTTCGCTACAGCACCTGCTGCTCTAGCTAATTGTCCACCCTTTCCAAGCGTGATTTCTATGTTATGTATGGCCGTGCCTAAGCGCATATCGGTTGAAGTGGATTCTTCCTTTTTATCAATAAAACCCCTTCCCAAACTGTACAAGCTTCTTCCAAAGCATACGACTTTCTAGATGTATATGATGATATCTAGACAGATAGATCTTATATGAATCGTATGATGAAGTACCATATGAGTGGATATATAGGAATCCAAATCTGCCGAATCGCTCATGTTAGGTCTCCTCGTCCCGTCATCTGGCTTATGTTCTTCATGTAGCATTCAGACCGAATGACTCTATGAAATTACGTCGATACTTCCACTTACGGATAACGTAGGAGACATTTATCCAGAAGACTCTAGATTTGCTAATGACGCTTAATTAACGCTAATTGTGGTTAATTTTTACTAATCGCGATTTAACATTTGCGGCTTATGCTTAACTTTTGCTAACCATTGATTAGTGTTCGTTAATAGTCATTAACGATACTCAATTCTCATTAGCTTTTTAATCATATTTAATTAGTCTTAATGACAGTCATTAAGAGTTAATGATGTCTTAATCCTCCTTACTTTTCTTTCTTTCGAAAGTCATAACAAATCGAAACGAAGTCCGATTCACACGAAACAAATTCTGTTGGTTTCCTCTTACGAGCCAGATATGGGATCCGAGAGATGGCCAAGTTCAATGCTTTACAATTTGGTTATGCGTCACTTGAGTAGATGGGTAAATGGATCCCTCCATGATACATTTACCACATCCAGTTGTTTAGTCCCACCTCAGCCAGTTGTGAGATGTGGAGACTCAGTGAGGGCTATATAAGAAGCCCCTCACCCTTTGTATCCGGTGAGAAAGTGCAATGCATAAATCAACCCTTTGAGGCGTTCTCCCAATGGAGCAGAGTTTCATATAAAATATCCGCGTTCCAAGTTTATATTTCTATAGTTTATGCTCTGTTTATCATTCAACTTCCGTATTTCTATTTTCTAACACTATAGAAGTATGAAAAGTTTTAGGTGAGCGTGGTTTGACTTGGCTTACAAATTTATTCAATGTTATTTGGCGAAACAAGAAAATGCTTGAAGATTGGAGAAGTATCGTGATGCCTCTTTATAAGAACAAAGGGGACATTCAAAATTGTTCAAATTACAGAAGTATCAAGATGATGAGTCACACTATGAAAATTTGGGAACGTGTGATCGAAAGAAGGTTGAGACAAGTTTCCAAAGTAAAATAAAACCAATTCGGATTCATGCCAGGCTGGTCAACTATTGAAGCCATCCGTTTGCTGAGGAGAACAATGGAGGTTTATAGAGCTAAAAGGATGAACCTCCATATGATTTTTATTGATTTTGAGAAGGTTTATATTCTGTCCCACATGAGATATTGTGCATAGTTTAGGAGAACAAATAAGTATCTGTCCTTTACATTAACCTCATAAATGATATGTATGATATGGTTTTCTCTTGTGTAAGGTTCCAGTTTGGGAAGACTGACTATTTTGACATCTAGTTTGGGAAGACTGACTATTTTGACATCAACATTGGTTTACATCAATGTTCAACTTTGAGTCCATTTCTTTTTACTTTAATTATGGACGAATTGACAAGTCACATTCAAGATGAGATATCGTGGTGTATGTTACTTGCTGATAATATTGTGTTGATTGATGAGACTAGAAATGGAGTAAATGAGAAGCTTGAGGTCTGGAGACATGCATTGGAGAAAGGATTCGTGTAAGTAAGGTTAAGACCGAATATATGGAGTGCACTTTTGATGGAAGCAATGATGAATGAATCGAGGTGAAGATTAATGATGATAACATTCAGAAGAGAGATTCTTTTAGATACCTGGAATCTATTTTACAACATGATGGGGAAATTGATGGGGATGTTACTAATAGAATAAATGCAGGCTGGTTAAAGTGGAGAGGAGCCTCTGCTGTTCTTTGTGATAAGAAAATTCCTTTAAAAATCAAAGGAAGGTTCTACAAAGTAGCTGTAAGACCTAATATGCTCTATGAATCTGAGTGTTGGCCTGTGAATCATAGGTATGTGCAGAGAATGATAGTAGCAGAATTGAAAATGCTAAGGTGGATGTGTGGACACATACACACGTAAAGATCGGATTCAGAATGATGCAATTAGAAGGAAAGTTGGTGTAACTCCGATAGAGGATAAGATGCGAGAAAACCGTTGAAGGTGGCTTGGTCATTTTTAAAGGAGGCCCGCTGATGCATCGGTTAGGGGATGCGAGTTTTGGGTTGTTGAGCCGGTTAAGAGAGGACGAGGACGACCCAAGAAGTGTTGGAATGAGACTATACGAAGGGATCTTAATTTTTTAGATATAAGCCCGAGATTGACCTAAGATAGATTTGAATGGAGGCAAAGAATCCATGTAGCCGACCCTACTTAATTGTAGGAAAAAGCTTTGTTGTTGTTGTTATGGTGGTATTAACAATCATGACATATTCATGTATGTTTAATTCATAGAGTACACTAGCTGTCAGAGAACCATTTGATATAAAATTACCATAACGACTTATGCTAGTTTATTACAGAAAAGGAAAAAAATCCATTTCCAATTAATTTAGATACATATAATATGTTCGTTCTAACATTCGAAACATTGAGAGACTCTCTAAAAATCAAAACTCTTCCACTAGATAGCGATAGTCGGCACGTTCCGACGATGACTGCTGTAACCGTTGCATCAGATCCCATTTGGATGACTATCTCTCCATCATTCTTGAAACATATGCAATAATTTGCATACATGAATAGATGCACCCAAATCAGGGTTTTAATGTTCGCGGAACTTTGGCGAAATTTCCATATATGGTGCGATAGGGAGGTGCATACAACGGTTCTTCAACTAGGTTTAGCAAATCAGATGGTCAAGATTTAAAGCATATCCACACACACACACATATATGATCATGCGCATTAGATGTGTTCAAGTGTAGTTAACTTAGCTATTTTATTTCAATTTCCAATATCTATCAGTCAACAATCAACATTGACAACGATATATATTCGATATGATCGATAAGGGCGATGTAAGAGTCATAGATGATCGATATGTGTTGTATAAGTGTATATTTATAACAGTTTTGAGAGCTTGGATGAACTCCATTTCTATTATCACTCAACAATCAACATTAACCGCGATATGACCAATATGCGTGATCTAATGGGTATAGATGAGCGATATGTGTGATATAAGTGTGTATTTGTAAGTTATTTATTGTTTAATAACTTGGGTGATCTTAATTTAAGAAAAATGAAAAAAAACAATCTTTTTTAGCCATTTACGAGATTTCCATTGAAATCGTCGAAATTTCCTGATATTTCCATTTACAAGGGGACCGAAATGAAATTAAAATTGGGATTTTGAACCTTGACCAGAATCAACAATCCAACTTACTTCTCCTTCTACAATAAATTGGTTTCTGTGATGAAAATAGATGAATTACCTGTCGGAGCTATATCTTTGTCCGTCTTAAGGGATTTTAGATATTTTGGACAATTACGCTTCCAGTGTCCCAGCTTGTTCCAGTTTCGGTAGACATCCGTCTTGTTGGATGTTAGATTTGTAGAAGCCTTTGAAGATTGACCAACAACTTGACCCATCTTCTTTCCTGTGGACCGGACCTTTCCTGGATCCATGCTTCCTATCATGCTTCCCTTTAACGTGTGCAACCATATCATTGCCAAAGGGATTCTCTTTCTTCATAATGTCCTCAGTATTTCAATGAAGAAAGTAACTCAGCATTTGTTAAGTTTCCATTAATTCATATGATATGAAATAATGAAACTGTTGGAGTATTTGTTATGTGCGCCTATTGAGTTGTAGCAGGGTAAATGGATCTTGGAGGAGATCCATTTACCCCATCCAGTGTTTAGTCCCACATCGTCCAGTGGTGGGACTTGGAGGCTCTGGAGAGGCTATATAAGGAGCCCCAGACCTCCTGTATCCATTGAGAAAAAGTAATGAAGCATATGCCCCTTTGAGGGCTTCTCCCGTGGTTTCATCTCGCTCCTCACGGAGTAGGGTTCCACGTAAAATCCCGTTTCATATTTCTTTATCTTTTTCCATGTTCCGCTTCCGCTTCCGATTTTCTAGCATGGTATCAGAGCGGGTTCGATTCTCGGAATTTTTTTTCATGTTCTTATTCATTTTTGAGATTTGTTTTTTTCTGTAACTTATATGAGATCTGTTCAATAGTTTTTTGGGCTTCGTAAAATCCTGATCTGTTCAATTTTCGAAAGATGCTGTTTAAGGGTTTCTCACAAAACCCTAGCCGTATATGGCGGCACCCAGCTGCACATCTCTAGCCCTTCGAGCGCGCATACCTACCAATCCAGATCTCAGATTCCGCAATCCTGCTCCTCAGCGATGCTCCAGTAGCGGCATGCGCGCCCCACGCATGCAAGCGACACCCTCCAGATCTCTAGGCAGCGCTCCCAGCACGCACGCCTTCTCCGCTTCTTCACGTGCGCACGGCCTGCACGAGTTCTCCAATATGGCGCCCAGTAGCAGCCTACAGTCATCCAGTAACACCCAGGCGCACTTGCGAGTTCTCGCAGCCTACAACTCAACGCCATCTCAGCCAGAGGCGACGAAGTCGCGCCGCCCATCTCAGCCAGAGGCGCATCTCCAGATCCTCTTTGCCCTAGCTGCGATGCATGGCCTCTTGAGATCCAGGAGCGCGGTGCCCTCGCAGTGCCCTACTCCCCCGGCGACTCCCGGAGTCGCATCCATGCGCAACCCCAGGCGGAGACAGTGACTCAGCCTCCATGCCGCCACTCTTCTCCAATGCGCGCAGTCCCGCCGCCAGCATCCCAGGCAGAACCTCCTTCCCAGCGGCTACAGGCCCCTGGCGGCGCTCCTTTCGTGGGCGGCTGCTTGTGAGAGGGGTTCCCAGTCAAAGGGGAACCCTAAATAAAATGACGTGGAATGTTTTGGCCCTGATGGGCTACGGTTGATATATAAAAAAGGGGGAGGGGGTGCGAAATGTTATTTTGGGGGCGTCGGATTGTTTAGCCCCAAGTGGGCCACTGTATTCCAAAAAAAATGCGAAAAAAGGAAAGAAAAAAAATTGCGAAAAAAAGAGGCACGTACAAGAAAAAGTCGTACGCACAATTTAAAAAAAAAGAAAAAAAGAAAAGCCGTAAAAAATAGAAACGGCTTTAAAAATGTTAAAAAAATGTTTTCAAAAAAAATTATTATGACGACCAAAAAAAGGGAAATAGCCGAGAAAGAAAATTGTTCATGTTTTGAAAAGCCGAAGAAGATTTTGTGATCGGCTAATTAGTTTTCTCCCATTTTATCTTGTCTTCTCCCAACGTTGTCGATGATGTTTTCCGACAAGTATGGGAGAAAGGGGGAGTATATGTAGAGTCACAGGTCTTTTTCCAGCCATATTCAGATGTTTCAGATTCACATGCAGAGACCATTCAGATTTCAGACTCTACCGTTGTTCAGACTCGACGATATTTTCGAGGCTCCAGTTTCAGACACACATATGATTGCGGTCATTTTCAGATGAGCATATGTTGCCATCATTTGTTCGAGGTCCCCATCATTCTTGCGGTTGTTTCGGCTAGAGTTTTCATGTGAGCCATAGGGACTCCAGAGCAGAGGACCATTCCCATGCCATTGAGGGCAAGGATTTTCATGTGGTATCATAGGTACTCCAGAGTAGAGTATCATTCTCTGAGCCAGATGGGAGAGACCTAGCTCTCCGACGAGGAGACTTCAGGCGCAGTTTCAGACTCGATGGTCAGATTCCGAGTCTTCAGTTGACTCACACTCCAGCCCATTCGTCCTCCTCACCTGCACAGCATGAGAAGCAACGTCTTCGACTGCAGCAATGTGCGCATTGGGTTGATATTGTCCGTAGTGTCCTGTAGCGTTGAGTTGAGTTTCTTTATGTTGGTCCAAGCTGAGCATTGCATGCTCCAACTTGAGGGGGAGTGTTGGAGTATTTGTTATGTGCGCCTATTGAGTTGTAGCAGGGTAAATGGATCCTGGAGGAGTTCCATTTACCCTATCCAGTGTTTAGTCCCACATCGTCCAGTGGTGGGACTTGGAGGCTCTGGAGAGGCTATATAAGGAGCCCCAGACCTCCTGTATCCATTGAGAAAAAGTAATGAAGCATATGCCCCTTTGAGGGCTTTTCCCGTGGTTTCATCCCGCTCCTCACGGAGTAGGGTTCCACGTAAAACCCCGTTGTTCTTCTTATGTTCTTTATCTTTTTTCCATGTTTCCGCTTCCGCTTTCGATTTTCTAACAGAAACCTTTGAAAGACTTGGGGAGGAATAGCGGTATGAAATCATATTGCATGTCTGCGTCCATCTCTGCCCAAGAATCTCAAATCAGAGAGGTACCTAAACATTTTGAGCACATGCTCCCTGACTGAAGTCCCTCCTGCATTTTACAACGAAGCATGTCTTTTAAGATATTGTATTACTGAGTGTAGTTCACATCGTAAAACATCTTCTTCAGATTCACCGGGATGTCCGAGGCAGATTCTATATCCATTTGCTGCTTCTAAGGCACATTAGATTGAGATCCAAGAATTAGCAACGAGAGAGCGAATGGTCCTCATCTTACTTCTTGTTGAAGTTCCAAACATCCTCTTTTGAGGGTCATACTTTACGAATGAGAGCACTACCCGAATGTGCTTTGCCACAAGCACATGTTCCAAATTATGAATTCAATCCGAGTAATTTTTACCGATCAACTGATTAACCTCAAGCAGTTTGTTGAGTGGGTTAAAGGATTTCATTTGAAATTAAAGATTTACACTTTTAGTTAATGTGGATTAAGGCAGAAACATATTTTTAAATCAAGATGCTCTCCTATTTTTCATACTTAGAAAGTCATTCTCTTATTAACTTTCAAAGCATGAGGCATGCTAACCCAAAGTCCTCATTACGAGATATGGGTCTCCTTTCCACTTCATTGCACCCCAATAATATGAGAAAATGCAACCACAATGAAAGAAGTGGGAACTCTTTCCGCCTTGTAAGTTCAACTTGCATTCCCTGTTCGGTCTTCAACACATGCCCCTGATGTATATGGGGTTATCATGTTGTCGATCAAAACCAACTGTCAATGAGCATTTAAATGCTATGCTATGCGCAATCTAATACCACCTCAATAATATGGGGAGCAATATTGGGTCACTATATATACAACACGTCTCTTTCAAGAAATGTAGACTTCGATCTATGCGAATTTATATTTCGGATTCATGACTACGCATGGGCATCTTCAAAAATACAACCTGTTGAGAAGAGGAACAAAATGAGATGTTTATTCCATAAAGCTAGGGTCTCTTATATAGAGAGAAAATCCTAAAGAGTACAAGGGTTACAGAACCCCAAGGGTTACGGGGGGTTATGGAACTCGAAGGGTCACAGAGGGTTACGGAGCCCGAAGGATGACGAGAGGTTATGGAACCCGAAGGGCTACAAACATAAATGTAAATCTAATAACTCTACACTCCCCCTCAAGCTGGAGCTGAGAAAGCTACAGCTTGTAACAAAAAGAAAAAGTATACACCACATCTTCACACGATGCATCATAAGAACATATGTCCGCTGCTGGTAGAAGACCTCACCCGAGGACGGGTTTGCAACTTTCAGGTCATCGGAATGTATCTCTGACATGCCTGTAGAGCCGCTGCGATATCAGGTCACTGGAACGTATCTCTATCGTGCCTGTAGGTCACCGGAACATATCTCTGTCGTGCCTGGAGAATAATCACTGTAGAAGAAGTCCAACACGGAGTAGTACTCGGGTCGTAAAAGAAGTATATGCCCTAATGAAGAAGTCGATGCTCGGTGAAGACAAATGATCTGAGTAGGAGTCTGGAGTGTCGGTCTGTCAGTCGTGGTAAGGCAACAGACGTCCTGAAGAATCATCTATGACTCCTCCTTTCTCCCACACTAGATAGAATAAAGAGTATGGAACATCAAGTTGGGAGAAATAAAAAGTTGGAGAAATAAGTCGTGGTGAAACAGGGGTTGTTGGAGGGGAGGGGGGCTCCAAGCGGTGCCGGTGACGCAGAAGGTACCGTCGGAGCCTCGAACGATGCTTTAGGTGCCGTTGGAGGTGGCAGCTGGTGCTGCTGGGGACTTGGACTGCCTTGCGCAGGACCCCTTCTCACATCGAGGGGTCCCGCGCAAGGAGAGGGCTGGTGGTGGATGCAGGTTTAGGGGCTCTATCATCCTTGTCAGAGTCGATAATGCTCTGTTGTATTATTCCATAGAGCCCTAGGGTCTCTTATATAGAGAGAAAATCCTTGGGTAAATTACATAGACGCACAAGAGATAAATAGGAAATACGTAACGGTACATCATAACATAACGTGATCCTATAAACCTCTACACTCCCCCTCAAGATGGAGCATAGATATCAATCATACTCAGCTTGGAAGAACATCTCTGGAAGGTTCCTCTGAGCAATGGCTTGGTGAATATATCAACAGTCTGATCTTCTGAATTGACGTGCGAGGTGGAGATCAAGCCCTTCTGAATCATGTCTCTAGTATAGTGACAATCTACTTCGATGTGCTTTGTTCTTTCATGAAAAGCTGGATTATTGGCAATGAACAATGCTGCCTGGTTGTCACATTGAAGCTGCATGGGTAAAGAGACATTTATATTCAAATCTTCCAAGACCGCGCGAACCCACATCATTTCTGTGCTTGCTTGTGCCATGGCTCTATATTCGGATTCAACACTGGATCTCGCCACAACAGTTTGTTTCTTGCTTTTCCAAGAAACCAAAGAGCTTCCTATAAAGATAGCAAATCCTGAAGTAGACTTACGATCCTTTGGAGACCCTGCATAATCTGCGTCTGCACAAGCGGAAATAGATAGATCTGTGTCCTTTCTAAATAACAAACCTGCGCCTGGGGAAGACTTTAGGTATCTCAATATCATATATAGGGCTTCCATATGAACTTGCCTAGGCTGCTCCATAAATTGACTCACCCGGTTTACTGCAAAGGCAATATCCGATCGAGTTATGGTGATGTATAGAAGCTTGCCCACCATCTCTCTGTATCTTCTTTTGTCCACCTCTTCAGTATCATCGTCGTAAAGTCTCATACTTGGGTTCATAGGAGTGCTCGACGGTCTGCATCCAACCATTCCCGTTTCAACTAGCAGGTCCGTGACATATTTTCTTTGGGTCATTACCATTCCTTGTTCATTTCTTGCAAACTCTATCCCCAGAAAATATCGTATTGTACCTAGATCCTTCGTAATAAACTGACTTCCCAAGAGGGATTTAGTCATCTCAATTCCCTGAGCATCATCTCCTGTAACCAGAATATCATCAACATATATCATGACGACAACAGTACCTCTGGGAGTCTTCTGGATAAACAACGAGTGGTCCTCATTTGATCTTTTGAACCCCTGTCGTTCAATTATCTGGGAAAGCTTCTGGAACCATGCCCTTGGACTTTGTTTAAGGCCATAGATTGCCTTATGAAGTCTACACACTATCTGAGTCTCCCCCTCAGCAGCAAAACCTGGTGGCTGCTGCATGTAGACTTCCTCCTGTAGATCACCATACAATAATGCATTATTGACATCAAGTTGGAAAATGGGCCAATCACGTACCACAACAACAGATAGTAGAATGCGAAGAGTCGAGTGTCGAGCCACTGGTGAAAATGTATCCAAATAATCCACCCCATAGGTTTGGGTGAAGCCTCGTGCAATAAGTCTGGCCTTGTACTGATCAAGACGGCCATCTGCGTGATATTTAACTGTAAACACCCACTTGCAACTCATCACCGAAGCACCAGGAGGAATAGGAACTAGGGACCAAGTCCCTCGACACTGTAAGGCACGCATCTCCTCCTCCATGGCTAAACACCAGCTATCAATCTTCATGGCCTCTTGATATGTCCGTGGAATCTCAACTGTCGAGACAACTGCTGTAAACCTTTGAAAATCACCATTAAGGCGATGAAAGGACACGTGAGACGCAAGAGGATAGGATGCACATTGCCTCTTCTGCTTCCTATGAGCAATAGGACGATCGAGATCATCATCCACTGCACTGACTGGTGGATCCTCCCCCTGTATCAAAGACTCCTGCACCGGTGCATTAATTAACCCATCATTAGTGATAGCATCGGAGCATACCTGAGACGTGCTGGATGGTTGACGTGTAGCATGAGCAGGCCCTGACCGTCTTGTGTAGAACTTAGGGAATGGTGGAATGGAAGGATATGGAGGCGGTGGTGGTGTAGTGGACTCAGATCGACCCAGACTTGGAGGTAGGGGAACATAGACATTATCATCTGTAGATGTAGAGGAAACCAATCTGTCACTTGCAGGGGAGAAGTACATAACTGGCTCAAAAAATGTAACATCAGCACTAACATAGTACTTGTTTTTAATGGGGTCATAGCAACGATATCCTTTTTGTGTCCACGAGTAGCCCACAAATACGCACTTAACAGTTCTAGGAGAGAGCTTGTCAAGTCCCCTATTGTGGGTCAGGGGGAGACTTCCTTATTGCCCTCCATGCACTTACACAATGTTTTACATGCACCTGAGTTCTCCATGAATTTATTATCGATTAGCCAGCTTACAAAGGATTTGCACTGTCGTGCTATATTTGACCCATCTTTTGTCATTTTTCAGGACATACTAACGGGCAGGGTGATTGGCTGTGGCTCTGAGCACAATGGCCTTTATCGTCTAGTACGGAACTCCTATGCTGGCGTCTCACTACACTCTCAGGGATCCGTTTCTCCGTATACATGGTATCAGAGCGAGAGGGGGGAGGGGTGGGCGGCGGTGGGTTGGCGACGGCCGAGAGAGGGGGGGGGGGCGGTGGAGAAACCCTAGATTAGGGTTTTGGCTCTGATACCATGTCAGAGTCGATAATGCTCTGTTGTATTATTCCATAGAGCCCTAGGGTCTCTTATATAGAGAGAAAACCCTTGGGTAAATTACATAGACATACAAGAGATAAATAAGAAATACGTAACAGTACATCATAACATAACGTGATCCTATAAACCTCTACAATCCTCATTAGCCCATTTCTGTCTTAAAGTTTTGAGTCTGTAAAGGTTTCTTCCCTTGATAAGAAGAGGATGAAGAGGTGAAAAGGGCTCTATCATCCTCATTAGCCCATTTCTGTCTCAACGTTTTGAGTCTGTAAAGGTTTCTTCCCTTGATAAGAAGAGATGAAGAGGAGAAAAGGGCTCTATCATCCTCATTAGCCCATTTCTGTCTTAACGTTTCGAGTCTGTAAAGGTTTCTTCCCTTGATAAGAAGAGGATGAAGAGGAGAAAAGGGCTCTATCATCCTCATTAGCCCATTTCTGTCTCAACGTTTTTAGTCTGTAAAGGTTTCTTCCATAAAGCTAAGGTCTCTTATATATAGAGAAAAACCTAAAGAGTACAAGGGTTACAGAAACCCAAGGGTACGGGGGGTTACGGAACTCGAAGGGTCACAGAGGGTTACGGAGCCCGAAGCGTCACGGGAGTTATGGAACCCGAAGGGTTACAAATATAAATGTAAATCTAATAACTCTAACAAAGTTACTCTGACTCTCAAAATAATCAACGCCAGAACATATGACAACAGAGTTCTTTGCAATGATGAGAGACCATAAACATCATCATATGATTTTCCATATCATGTTTAAATTGATGATTAATCATTGCGAATCATATTTTCATGATTAATCCACTAAGGGAACTTTTAAGAAAAGATTCTTAATTATTATTTAGCTTTAATCCAATTGAAAGACTACAACAACTAATCAAGCAATCTAAGCAATCAACAATTGTATCATCATATAACTAACACATTAATCTTCTTTATTATTAGAAGATTACAATAACAACTACTCATATAAATTACTTCTCAAGATTTCTTCGGCCAGGTTACGTGGAATGAAGGGTGTGAGCATTTCTTTAACTTCATTAATTTGGTAACCACCACGACAAGTCATGTATAGTCACCAAATTGATCTTGATTTCCTCAATATGAAAGGATTTAATTGTAATTGATTGATTTTATCGATTAACAGTTATTAATTAATTTGTAATCAATTAAGTACATGAATAGTAAATGAGATATGAAATAAATAGACATTCTAATTTGTTGCATACAACCAAACAAACAATCAATGATTTCAGATTCTGAATTTGCAAGTCACGACCATCATGCATCAAATTGGAAGCATCATATAACGTGAACTTAAAATTGTTGCAACACCGAATATTTCCAAAATATTATGTCCAACTCCTGATGTGAATATATCAAATATATTCTCATCAATTTTGAGTTCAGAAATAGGAAAAACAAGCCATCGTAACAATCGAGTCCTCTTCCAACTCCGTCAACGGAGAAATCCAATTTCTTGAGGTGAGCTATAGAATTGAGTTCACCTCCATTTTCATTTTCATTTCTTTTTCCATTTTCGCACTGATTGGCGACTTGATTAATGACTTATTAATCAGTAATATATAATGTCATATGACTCAAAAAACAATAGAAAAAAAATTCAATTTTTTATAGCTTCGATCTTTGATCGAAATCAGAGATTGCCAGTTGCTTTCACTATCTGAATCGTCTTGCGAACACTAACTTATGGCAGATGTTTGGATATGAGTCACCATATAGACTTCATTTTTATCCCAAAATTAATGTTCTAAATAGGGGAGGACAACAACATCACATGTCGTCGAATCATTCAAAATACAAAAATGATCGCAAAAACAATATACCCGACGACTGTGAAATATAGTGTTTTTTGAAGTCCAAAAAAGAGGGGGAAACACTCGATGGTGCACGCCCCACGGTTTTTTCAAAAGACAAAAATAAACAGAAGGGGGGAGAAACAAACACACGCCGACACCACAGGTCCATTACAACATCCAATCCTCCACCATGCGCTTGGCATAAATCCCCACGTTCTCTTTATAGAATCTTTGACCCGAGAATAGCAAGTCATTCCTACCCCGCCAAACCGCCCACAGAATGGCCAACGGATAGAGCAACTCCCTCCTCGGCCTATCCTTATTCGCTTGGAGCGCATTCCAGAAAGTCTGAAGGTCGTCAGTGCAGCACCACGCCAAGCCAGCCTCTTGCCAAACCTGAATGACCATGGAGCACGAAAAGAAGAGGTGCTCCATGGATTCAATCGCCTCATTGCACAACAGGCATATGTTAGAAACGCCGCCCAATAGTCTAGCACACCAGTCCCTCGTCATCAGTCTCTGCCTCCTGAGCAGCCAAAGGAAGAACCCAATTCTCTCAGGAAGCCTGAGAGCCCAAAGGAAAGCGCAATCCCTTATCAGCAATTCCGATTGCGACGGCGGCGGCCTGGAGATAGCCCCAAAAGCCTTCCTGACCGAGAACGGTCCCTCCCGCCAACACCAGTGATCCCGCCCCCGGATGGGTGCCCCACCTCCCTCACAGCGTCGAGCAGGGCCAAGAAATCTTCTAATCTCTGGTCGGAGAAGTTAGCGGAGAAAGTGGGACATCAATTTCCATCCACCCAGCACGCCGCAACCGAGCATCGTTTTTCCTCCGCCAGAGCATACAAGCGAGGGAAGCGCGAGTAAATCCTCCCCCCCCGTCCAATCGTCCGCCCAAAAAGAGAACGGGTCCCCCCACCAAGGATCGGCCTAAAAAGCGCATTGTTCCTAAAAAAAACCTTCACGACCCCCCTCAAAAAGGGGTGGGGGAAGCATGCCGGTCGAGCTGCGAAGACGGTGCCCCCCTCACATCATAGATCCTTCGTACCACATCACAACAGAGATCCTCCCCCGGCCCCAAACCCTGCTCGCCTACTTAAGCAACAACGCATCATTCATCTGCTCGAGCGACTTCAACCCCAGACCTCCCTGATCCTTCCTGTGCGTAATATCCTCCCACCCAACAAGGTGGACCCCTCTGGCCCCACCCCTAGGCTTCTCCCATAAAAAGGCGCGCATCCCCTTCTCCAGCCGGGCCCGAATCCCCTTTGGCATCTGTCGATTGGAAAGAAAATAAATGGCAATGGACGAGAGACAACCTTCAACAGGACCAACCGACCCCCTCTCGATAAGACAGCGGCCTTCCAACCAGCCAACTTCGCCTCCACCTTCTCCACCACCCTTAGTTAATCCCTCATCCTCGTTCTTCCCAGGGCCAAGGGCATACCCAAATAGTCCATCGACAAGTTAGAGCGACTTGACCCCAACACCACCGCAAGCCCGTCAGCCTCCTGCACCGCACGACCGAAAGGAACGAACATGGACTTGCTATCATTCTTAAGCATCCCAGACAACTCGCCAAATATCTCCAGAGCCATGGCCATGCCCCTAACTCCTCCATACCCCCTTCAATGAAGAAAAGGGTATCGTCGGCATACTGAAGGATCAGAACCATCACACCCTCCCTCGAGTAACCCTTAGAGAGGCCACAGTTGACCACACGAGTCGCAATATCAGACAGAACATCGGCCGCAAGGATAAAAAGCATTGGCGCCAGGGGACACCCCTGACGCACCCCCCTGCGCGGCTGAACCAACCCCCCCCTCCGGTCGGCCATTCACCATGATTGAAAAAGATGCTGTGGTGACACAACGCGTCATCCAAGAGATCCACTTCTCCGAAAACCCCTTCCTCCTAAGCACCGACCAGAGAAATCTCCAATCCAGGCTATTGTAAGCCTTCGCAAAGTCCACCTTCCAAAGGACCCCACTCTTCTCCCTCCTCTACCAATCGGTGATGATCTCAGATGCCAGAGTGATGCAATCCGAGATCTGCCTCCCAGGAATGAAGGCCGACTGCATCGGGGAGATAACGCTCCCAAGAACGCTGCTCAGCCTGGTAGCATGGACCTTCGCAGTTATAAGATATAGAGCGTTTGATACCGCAATAGGGCGAAAATCATTGATGGAAATCGGCGCCGAAGACTTGGGCAGCAAGATGATAAGCGCACGGTTGACCCTATCGAAACCTGCATTCCCCTGACAGAACTCCGAGACCACCTCCAACACCTCCTGGCCTACAAGGTCCCAAAAGTCTTTGTAAAATGACATCGGGAAACCATCAGGGCCAGGCGCAGCGTCAGCATTCAGGTCCCACACAGCATCTTTAAGCTCCTCCAAGGTCACATCACGTGTGAGAGCGCTACAGGAAACTCCGCCACAACACGAGTACCCTGGCCCAGCCACCTCCACCTCCTCGGAATAGTTCTTGACGAAACGTTCTTGAAAAGAGCCGCAATAGCTCTCCCTATCTCCTTGTTCCCCTCCACGTGAACCCCACCAATCGAGATGGAACGCAGCGCATTGGACTTGCGTCTCCCACTAGCAACATGATGGAAGAAGGACGTACTCGCGTCCCCCTCCCGAAGCCAAACACTTCTCGACCTCTGTCTCCACTCCGTGATGCGCTTCTTATCCTCCAAAGAAACTTTCACCTGAGCAGCTGCGTGGCACTCCAGCTCAACAACCGTGAGATCCCTGAGATCCTCCAGCGCATCAAAACTTCGAATGACCTCCTCTTCGTCCTTCCTTGCGGCGCATCTGGCAGCCCTTGACTCCCTCTTGAAAGCCGCTAACCGCACCCGCATTGAAGATAATTTCTGGACAAACCGAGAAGCAACGGATCCCGAGACCACCATCTCCGACCAGTGGGACGCCACCAGCTCCCTAAAGTTATCTTCCAACAACCAGCATTTCTCATACCTAAAAAGCCCCCTCTGCACTGGGGCATCCTTAGAGCACCAAATAATTGGATTGTGATCCGAACAAGTCCGCGGTTTGGCCTCCACCGAGGCTAAGGTAAAAGCCTCCAGAAGCTCGTTTGAAGCGAAGAAGCGATCAATACGCGAACGAGAGTTGGAACTTCTCCAGGTATACACGATGCCCTCCGCATCCATCACCTTAAGGCCCATCGAGTCAATGGTGTCCGCAAAATCAAGCGAGCCCAGGTCCTGCCCTCCCCTGCCCCCGGGCCTGTCCGAAGTGAGAAGAGTAACGTTGAAATCCCCTCCAATTAGCCAGGGGACTCCTCCGATAGACCTACCAACCGCAAGAAGGTCCTCCCAAAGCTCCCCCCGCAAACCACTACCACAAGGACCATACACACAAGACTCAGCCACCTGAAGGGATGAGGCCGTACATACCAGGAACACCGTCAGCACGTGTCTCCCACGAATCATCGAGACGAAGGACATGGACGAAGTGCGCCATGCCACCAGTAACCCAACCGAGGATCCCGCCACATCCAACGATCTGAACTGGTCAATGCCCCCCGCGCCAAAAGACCTCCAAATGTCGTCCGACATAGATTGCAACTTTGTTTCTTGAAGAATAATGATGTCGCATTCCCATTCTAAGATTCTTGAACCCACAGTCCTCCGCTTATCCCGATCACCAAGGCCACAAACATTCCATGAGAGGATTTTCATTTGGGACCAACGAAACTCCCTTGATTTTGGGCCACACCCGCGGCCTCCGCAACACGAAACTTCAGAGGCGGGCACGGCTGCACCTCCGCCCTCAAAGCCCTGGATCTGTTCCTTCTTCTGTACCTCTTCCCACTTCTCCTGTCGCTCGCCCCCACGTCGGAGACATGATCAGAGACATCAGCATCAGCGGCATCCACAGCAACCTGATCAAGGCCCTCCGAGCTGGCCGAAGAGATCGCAGGGACCGCAAAGGAGGACGGTTGTGCCTGAGCCCTCCCCTCCGCTGTGAAAGGAGGGAAGAGGGAGAGAGAAACCATCTGCGGAGAGCCACCTAGCGTGTCACCATAACCCCAAGAAGGAAAAAACCACGTCGACGAGGCCGATGAGGCCACGATCGGCAAGAGCCTCGCAGGATCCGAGGGCACCCGACCGACATCCGCATCCGAGAAGCCCCTTGGATCCGCCACAGTAAAAGACACCGCACATGGATCCACGAGTGGGTCCGCGTACTCGGGCCTAGCAATCGGACCCACGCCCACCTCCGACTCCAACGCAGTCGGTGACGATTCTGGAAGCCCTTTGCCCACGTCACCATGCAAAGGGAATATACTTGACGACAGGTACAGAACTTGGGAGGAGTTCACGAAGCGCTGCGTGCACTGAACCGTTCGCACCGTTCCACCGAGGGGACCCCTCGGAAAACCAACCGCCAACACGGAATCCGAAGCGTCCCCGGACTCTCCGCCGGCCACCACCCTCAGAACCTCCGGCGGAGGTGGAGGTTCATCGACCAGAAGCTCTATACTGAAAGAGAAGCAATCCGCCTTCAAATCCGCGAACGTGCTTCGTCCTTCGACCTTGTCGAGGAAGCTCTTGTTGCACTCAAACAGGATCGTCGTGTCCTTCACAGGTGAACCAGGCCTGAGCCCATAATCCAGCACTTCTCGAACCGTTCCCCAACGACGTAATGCCTTCCGCAAACAACCAATCGATCGCGAGAGGAAGGGGACACCCTTCACTCTAGCCATGCAAACCTCCATCTCCGAGCAGGACCCATCCGCATAACGTAAACTCCTCCAGCAGACGTTGCCGACATCCCCATTGTGAAGCAGCCGCTCTCTCTGATGAGCCGATAAACCACGAACACAACACCTTCGAGCATCCATCTTCACTACATCTCCTGTGAACCACGGGCTAAGGAACCCATGCAGATGTGAAAACACCACGTCCAACTCGACAACGCCCCTCACCGCGTACTCGATCAACGCATGCATTCGCGAATGACGCGCGTCCTCCCTTACCTCCTTCGATGGCTGAGCGCCACCACCCCCTCCCATAACACTAGGGATACTCACAGGCTTTGTTGCAGTAGTGCCCCGAAACACGTTCCCCACCACCTCTACGAACGATGCCCCCCCCCCCGACGAACATCAGTATCATGCCAGTTGGAACGGCCACGAAGGAAAGTCTGGTCCCTCGCAGGAACCTTTGCTTCAACTGACCCACGAGACGCCATGCAACTTGCTTGTCGGTGCCCCACCTTTCCGCAAGAACAACACCTAGGAGGTGAAGGACAGAAAGAGGCAACATGCCCCCTAATCCCACATCGAAAGCACCTCCGCCCAGGTTTCTTATGTGTGACACTCCTCCATTCCCCGCTTTCCCCCCACCAGGGGCTCCACTTCGAAGGCGGAGGTCGCTTCTGACCCTCCTCTGAGACGAGCACCGCCTTCCCTTTCGCACTTGCTCTCGCCCTTGCACTCATCCTGAGATGTGCCTGAAATATAGTTGATTGTTCATCGAACTTGTTTAGGTTTCCTTGCACTCATCCTGAAATATAGTTGATTGTTCATCGAACTCGGATACAATCCGAATCCTTTAATCAGAGGCTCTGTTACCACTTAAAGGAGTTCATAACTCGCACATCATGGAAACACGAAAAATATCAAACAAATTTGCATTAATGTATATTCATTGTATGAACATTGATACAGTGCAAGACAAAAAGTTCGTTGTGAAACCACATGGTATAGGAAATATTTCCAAATCGTTTCGCACAACCACAAAAGTATTAGGGTTACCTTTTGAAGAATGAAGTCTGATTTGACGAAGCTTCTCTCGCGAGTGCGATGATGAATTGCATAATCTCTCACGAACTTGATGTAGACATCCAAGGAATCTTGGAGAGAAGGGGATACCCAAGGGGATAGTCTTGTACTATCTCTAGGAATTGATAGGAATTGTTGTAGAATAATTGTCTTCAAGAGAGAGGCCAAGCCCTCTCTTAAATTGCAAGTGTCTACGTCCAATGAGGAGTCCTTCCCCATTGTGGACATCCACAATTCTCTCTCTCTCTCTCTCTCTCTCTCTCTCTCTCTTCTTCTTGTTTGCCATGTAGGAGTCCTAATCCTACAAGAGGTTGGTCAACAATTTAGCCAATTTAATCATCGAGATATATAAACAAAGAGAAAGGCTACAATAAATAGAACTCTCATGGTGGGCTCCATAGTGGATGTCCACCTTGAGATAATCCTACATTATTTTAATTCCAAAATCACCATGATATACTAATTCAATTACACTTTGATAATTTAAATTATAAATATCATAATTGGGTTATTTATGAGGGCTATCTCTCAATTTATGAATCCAATCCATAAATCCAATATAAAATGTAAATCCAATTTACAATGATTTTTTCAAGGTGAATCGTATTTACATATGCCATGAAATAATATATGAATCATATTTATATAAATATTAATTAATATAAATCATTATTCATATTAATTAATGACAAAATGTGAATCTCATTCACACTATCATTGGATGATTATTCATGGTAATAACATTTACTATATAATATATGAGTCCTAATCAAATTAGGACATGTGAGTAGCTTTCGTGGATACTTGGAGATATGTTGGGGAGATCATATTATCCACGTATAATGACTTGAAACTCGGATAACTATCCACTTTCAGCATTTTAGACCACTTATGATGAAATGCTTCACACTCTTTGAGTTGAAATGATTCACACTTTATGTAAGCTCAATGAAATGCATCTCCATGAGTTCAAAAAATAGTCAGAGCGATGAGCTCTGCTTCTATCTCCATTTCTAATCATTGTCTAGACTTTTGGAGCTTAGAAATGAGCTCTAGAAGTGAGTTCACCTCCATTTCCATTTTTAATTCTATTTCCAATATTTGGACATTGAAGTTGGAATTGGAATAACTAATGAAACAAGACCCAATCCAATTAATTCTCATATCGTTAAGTCATGAAATGGAGTCACTAATCCATTCGGTTTCACCACTCTCTCGGAATGGATGTGTCGTGGTAGATGATCGATTAAGATTCAACCTATAGTATTTCCAATATTCCATGATCCTACATATTGAAATACTTTGATATACCCGAAGTTCAAATCCTTGTTTGTCTATCTCCTTCCAGGTTACATCAGTAGATTTCCCAATAGAAAAATTGGTGACAATATCAATAATATACTTTCCAAAAACTTGTATAAATATCTCGAATCCATGTCATATTTCATAAACAAGATGACCATGCGTAAAATTTTGAACAATAACTTTTATTGCATTATTGGCTCGCGAAGGGCTAACAAGTCCAACAATGGATGGGGTCGATTAGGCTCCATAGGAGTGAATCATATAGATGAAGCGATGTGTGAGGATGTCTTCCTACGATGTTTCTTTCGAGTGGAAGGCAAGTGGGTGGATTTTTCTTGCCTCAAAGGGTCTTCGGTAGATGTGCGTGTTGGCACCATTGCTTCTTGTTCTAGTGGTTGATGTCCTTCTCAAGATGGTACATGGGAGGTGGATGGTGGCTTTTGGGTTGCTGTAGTGCTTAAGCTGTTTGGTGTGATGTCTGGGTTGCTAGTCAATCATGACACGTCTGAGTTTGTTTCTTTTGGAATGTTAGAGCCCGAGATTGTGGCATGTGTGGCTTCTCTCCGGACTCAACATTGAATGCTCTCGATCACATATTTGAGGTTGCTGTTGGTAAGGGAAGTCTATGACAAAGTGACTGGCTACCTGTAGAGGAGAAGATGAAGCAGAAATTGGCACAATGATAGGCTTCATGGTTGTTGAGAGGAGGCTACCTTGTGTTTTTGAAGGTGGTTTTATTTGGTATCTTGATTTTTTTTCTTTCAACTTGCCTCCTGGTGTGTGTTCGCAGGAGGATTGAGACTATGATACACATGTACTTTTAGGCGTCATCAGGGGAGGAGCCAGGATTACCACATGTAGGTGGAAAATGATGATGCTCTCAAAGGAGGATAGTGGGCTTGAGGTTCTGAGTTTAGATGAGATGAACACGGCCTTGATGGCCAAATGGGTGACCCGTGTTTGGGGAGGTTGTTTAAATCTGTTGTATATAGGTTGGTGCGGGCATTATGGTGCCTCATTGGATCTTTCTATGTCGGTGGAGGCGGTGCATGTGTGGTCGAGCTTTTCGAGGGGCATCTCTTCGGTGTGTTTCCCTTGGTTTCTCCTCTCATGAGGCCGGTTTTGAGTGATGACAGTGGTTATCTTTGCAGCATGGATGATCATGCTTTGCTTTTGGCGGTTGATGACGGTTGCTTATTGGGGAATTCTGGGATGGCGATAACTAGTTCCCATGGTTTCGTTCGAAGTTGTCAGATCATCATCTTGCTGAACTCTTGACATTGGTGGAGTCTCTGTCCACGGTTGGAGGGCCTTCAACTGGTTGGGATCATTGGACTTGGGCTGATGGCCGCTTATCAATTATGAATGCTTACATGGCTTTCGATGCTATTACGGTTTTTGATCTTGGGATTGAGTTTTAAGTATACATGCAGATTTGGAGGTGGAAGGTCCTACTGCGGTCTCGGATCTTCATTTGGTTACTGAGGAGGGGTCAATTGATGAGTGGTGAGCAGAGCCAGGTTTTCCAAGGTATGGATGGTGCATGTCAGCAGTGCTATGAGATGGTGGACATTGATCATCTTTTCTTTGGATGTGATGGCTCAAGGGACATTTGGGCGATGGTTGGCCTGACTTTGTTGTCGACAACATGCATAAAGGTTTGATGGGAGTCGATTGATCGAGTGGGTCGTGATATTGAGATTGACAAGATTTAGATTTTGGCTATTCTCTGGTCCCTATGGTTAGCTAGGAATGGGGCTATCTTCGAAGGTGACAACGTACATAGAGAATGTTTTGGAACATATCAAGATCCTATGGGTGTCTTGGTCCCTGTAATTATACACTTTGAACTTTTTTTTGATGAAAATATACACTTTGAACTTGTATGTGTATAAGTTTTTTGGTGTGTGTCTTCTCGACGTCACACCCTTTTTCCTTCAAAAAAACAAACAAAAAGTTCTCTTGTGTGTATTGTTCTGCATCTTTTTGTCCATTAATATTTCCAATTGTCTTTAAAAAGTTCCATACGGTTTCCTTATTCTATACTAATTGTATTGATCTGACTAATTTCTTTTCTCCATGTTAGGATAATACGAATTCACCTATGTTGCCACGAAGCATAATGGACCTCTTACCTATGTTGATATGGAATTGGTAATGTTGATGGTCTCGCATGAACTAGTGTAGCAAAACCTTTTCTGTTGCTTCAGTGCCCTTTGGTGGGAATTACTGTCCTGAGAAATGACTTTGTGGTCATTGGCATCCGTTGTATAGTTTCCCGTTCATATCTGAATAATGTTGTTTGAACCTGATTTGCTGCAAACTGAAATGTGAGGGAATTGAACAACTTATAGCGCTATCTGTTCTTTTTGCAGAACATTCACCATCGTCAAATGCTAGTTAGAATGATCAGATGCTCACATATTCTATTTTACTGTGTTTTATAAACTTTTGAAGTTGTGTTTACATCAAAGAGAATTTTTTTCCTGCAATTTCTTTTCAAGTTAAAACAGCTGGAGGATATTGGCCATTGCATCATAGAATTTTTCTAAGACTGATTTCAGAATTTACTCTAAAATATAATACCTCAATTTTGTTAAGATTTTCTTTTTGAAAAACCAAATCCAGGAAGATGCTTAATAGAGATTAGTGGAATGCTCATCATGATTAAACGGCGAGCAAGAATACAGACTAGTTCCAATTACATCAGACACCCGTGCTCAACATACTCAACCTCATTATGAACATAAGCATTTACAGACCTAAATGACATTGTTACGATATGATAGCTCTTATTAGATGAGATCATACTATCAACATAAGCATGCACAGCAATAAGATGATGTTCGTTGCTAGGAACTGATGACTCTGGTTCTATTGTCTGCTTTGAAAGACTTATAGCAATTCAAACAAGAAGCAACCGACGTATCTGAATAATTTTCTAGTGCTGCAGCACAGATTAACATTGGAAAAAAAACAAGATAATCTGCTTGTCTTGACTCGAGCACTATACAGGCACGTTGTATTTGCATCAGCCAACCACCAGATCTGGAACACTTCAGTAATGCTCAGTAGCTTATGAACACCAGTTAAGGAGAAAGATTTGTCAGCTCGCTCCCACTTGTGGGCGTCCATCACCACTACTTGGCATCTGACTATCATCTTAAGCAGGTGAAAAGGCTCCTTGAAGTGTTGGCAGGTGAACTGAAGATTGGGAGCAACAATCCACCTCCCCACGGATCATCACACTCGCACTCAAACCATATTGATGCCCCAACATCCTTTAGACAAGTTTGCCTGTCTTGGTGCATCGCCCCAAAGATTCCTTTGCCCAACTAGTTTTTGAGACAGATGTGAAGTCTCTACCATGCCCTAGATGCCTCTGCATATGGTAACCCACCTATTGTCTATAGTATCTGGTCATGTGAAGAGTTCTACATCACAAATTGAGAGAAAGTCATAGGTCAAGGGGAACTATTAAGGCCATACAGTACTTGTTTTAATGAGAATATTAATATGAAGATCATACAATTAAGGGCCCTTCTATGAAGTAGATTGGTCATAATCGCCATCTAAAATAACATAAATGGGTGTTTTGATGTTTATATTGATACGGAGTATAGTGGTCAACATGACCATCTAAAAATACAAAATAACATAAATGGGTGTTTTGATGTTTATGTTGATACGAAGTCTTATTTAGATTATCGATTTCTACATAGTATCAGAACCGAAAACTTTCGGCTATCTTTGTCGGAAGATTTGTTTTTTTATTTTATAATTAAGTTTCTTGATGTCGATTGTCAAAGATCATGCAACAATTAAAAGAGAATGGGATGACATCATTGCAAAAAAAGGTACATGCATGCTTTAGGAGGAACATGAGTACATGCTGCATATGCAAATCAACAATGTAGCGAAGTCCTATCCTTCGGGTACATATGCATGGTTGTTCACATGTCAGTAGTGCAGGAAGATGACCAACACGAGGCAGTGAGGGGAGTGAGCCACAATCGATGAAGACATGTAAATGTCACAAAGCAACATCAGCAAGTTAGAGGAAGTGAGACACCACGTAAAATGCATAACCACAATGAGGTAGTGCCTAAAGAACAACCATATCATGATGCGTTTGTGGTGGCAAGAAGAATGATCGTGTGTTGTGACCATATAACATAATACACTACATACACTTTTTTGCTAGATATCATATATAAGCCACCCCTTTAGGTAGCTTTGTTTCGAGACAAAATGTTGCCCATTGGAGTGACAATTTCTCCTCCGCTTGAAACTTTTGTTTTGTTCTGAAGTTTCCACTTCAAGAGGCGGAGCCATGAACTGTTTGCTGGCGAGGCCAAACTTTAGACAATCAAATTACATATGTATGTGTTTTAAAATGTTATTATTGTGTGTGTGGGGTTGGGGGGGGGGGGGGGGCAATATAAGAACCAACACTCTCTATCATCTTTTTCTTTCAAAAAGATTATTTCCCATCTTTTCTATTTTTGAAAAAATAGTATATAATGCTATCATTTGGACAGGAGCAACATAAATTACGAACCTATTTTGGGAAAAGGATGATGGGGCCATGGCCCCTACCCGTCCCCCTTTCCCTCTACCCTTGTTGCTCCTCCTTTCAAATTTCTCCAGCTGGTTGGTGTTGCTGTTGATATTGTTAATGTTGCTGTTGGTTTCTTGAATCAATTTTCGTTTTAATTAAGAAAAAATTATTATATGGTCGTTGCAATCCAATAAGACTATAAGACTTTTAAATTGTTATTATACACTTAAAATAAGTTAGTATCCCAAGTGTCAAATCCAAGGAACGTTCATGTATATGTGAAATACTTGCAATTATTTTACTAATATTATTATAGTTTTATTGTTTTTAAATTTTTATTTTGCAATTTCTTTTTCGATTTATGAAGAAGATATATAAAAGCACATCTTTTCAGTTTTCTCTCTAACCAAAAATACTCTAAAAATTAATTAAAATCCAGAAACTAAATATAAAACATTTCATGGTTTTTATGTACTTTTCAAATTAAAATATTATTTCTGCCATTTATAATATCTCATCTCATTTAGTTTTCCAAAAATATTAATCAACTTAAATTTCAATATTCCTTTTTGAGATACTTATGATAAGAAAAACTAAATATGAGATGAATTAGACGAACTAGTTTGTGTTTTATGATATTTTTATAATTACTATTGATTTTTTAATTAAAAACATGATTTTTTATAAATAACTTGTTAAAAATAGATAATGGGTTTATTTAAATATATTAAAAATTGCATATAAACATCTTTGCATGCTTTTTATAAGAAATTTTGTTTTGCTCAAAATGTGCACCAAATGCTCAATAATTCAACTTTCTTTGACGCAAAAATAATATCTGTAACCCAATAAAAACTAGACTATAGAGCCGAATCAATCTACTTGGAGAAAAGTAAGGCAATGTAGTGAGAAAAGAAAGCAACACCAACCTCTTCCGATAGAAACTCATATCAGTTTGCAGGTCTACTAACTTGGCTACAAATATAGGCTTTCCTAAGCCCCCATGCAATCCCTCTTCGCCACCTTTGACCTCTATTGCGTATGCCTACTCTCAATATCTCCCCTCTTCCTCCTAGAGCTTGATCGGCTAATTGGCACACTTGCATGAGAGTGGATCCTTGCCCTTTCTACCATGTTCAGTACCTCCCCCCCTCTCCTCAACTATCAAACAAGAAATGCTCTTCTCAAATTTCTCAGTCTTCTCACAAGACCTCCCCGCTCTAATGACGCACCTCGACTTCCCTCTCTTTCAACGAGGCCATCGCACTGTTGCCAAGTCGCGACTGCATATCTCGACACTCATTCTTTCTCCTTAATGAATATCTCATTTCATTTTGAAGTTGCTTATACAATCTCAGATAATTATGAATAAAATCCATATACATTCTACAAAAAAATATTACACAAAAAATGCTCAGAGTTTTCAAGTCCCGAACTAAAGCTTAATGAATTTTCAACTAACTAAGAATATTTATTGTTGATATTTTTATGAATGTGACAAGATGTTTTAGCGGCGAAAAATATTGGAAAAAAAACATAAGGAATAAGAGAGAGACAAATTTTCTCATATTTTTTCTGGTTTTAGATAATTATTTCTAGATCTGCTAGTTGGCTAGTAATGCCACCGCACACATCGGTGCACTAGAGTTGTTGGATCCACGATTTGTGGCCGACTCTTTATTTTGATTTCCAATCTGGAGTTGCTTTAGAATCTCTTGAATATCTCCTTCAGATCTTATGTTTAGATCTACTTAACATTGACTCAATAAGATTATCAATAACATCACTTGCCCCTATTGGTACTCGTACCATATGGACCACATATGGACCACATATCATCTAAGATCATTCCATACCCCTGGCATATGGCATGCAACTCAATCTAAGCAACAAAAGTCTTTCCATGAAGATCAATGTCACCCGCACCTATGTCCTTTTCAGATCCCCGAAGATCGAAAAAAATCAACCGATAGAGAGGCTTCCCTCAGAGTGTAAGAACAACTTATATTATTGACAGAGGCTATGTGGATATAGGACTCGATCAAGGTGATCAGGCCAGGCTTTCTAGGGGGTTGGGTAAGGACTCTCATAAACGCATGTCCGACGTCGTTAAAGATAGTCACACGAAAACAACCATGGACATCCGGGACGGGAAATCATCAATCGCATCTTTCCTTGGCCTAAGGGTCTTTTATATTTATTTATAAATCAGACTATATTATGTAATAAGTTTTCTTTTTTAGAAGATATTTTCTATATAATGATTATATTAATCAATCAAATTAAATATAAAGAAAATATATAAAATATGGATCAAAGCAGATAAGACACATAGGTGAAGGCGAACGAGCTTATTACGTACAAAGTATACGAGTTCACTACTCATGACGTACTAGATCTCACACGGGGTGGAAAAGCTTTTCACTCAGTTCTGCAGTTCTACTAGCTAATAATCCACCAGTTCACTAACAGTTGACTCGGTTCCCTCAACTAGATAATACAAGCCTGTGATATGCTAATAGAGCTCTCTGAAGCGACTTTCTACTAAAACTTCCTTGCTATCTGTGTATCGAAGAACTCTGCTGAATTCCTCGAAATTAATGAAAAATACAAATTAGGAAAGTACTACTCAACTATGCAAAAATGAAAGGGGCACTTATGCTATATAGATCTCATGCCATACAAACAATATAAAGTAAGTTAGCGTCTGATATGGCATGTAAATATTGTCCATATTATATATGTTTTGGAAACATGATTTCAAATAACAAGATTATGTATATTTGAACTAAGAAATAATGAATACATTTTGTACAACTAAATTTAAATCTATTGTAGGATGGCATGCCTACAATTTGAAAGCATATTATTACAATCGAACAATGTAAGTGGACTTTGAACGGATGTCAAAGTGTGCATGTTAATGACATACAAAAAGGGGCTTCTTAGAAAGCACTTCTCTACCTAGTATAAAATTTGTCAGTTGTAATACAAACACTTGAGAGAAGCACTGATCAACCAAAGTTATATAGGGTTGTTTATTTTGGTTTACTTCAAATCCCCCTTGTGGGGGTTGCATTAGGTAGTCGACAATCAACGTAAAAAATAGCCGAATCTTTCAACATGGATTTGAGCAAAAATCCATGCAACTGATCCTACTTATAGTGGGAGAAGGCTTCACCATTAGCAGTTTCAAGATCAAACTCGAGGAGATAATTTTACAACTAGGACCAATTCATGGATACAGGGACATAGCCAGAAAATTATGTAAGGAGGGGCACCGAATGAATATAAAGTAGAGAAGTTTGTTCATTAAATATAAATAAATCAGAATTTTTATTATAAGAAACAGTTAGGATAAATGCTACTTAATATTTTAAATATATTGATCTTATTCAATGCAATATTTGTTGAAGTAGTAGTTAGATGTGAAGATAAAGGGTAAAATTTTATTATTTCAGTTACTTATGATCAAGAAATTGGTATTTAGCATATCCAAATAGTTGGAATGAGTATTTACTCAATGACTTCTAAAATACTTTATTGGATTATTAGAAGTACCTATTTAGGATATTACTTTACTAGCCATCTACTTAATATTTTAAATATATTGATCTTATTTCAATGCAATATTTGTTGAAGTAGTAGTTAGATGTGAAGATAAAGGGTAAAATTTTATTATTTCAGTTACTTATGATCAAGAAATTGGTATTTAGCATATCCAAATAGTTGGAATGAGTATTTACTCAATGACTTCTAAAATAATTTATTGGATTATTAGAAGTACCTATTTAGGATATTACTTTACTAGCCATCTTCCCGTCTATTTCAAAGGTTGATAACCCTTTAAAAAAAAAGCATGCATGAACATTCACTACAACAAAAATGAGTTTATACTAACGTTTTTTTACAATTCATCACTATATCATCTATAGTGAGAAAAAGCTTTGCCATTTATTTTATCACTATACCATCCGTTGTTAAATATATATTGAAGATATTATATGTGTAGCAAAATTATTTTTTATACATGAATTTAATGGCGAATGTTCTTTCATTGTGATTCCCGATTACTTTAGGGCAACAATCTCATATTTCTCTTGTCAAAACATGCTTCAATTTATTTCTTATTGGAAATCATATAATAAATATTAATATGTAGAATAGTTTTACATGCGAAGGTTAAATTTGAATGATATATTACCTTCTAACTATTAAGTATAAATTAACAACAAGCTTTTCACGTTATAAAAAACCTATACGAGCGAATAACTAAATAACACCAATGATTATAATAATGAGTCACATTTATAAAAAAAAAAGATTATAAATGAGACTTAGGTTAAATTGTAAATTTGATTTAATATGAAATCAATCAAAATTCCAAAATTTCAAAAAACAACCACTTCCATTTCTTCTTATTCTATTGATTTTAAAAATAGTTTATCCAAATATGTTTATATTTGCCTAACTGTTACATGGATTTGTTGACTCAGGTAAAAAATATTGATGTTTTTTAAACATTTTATAACATGAACTATTTTATAAACATCATGATATGTCATGTTTTAAAGATGGACGACCAAATGATGGATTTAAAACATATATTATTAGATGTTTAAGAATGTAATTATTTTTTAGTTGTATAAACTTATGTTTTCTTTCTTCCATTTTATTAAATGAAACAATATAAATTAACATATATATTAGTATGTTCATTGAAAGGTATATTATTTAATAATTTTACCAAGGTCCTTGAACCCTATATATAAAGATTGGAAATTCAGGGGGGGGGGCATGGCCCCCCTTTGAATCCGTCCATGCATGGATATGCAACATAATAAACGAGGAATTCAATTTTTTATATTTTTATTTTTAAAGGAAAATAAAGGGAAAGCATGTGTTATTTTGAACTTAAGGAACATGCATATATTGTAAAGGTTAAGTCAGAAACATGTACAGAAACACAAGATAGATTAGACAAAATTTATTTTTGGCTTTAATACAATAAACACAATTTTTTTGAGAATTTCTTCATTTTTAAAATAAATAAAAATAAAAAATGTGTTAATGAAAAACTAATTGTTTTGTGCAAATGAAGTAGTTAACCACAAAACAAAATACTAAATGATGCATATTTTCAAATAAGTAATTTTTTCAAAGTATACCTATAAATCTATATAAAACACATTTACAAATTTTTTGGATTATTATATTGATTTTCACAACTATTTTAGTTTTTATGGATTTCTTGATTCAAAATAAAATAATTTTAAATGAAACTTGCATTCCAAAAACCATGTTATAACAGTGACAAACACAACTCGACAAGCACATGTATAATTGTATCTTTGTAGCTTACAAGATGTAAAAGACGATAAGTTCAAGCCTATGATATCAAGAGAAAGCTTTGCTCTTACTTGTTCAATATTTATTCTAATTTAGTACTTATAAAAAGCATGCCAAGATCAAGTTCATATATATGATTATGTAAGTCTTTATAAGTTACCAACAAAGTCAATTCGCTTAAAAATCTCATATTGATTAATCAGTTAAAGTGGCCAGATTGATTAACTTAGATTACTGGAATCGGATTGATCGATCAATCATGTAGACTTGATCGATTAATTTTTGTTATGGTTCATGACCTGATCAATTAATTTTTATTATGGTTTTTACTTGATTGATCATCCTCTTGAACTAACTAATCACTAGTTGATCGATCAACTTTATTCACTGCATGATCAACTTTTGTTATTAGTTAGTCATTGATCAATCATGTACACGGATAACTCAAGATTGACATGTTGTTCCTAACAAAGTTGGAATGACAATCCATGTGGCAGTTAATCTCAAATTAATAAACAATCAACCCACAATATGAATAAATAAATGTGATGTTGATGCGAGTCAAAATTTATTATAATTAAGCTATACCAAATTTGTGTAGAGTGACAAACGGTAGAAAGTATAGAACATAGGGAGCTACAATATAGAATGAGAAATTAATAAATAATTATTGCTAATTAATACTAATTTCTTGCTTATTTTCTTTTTTTTTCTTTTTATTTGTATATTTTTTGTGGATTTTAATGATATCAATTTTTATGGATTTTTAATTATATATCTTTGTATTTTAAAATTTTAATTCCATATTTTCTTTTTAATTTCATAAATTTTGTAATCTCATTTGATTTTTGAAATAAAAATATAACTATACGTAATATTATAGATATTATAGATAATATAAGTAATATATAAGGTATATAGTATATATATCAGGTATTATATTTTTAAATATATCAAAAATGCTCAAAATATATGAAATAAACTATTTTTGTGATTTATGTTTTTTATATTTTGCAATTTTTATAGTATTTTTACTAATTTTTATGTATTTTTAAAGTAATAATATGTCAAAACAATGTATAGAATAATTATCCGAGATTATTTTAGGTTTAATAATTATAAATATGTCCATCCTAAAAGTATTTTTAATTTATAGTGTATATAATATATAGAAAATTCACAAAATAGAAACATATATTTTTGGATTTTTAAGAATTTTTTCCTAATTTTATAACATTTTTAGAGTTTTGTAATTTTTATGTTTTATATTTTGTATTTTTTAGGAATCTTAGATACATGGTAGTATCTAATATAATATAGATAATATATTTTTTGGAAATTTTTAGAGAAGGTTTTTTTCTAATTTTTATGGGTTTATAATTAGATAGGGAATAAAAGATTCTTTATAGATTTTATTAAATAAGAAAATTAACTAAAATGCTGAATAAAAATTGGGCATGGATAAACACAATATCAGGCAGTTACAGTAACTTTCCTACGATTTTTAAAGTAAAAATATTGATAATGCACAAAATAAAAGAAAATAAAATTTTACAGGAACAAGGACCTATTGTAATAGTTAGAAACATATATTCCATTTAATAACATGTCCAATAAAAAGAAGGGTACAAACACAAAAATACAAGGCCTCACGTGTAGCTATACGTAAGGTAGAAGGACTTAGATGTAATTACCTGAAAGTGAAAGGTCCTACTTGTAAAATACATGATTTATTTTACACAAGAAATAATATTTACAATATTAAACATAAATGCAAAAATGTGGGAGGGATAAAATGCAATAGATCCCAGAAAAGCTCGTGCCTAACGCATGCATGGAGATGGATGACTAACATGCACCCATGTGGCACCACTTGAAATGCTGAGGTCCTTGGCGTGTACCGCTTGGCTTTAAAATGAATGATCCAGATTAGATTTGAGCCACAGTTCTTAATCCAATGATGACGAGGTTACCTGGATGAACTAGGAAGAAGGTCTTCCCTGATGAACTTCAACCCACAAGATCCCGTTGCTCCAGCAGTCTCTGGTCAAGCCGATGGGTTCTCTAGCTTCCTAGGACCTCGTCTCACCTGCAGGGGCCTTCACAAAGGTCCAGATCTCATCAAAGGAGACCCAGAAAGCTTCGTCTTCTCAGGCACCTAAAGGTTATGTTCTTCAACAAATATCAGCTCCAAGTGCTCTTCAGGGCCTATCTCCTGCACAAAACAACAGAAAGGGCTCGAGGCTATCTCCTCGATTCATTTTGAAGCTGAAGTGCAAGAGATGAGGTGGATTGGCAAGCCTCCGACGGGTGGCAGAGCTAGGTCTTGGATTCACCGGTTCAAGAAAAATCAGGTTGGTCAAATGGTTCAGGGAGATAGAGAAGGTGATAGGGAACGAGATGGTATGATCAGGAGAGTTAGAACAGAGGTGTGGCACAAGGAAACATTGGTCGAAGCTCTAACCTCTGACGAACTACGATCCTATGATTTAGGCTAAAGCTAGGCTAAATGACATGAAATTAAAGACATGATAATACTAAGGAACGAAAATGCAATTAAATTATGCTAACCTATCAACTCAACTTGGACAAAACCAATGAGCATGTGACTTTCACCAGAGTAAGTTGCTCGACGATGGTGGACCTCCTCCAGCCACTCTTTCTCCTCGTCGATGCTTTGCGAGACTCCTGCTATCATCAGGAAGCACAATCATACTTAGGAAAGGTGTTACAGATGGCATAGAGGGATTTGGGGTATGCAGAGGGAGAAGCTTGAGGGAGAAGGGATGCATGGAGGAAGGTGAAGAAAATGGAGAAATGGGCTCCTCGTGAGTTTCTGACAAGTCAGATGGTACAAGGGGGCAGTTGATCGAGGTCAACAAAAGAATGAATCTTATTAGTCCACGTAGGACTAATAAGACGAAATAGAAAATAGAAATGCATATAAATTAAAAAATAAATACTAAATGATTTTATTATTTAAAACTTAAAACAAGAAAAATATTTATAATTTTATAAACTAATTTATAGAATTTTTATTTATTTTTACAATATTATTTGTAGGGTGTAAAATTTACATGTATAAATTATAGGTATATTCACATGTATTTTGGGTATTTTATTTTATTTTAAAATTTTAATATTTATTATCATATGTACATATTTTATATATTTATAATATAATTAAATACATATTTACATATTTTTATTTTATTTTATTGATTTTAATTTCATACTTAAATAATTGTATATATACATTATAGGTTTAAAATACCTATATATTTTAATGTATAATTTATTTCAAGTATATTTTAATTGTTTTATTTATGTTGATATTTTTAATATGTTTTAAATAATATTTACAACTATTTAAAAATAAGAAGATTAAAAACATAAAGAAGAAAATATGTCAATAAAATATATAGATACATAGTACAATGGGCCCAAAAGCAGATTTTGTATCTTAACTCTATTTTTAATGAAATCACCTTCATTAAATAGATAATTTAATTTAGAATACAATAGAGGTGAGTTTGGTTAATTATAAGCTTATATGGAGAAGATATTGATATGCAAAGTTCAGTTTACAACTTTTTCATCCGCGTCTCCCAGTTGCACAATGCATTATTTTTATTGTCTTTTATTTTTGCAATTTTTATATATTAACATGTACACATTTCATGTTTAAAACTTTTTTATTCGAGGTGTTTAAAATAAATAATAAAGTAGTGTAAATGGGTATTTTTGTAGCATGAAATTAAGGTTTTATATACAATATCTGACCCTTATCTCCCCCTACTTTAGTCCTTATCGATCTAGTCAATATTGAATCGGTGTATAAGTTTAAGGTCATTCAATATCTTAGATCTTCATTTATTTTTCTTTTATTTATTACTTTATTTTGGATTTAAATACATATTAGTTGAGTATCATTATATATGAACAAAGAATGCTAATTTATAAAAGCTATTGATATTTTTAGGTGTTTTGATAGGGATTTAAATACAAAATGGAAGAATAAAGGCAGATAAATTATTATTCATCACCCCTTATACTTACCTTTGCTACTCCCTAACAAACACTTATTAGAAGAATAAGTGATGCAAAAGAGAAAAATAAAGAAAAGGAAAATAAAGAAAGTAGAATGATTACGATTTTTAAACTTATTTTTACAAAATCAAATATGGGAGATAAGTTAAAACCTTTGGATTGCTAGTTTGTTCGGAACCTTATTGGGAATAGGATCTAAAACTTAACATCCCTCAAGTTCCACAAGTCTCTGTTCAAGCTGGATCAATAGCTAGGTCAGAATAAGTCTGTTTATACGCAAACCCTTATGACTATGAATCTTACTTGTACATTGTAAGTGGATGGAGCTATTCTCATCAAAAATGGCAAGGAGCAATGCCCCTTAGCAAGATAAACCTAATTACCTAATCTAGCTACTCTTTCCTCGAGAACCATGGTATTCCCTTCAAAGTTCAAGTGCAACCGACTCAAGAAGAGGTGGTAGAGAGAAGAATGGATTGTGACAAGTAGAGCCACATATCCTATGGAGCTTGTCCAGTATAGCCAAGTCTCCTGCTGCATGATATATTTGACTTTGAAATATAATGCCTTGCTTATTTCATACATACTCCGACGTGATTTGATTTTTTATTGACTTTTACCCATATATTCTTTTTGGAGTTTTTGATTTTTGCATTTTTTGGTATTATATACAACATTTATGTAAGGAAATTTTCCTCTTGAGCCAGTAGACTATCCCTCTTTTGAAGCTTTATTGTAGCACACAGTGTCATGTCTTTAGATGTCTGATAACCGGGTCTGGATGACTAAGGTAAAGGTATAGAAATGGTCGTTGCGACCTCAGTCACTCAGACTAGTGTATCAAGAAAAATCAGACCACTCGAGCAAATAAATCAATCAAGCACAAAAGAAAGCGGCCTAGCTATGAGATTAACCTGGTATAGCACCCAGGGTCGAACACAAGGAGCACGGGTTGGCCAGAGGCCTACGAAGTAGTAAAAATAAAATAAAATAAAATAAAAGAATTTTTAGTGGTTTTCAATAATTTTTATATTTTTTTTGGATTTTTAATATAATGAGAAAATAAAAGAAAGCAAATAAAAGCACACTTGAGCAATTTCTTAAAAGCACCAAAAATCAAGCAAAAATTCAAGAAAAATTGTTTTTATGTTTTTTAGGTTTTTTAGTGTTTTTGGTGAATTTTTGGGATTTTTCTAAGGTGTATCTTATTTTCTAAAAATCAAACTGTGCTAAAAAGACAAGGTCCTGTCCAGCCAGGCCCAAAATCCAAAAATAAAATATTTAAGGATCTCAAAGGGACCTGGAGGTAATTTTCCTGTATACTAGAGAAAACAAGGAAAATTAGGGCACCAAAAGTATTGTTTTTGGATTTTTAGATTATTTATTATAATTTTTATGAGTTTTTAGATGTTTTTAGATTTTTAGGGTTTTTGCTCAATGCAAAATAGCCAAAATTGGCTAGAAATTCAAACAACACAAAAAGAACAGTAACTAATTTTTTTAGATTTTTTGGGGGTGTTTTTATATTTTTTTGGGATTTTTAAACCTAGACAGTAGCTAAAATAGATGTTTTTGAATTTTTAAAAATAACAAGCAAAATAAAAAATGTCCTCAAAAATTCTCAAAAATCCTACAACATGGCAGGAGCCATGTGTCAAATTTTCATCGAATTTGGAGGTGGTTTGATATTTTATTCAAAAATCAAAAGGGGGCACTGTGCAAAAGGGGGCACTGTGCACAGGGACTTAAGTGCAAATACCCGAAGATCTGGGGGTCCAGGTGCAATTTTCCCAGCAAGTCACGCGCGTGGCGCGTGCTTGGGGCACTCAGGGACCTTCTGGTAATAAAAACCAAGTCCTAGGACCTTTTGGTAACTCGTACCAAAAAGTCCAGGGATGGTTATGCAATTAACCCACTAAAATCCGCACATGCTCAAATAAAACGTTCACAGGGTTACCAATGCAATTACCAAAAAGTATTCATTCATTCATAAACCAACCAGAACTATAGGACTAATACTGCAAATAACCCAAAAGTACACGTGACGAAGCACGTGGCTCACACAAACAGGGGTATAAATGCGAATATCAACAAGCACGAGGTCCAATGTGCAATTTACCCTACGTAAATAAAATGCATAAAATATTTACAGGACTGGAATTAAAAACACAAACTACGAGGGGGCCTAAGATAAATTACCCCTTTATTACGCTGACGGCTGGATGAGCGCCACGTAGATGATCGGCCGATCCTAGTGAGTGGCGCCTCTCTCTCCTTCGCACGTGGGCCGATCGACGGTGCAGGGCGAGGCACGTGGAGGATCTAACGGCTGGCAGTGCTGGTGCCTCTCTCCTCTGCGCTAACGGTCCGGATCAGCCCCTCGATAGGATCAACGGTGCCTGCTCCTCCGTGGATGGACGATCAAGATGAAAACTGGGGAGCTGCGGGTGATCGGACGGTGATGGAGGTCCCTCGAAGAACAGGTGGCCGGCGAGTTTCGCCGGCCTCGTATGCGTGCTAGGGTCCTCCTCAGCTGCCTCCAAGGATCGGAGAAGATCGGCGATGACGTCCCGCAGCTGGTGGTGGCCTCCGATGGCTCAGCCGAGCCCTGGAAGGGCTCCGGCGAGCGCGGCGGCGATGAGCTCCTGGCATGGATGTGAGGGGCCTCAGATGGCCTCCTCTTGACCTGCAAAATAGCTCAAGAGCTTCGCGGGTCGAGGGCAAAGTGCCTCGACCCGAAGAAGCGGCGTGAGGGTGAACTGTGGGTCGGGACGAGCGAGCTCCGGCGAGCGGAGGACGGTGGAGCTCGAACCCCAGCTCCTGTGCGAGCTGGGTTGAGTGAAGGGGCGGAGAAGGTGCGTCGAGGGATGGCGGAGGTGACTGAGTGTTCCGATGATCGAGAAGATGTACGATATAGCCGGAATCAAAGGAATACGTCGGAGCTACGAATTGGGGGTAACCAAAAATTGAACGAAATGAGAAGACTAGAAGGTTACCTGGGTGGCGTGGAAGACTGTGCTGGAGCTAAGGTGGCTCCTGATCGTCGCCTCGAAGGTTGTCACTGCCTGAGGCTCGAGCTCCTGCACGGGGCGGAGCACGACGGCGCAACGTCGCCGGATCAATGGTCCGGGCACCCCCTCCTCACTGCGACAAAGGCAACCGCGAGCTGTCACCTCAGGGATTGCAATGGAGGTCACGGGAATGAGAGTGGCGAGCCAAAGATGGAAATGGAGTGCGGCGGAGCTCAGGTTATATACCACTAGGGGTCCGGCTAGATGGGAGTCGGGTATGAAGCTCGGAGCGCGGATCCCCATGCAAACCTCCGGGCGTGGATCAGGGAAGATCAGGCTCGGATTAGCGCCCGGGGTTAGCGGATTCGGGAGTCGGATCAAGCGGGTACAAATTCGAGAAGTCGGGTCCAAATGCAGATCCGCAATCCTGTGGTCCAAGGGGGGGAGTTGACCGGGGGGTCAACATCCCCCGTGGACCAATCAGGAGAGGCCACGATATAAATGCTTTAAAATTCAATATGAAATAGGAAATGGCCGATTTATTAAAAACTCAAAACATGAAATATTTTTGTTTTAATTTTTTCTATTTTTTGGTGATTTTTAATTAATTTTTGGAAATAAAAATAAGGTATTTACATAGTATAGCTATACATAGGTATATATACAATATAGGGTTTTTAATTTTGATTTTTAATTAGTTATTTTTATACATTTTTATTCCTATTTTATATTTTATTTATTTATAGGATAAAATAAGGAATAAAAGGCTATTTTTATTGTATTTTTATTATTTATATACATAGGTCGAATAAATAGTTATATACAACTATATACATGGCATATGTACAAGATATTTTTGTAATTTTAATTTTTGTTATTTTTATTTGATTTTTGTTTTGTTTCTTTTTATTTATTTTATTTACAATATATATAGCATAGAGTATTTACAAAAAGTTTAGAAAATAAATAATTTTATTTATTTATAAGGTTAAATAAATAAGGGAGGTGTTCTATGTACATGGTGAAGGGATCTTTTTGGTCTTTTTGATTTTTAAATTTTTATTTGGTTTTTAATAGTTTCTAAATATATACACAATATATACAAGCATATTTTTGGGTGAGGAAAATATAATTTTTATTTATTTACAAATATATATATACACATGAGCCCCTATCTCCCTCTACTTAGCTTTTATGCGGTCAGGCCCATGCTGAGCCCTCCCTTGGGTTAGGTTGCTCAATATTTATTCTAAATATTTCCCTCTTTTTCTTTTTAATCTTTATTCTATTATTTTTGCACAAAAACATGCTAATTATAAGTATTTACAAACATGCATGCTTTGCTAATTATTCCTATTTACACATATCTACATGCATTTGCATAGGTTTTTGTAGCTAAAATATAAGAATAAAGAGTGATGAATGGGTATTCATCACCCCCCTATACTATACTTTGCTAGTCCCTTAGCAAACACTTATTTGAAAAAGAAGTGCAAAAGAAAGAAAGAAAAAGAACAAGAGAATGTGCATGGATCAAGGTTGATTATTAAACTTGCCTTCATTAAATTGAGGTATGGAGCTCAATCGGATCTTTGGATTATTAATGTGTCGGAACCTTATTTAGACTTAAGCTTAAAACCTAACAGCCTCTAAGTTCCACTACTCTATAACCAAGACTCCTCAATGCTCCAGATCAGAACAAGTCATCAATCACAAACCCTGAAGACCATGAATATTTTTCTTGTCCTGTGAAAGTGAGGTCTAAGCTCTCCACCTCAGAAATGGCAACTTGACAACCCTCCCCAACAAGGTAACTCTATGACCTCAATCTGGCCACTCTTTCCTCGAGGAGCGGGGTATTCCCTTCTAAGTTCAAGTACAACCGGCTCAAGAAGAGGGGGAAGAAGAGAATGGGTCAAGGCCAGTGTAGCCAAGTACCCTTGGGAGCTTGACCAGTGTAGCCAAGTCTCCCTGCTGCAAGCTACAACAGGTGGATCATGAAACCAAGCTTTGCTTATTGCACTTATATACATACTCGGTGGGATTATCATTTTCTCTCAGACCCACCACTTTTTTGGAGTTCTTTTCTTTTTGTACATTTTTTTTTCGAGTGCATCTATACAACATATACATGTGCAGCATATATACAAGGAGTTTTTCCTCTTGAGCCAGTAGACTATCCCTCTTTTGAAGCTTTATTGCAACCCACAACTCCCGTCGTTAGACCTCATGGCAACCAGATCAAGTTGAGACACACTTCCTTCACTATAAGAAGAAGAGAGGTTCCGCCTAGAAGTACTACCCTCATATGCTACCCCAAGCCAAGGAAGACTGCCTCCTCACCACCTCATCCGTAGAGAGCTCGGTGCATAGTGCGGTTGTCCAAGTAAAGCCATAATCTATATGAGTCATGTGTTGTTGTTAAGTGCTCTACTTAGGCTCATTGAGATGACATGTGATCATAGCCTAGTGGACTCAAAGAATTAAGTCACCATAGACCTGAAAAAGCCTTAAGCCTAAGCCCTATAAGGTTCCTCTTAGAATTAGGTGGATTAAGATCTTAATCAAGCTCCATTTCTCAATTTGATTCCAGGCTAGTTTAAATGTCAACTATCATCCAAGAAAAACTATATACATATGTACAAAAAGATGCATATTTACACACTATTTTACAATCATGCAAAAATTTTGAAAAATGTTTTGAAATCATGAATGATGATGCATGAAGTGCAAGTTTTGCAAAAAGATATTTACACACATTTACACAAGATTTTTGCAAACTTTTTGATTTTCAAAACATTTTGGAAAAATTTTGTACTATATACATAATTTTGATACAAAAATATTTACACAAGCTTTACACAAAAGATTTTTGAAATCATTTTTACAAAAATAATTTGTACACTAGCTATGTATGTGCAAATAAAAGAATATTATGTACATGAAAATTTTTAATTTTTGTGGTTTTTAGCCATTTTTATTTCTTAACACACTCACACAAAGTACGAGTTATGGCTAAAGTATATATGAAATATATACACACCCCCCTATACTTAGCTCGAACGATGTCCTCGGAGTCAAGAGCGATGAAGAAGACATAACTCGTGCTATGTATAGGGAAGTGAAAAGAAAGGCTATACAAAAGGAAATGAAAAAGTCAAGATGGACTCGGGTCTTCCCCCTATACTTAGGATCAAGTAATCCTAAGTATAGCAGGCTGTACACGAAGGGAAAATCGAGTGGAGAATGTACAGGGTCTACCCCCCCCTATACTTAGGGTAAGATATCCCTAAGTATAGGCAGCAAAACAGGGGTAGACAGAAACAAAAGAAATACCCGAAAGGTCTCACATTCCCCCTATACTTAGGGTAAAGTGCACCCTAAGTATAGCATAATCACAAGATGAAGAAAGGGATGTGGGACTAAGGAATGTGGTGATATGGACATCTGGATCTATATACAGCGGAGGATCAGTAAAGCTCAGGCGTGAGATGCATTAGATGTGAGTCAAAGACCTCATCTCACGCAAAATGAATAGGGGCAATATCAACGACCCGCTGCTCATGATCTAGAAATGGCTTGAGCCGCTGGCCGTTCACTCGGAAGGTACTCTCAGAAGACAACTCAGATATGTCGATGCTACCGTTGTCGTGTACCTTCCGAACTAGATAAGGTCCTTTCCATTTGCTCTGTAGCTTCCCTGGAAATAATCTAAGCCTCGCATCAAACAGCCATACTCTCTATCCAATCTCAAAATGTTTGTGGCTGATATGAGAATCATGCCACTCCTTGACTTTCTCCTTATAATGTAGGCTGCTTGAGAACGCTGCATCTCTAAGCTCCTCCAGGGCAGCTAGCTCTGCCCTCCTCTGGTCTCCTATACCATCTGAATCCATAAGTATGTCTGTGACTGCCCAAAGTGACTTGTGCCTCAGCTCAACAGGTAAATGGCATGGCTTGCCATATACGAGGCGAAAGGGAGATGTGCCCAAAGGTGTCTTGAAAGACGTCCTATATGCCCACAAGACCGAGTCCAAAAGCTGTGACCAATCCTTTCGGTCAGGGCGGACAACTTTCTACAGAATAGTCTTGATCTCCCTATTCGACACTTCGGCTAGACCATTCGTCTGTGGATGGTACGGTGTAGCAACACGATGATCTATGCCGAACTCGCTAGCAAGTGCCTTCACCTGGTCGTTGATGAAGTGAGATCCCCCATCAGAAATGAGAACTCGTGGAACCCCGAACCACGTGATGATATGTTTCCTCAAAAATCTGCAAACTGTCCTCGCATCAGCGGCTCGGGCGGGGATAGCCTCCACCCAACGACTCACATAATCAACGGCCAACAGAATGTACTCAAATCCCTGACTCTTAGGGAATGGACCCATGAAATCGATGCCCCATGCGTCAAAAACCTCACAGAAGTGAATGGGCTGCATCGGCATCATATCACGCTGTCCACAAGTGCCCATCCTCTGACAGTCAGTACACCTCTTCACGAACTCATCTGAGTCCTTGAAGAGAGTAGGCCACCACAAGCCGGATTGGAGCACTTTCTGTGCCGTTCTCCTCCCAGAATGATGTCCTCCTGCCTCAAGCTTGTGGCAGTAAGTGAGGACGCTATGGTGTTCCTCCTGAGGAATACACCGACGCCAGACGCTATCCCCTCCTTCGTGGTAAAGGATGGGATCCTCCCAATGGTAAGACTTGGCCTTCGCTAGGAAGGTCTCAAGCCTCTGCCTGGGCCAATCTTGTGGGACTTTCCCAGCAACGAGAAAGTTCACAATATCGGCGTACCAAGGGAGTGAGGCGATAGCAAGGATCGCCTCATCTGGGAAGGTATCTCTAATAGGATCAATCTGCTCAGAATCCTCAGGCTGCTCTAATAGGGAGAGATGATCCGCCACCACATTCTTGACTCCAGGATTATCCTTAATCTCAATGTCGAACTCCTGGAGTAGAAGGATCCATCTAGTCAGTCTGGCCTTGACATCCTTCTTTGCCATGAGGTACCTGATGGCGGTGTGATCTGTAAACAAAGTCACTCTAGATCCGATGATATATGATCTAAACTTATCCAGGGCAAACACTACGGCTAGCATCTCCTTCTCTGTGACTGTATAATTCCGCTGGGCGGAATCCAATGTGCGGCTAGCATAGTGTATAGCAAATGGTACTCCATCCCTCCTCTGTCCCAGCACTGCCCCTACGGCAAAATCGGAGGCGTCCGTCATGATCTCGAATGGGAGAGACCAATCAGGCGGCTGGAGGACAGGAGCCTCAATAACACACTGCTGGAGAGTAGCAAACGACGAAAGGCACTTGTCATCGACAAGGAACTCGGTGTCTTTCGTCAAGAGGTCAGTCAACGGCCGGGCAATCCTGCTGAAATCCTGAATAAATCTCCTATAAAATCCAACGTGCCCCAGAAATGACCGTAACTGCCTCAAATTGGACGGCGGTGCGAGTTTTCTAATGACATCAACCTTGGCCGGATCAACCTCCATGCCCCTGTTGGAGATGATGTGGCCAAGCACCGTCCCTTGAGTCACCATGAAGTGACTCTTCTCCCAAGATAGCACCAAGTGATACTCAATACATCGTTGAAGTACTCGATCTAGGCAGTCAAGACAAGAATCAAATCCGTCGCCGTAGATCGAGAAATCATCCATGAAGACCTCCAAGCACTCCCCTACCATGTCCGAGAAGATCGACAGCATGCACCTCTGAAAAGTCGCAGGGGCGTTGCATAGCCCAAATGGCATGCGTCGAAAAGCGTATGTGCCGAAGGGACAGGTAAAGGTGGTCTTCTCCTGATCCTCAGGAGCGATGGCCACTTGGTTGTAGCCCGAGTACCCATCTAGGAAGCAATAATGGCTCTTCCCTGCCAGTCTCTCAATAATCTGGTCAATAAAAGGCAGGGGGAAATGGTCCTTCTTGGTGGCTTGGTTGAGTCTCCTGTAGTCAACACAAACCCTCCAAGAGGTGGGTACTCGTGTAGCAATCTCCTCTCCCGACTCACTGATCACAGTCGTGATGCCCGTCTTCTTGGGCACCACATGCAAGGGGCTGACCCACTTGGATTCGGAAATGGGATAAATAAAACCTGCACCCCACCATTTTGATATTTCCTTCATCACAACCTCTCTCAGGTTGGGGTTCAGACGCCGCTGGAACTCACGCGACGGCTTCGCCCCTTCCTCGAGATAGATATGGTGGGAGCACACTGATGGACTAATCCCATGGAGATCTGCTACGCTCCATCCGATCGCCTTGCGGTTCTTTTCAAGAACCCCCATCAAACGGGATTCCTGCTCTCCAGTCAACTCAGCGGAGATGATGACTGGGTACATCTCAGGCTCGCCCGCAAGGAATCGATACTTCAGCGAAGTAGGGAGCGGCTTCAGCTCTGGAATGCTGGGTGCCGGCAAATCTGGCTGTGGAAGAAACTGAGTGAAAGCTGCAAGGTCGGCCAAATCTGCCTGGGAAAGTGAAAGTGTACTCTCGCAAACTGGATCGGGGAAAGGCTGCTCAACTGCACTGTCTCTGGTCTGCTCTGCCTCTACCTCCTCCTCATCTATCGGCTCAGATGGACTCAGGTCTGGCATCTGATCATAGCAATCGGCCCAATCAGACTCTGAATCCGAGGGATCTGTATCAGAAACGGTGGCATCAGTACCACCGGAAAACAAGGTGGCCTCAGCACCACCATCACTAGTCATCGTGCTGCGATCGAGGACCGGCTCTGCTGCCTCAATGGTATCCTGAACCAGGTCTGTGCTCTCCAGACTCTCCTCTGCTGTCATCTCTGCATCAGCTGTGTCTGAAAGTGAGAGGGTAGTCTGTGTCTCAAGGTCTGCCCAAGTTGCTTCATCATCTGTGATCACAAAATCACAGTCCTGGTGGATGTCTGGCTCTGCGTCTGTCAGCTGCTCTGAGTCGGTACTCGCATCTGAGCGGGATCTGAATCTGGCTCTATAGTCCTCGACCGTCTCTATTTGTATACTCTCGCCCTGGACGCGAAAGTACACCTTCCCGCTATCATGATCAGTCACCGCCTTGGCTGTGGCCAAGAACGGACGACCAAGGATGATGGGGGTATCGGCCACTGACTCAGGGATCTCCATGTCCAACACTACGAAGTCCACGGGGAATTGCAGACCCTGAATAGTGACGATAACGTCTCGTAACAACCCCTTCGGCCTCTTGACAGATCGATCAGCAAACTGAAGGACTGTCCTGCTCTGTCGAAGAGTGCCCAACTCGAAGCGGTCGAGAAGGGCTGCCGGAAGAAGGTTGATCGATGATCCGCTATCTAGAAGAGTACGGTCGAACCTCTGCTCACTGATCTGGCATCTGACATACGGGGCCCCTGCATCTGGCCTCTTGGCTGGCAGTCGGTTCTGGATCGCAAAGCACGTGGCTTTGGTCAGCACATGTATCTCTGAAGTGTGGTTCCTCCTCCTCCTCCTGACTGTAGTCCTCTCTCTCAAAGATCTCTGGAGAAGGGGGATGTGCTGCAAAGCCTCCTGGAGGGTTAGCTGGATATGGAATCGGTCAATCATGCTCTGGCTGAACTCCTCAAGCTCTCTCTTTTTTGGATCATTTTTCTTCCCCTTTCCCATCTGAAGGGCTCTAGGGAAGGGGATCACTGGGTCCTTCTCAAATGAAGGACTAGGAAAAGGTCTAGACGGTTCAAGGACCGGATCCACACATACATCATGCACCACAGTGGGACCAGAAGAAAGTAAACCTTTTCCTTTATTAATAGCAGAGTTTCGAGATACATGAACACGAGGAAAAACAACATCTCTGTCTCTACAAACACCGGTGGCCTCAGTACCACCACGGGCTGGCTGCTCTGCTGCTGCTGAAGGTAGACGTCGTGCGGCATCAGTACCGCTGGCTGGCTCGGATGAATAGGTGGCATCAGTACCACCTCCTAGATCTGGTGAAGCGGCGGCCTCAGTACCGCCGGTGGGATCATCATCCTTGGTGGCCTCAGTACCACCGTCATCGTCTGGAGCAGCCTCAGTACCGCTCTCCTCCTCCTCCTGTGGCGCCTCGGGATGGTGCTCAGATGAGGCGCCGCCGCCTGCTGGGGTCCTACCGCTCCTAAGTGTGACAAAATCAGCATCAAATAGATCCGAAGAAGTATCATCAAATGGATCACTAGGAGTGGCTAACTCAGTATGTACTACCTGCTCAGATTTCCTCTTGAGGTTGTTCGGATTGGGCTCTATCTGGGCTGGTATGGCGGCCTTCCCTCTCACCAGGTCCTGCATCTCCTGGCGGAACTCGTCCATCTCCCGTCGGAATGTAGCCTGCTGGTCCGTGAGGAGGCGGGCGATATCATCCAAGGCAGGGCTCTCGTGGGAGCCCGACGGGTGGCCTCGCTGTGGGTGAGGCTGCTGGAACTGCTGTGGTGGGTAAGAGGGGTAGGATGGAGGGTGCTGCTGGTATCCCTGGTGAGCCTGCTGCTCACGTCTCCAAGACTGTCCCTGCTGCTGATAGGGACGAGGACCGTAGGATGACTGCTGGTGATATGCTGGGGGCTGCTGCTGCGGCTGGTGCTGGTCTCTCTGCTGGGAGTACTGCCCTCCCTGTCCTGACGGCTGCTGCTGGGGCTGGGCACCACCACCACTCCCCCACCTGAATCCGGGATGGTCTCGTCGGATCCCAGGCTGGGGACGGTCGTACCAAATCCCGTTGACATCCATCAACGGCTCGGCATCAAAGGGGGCTGGCGGGAGTACTGCCAGAGGCTGGTCCGGCTGGTAGACCACCATCTGCATCTCTGGAGATGGTGGGAACTGGTAGGTGGGCTGCGGCTGCTGGTACGGCTCCGCCTGTACAAGGTGAACCTGTCTAGGCTGCACTGGAGTGCTGGAGCGCTGGGATGAGCTGCTGCTGCTGCCGGTGTCGCCTCGCGACTGAAGACGGGGCTGAGAAGCCGTCTGTGCCTCCTGGAGACACATGAGCTGTGTCTTCATGTCGCTCAAGACCTGTGCCATCTGCTCCATCTGCGTGATACTCTGGCACTGCTTCTTCTCGATCAGCTCCATGCGGTCCAACTTCTCGCTGATGATACCCATGTCCGCAGCTGATGACTCTGCTGCTGCTGCTGCTGCGGACGAACAGGAAGGACCTGCATCTACCCGTGCTATCCTCTGGTACTGCACGGGTCCTGGCTGATGTGGCTGGGTCTTCTGAGTGTAGAGTCGGGTCTGGGACATCACCATGTAGTTCTCTGCCATCTCCTCAAAAATAGCCTAGACCTGGTCGTGGTCCTTGGCGAAGTAGGACCCGCCACAAGAAGCATTCACCAGGCCCTGTAGCTCTGGTGACAACCCACTGAAGAAGCTCTGAACTAGGTTCGGCTTCGTGATGTCGTGGTGCGGGCATCTGTCCAGGAGCTCTCTGAACCTCTCCCAAGCCTCGTGAAATTGCTCGTTGGGGAACATGGAGAAGTTGCTGATCAGGGCCCTCGCTGCATTCGTCCTCCCGAGTGGATAGTACTTATTCAAGTACTCGGTGCGGAGCTGCTCCTAGGTGTAGACAAATCTCCCCAAATGTTTCAGCCAGGTGGCTGCTCTGTCTGCCAGTGAAAAGGGGAAGGCGATCATCCTGATCGTGTCCTGGTCCACATGTCTGTCGTGGACAGTGCTGCATATCATCAAAAACTCCTGGAGGTGGAGGTGGGGTTCCTCTGTAGCAAGTCCATGGAACCGAGGAAGCATCTGCAAGGTGTTCGGGGGGAACTTGAAGTCCCCCACGATAGCCGGAACCACAACCCAATGGTGCATCAGTGTAGATCCGGGGTTGTGCAACTCCCGCATCGGTCTAGGTGGTCCTGCTCCTCCCGCGGCTGCTGCCGCTGCGGCGGCGGCCGCGGCTGCTGCTGCTGCTGCTGCGGCTCGTGCCTGTGCATCTGCATCCGGGATCTCCTCGGGCTCGCTCTGCGCATCTCGCTCTGCTCTGAGCCTCTCCAACTCTCTCCTCATCTCTATCATGAATGCTCCCTGATCGCGGAGCTGCTGCTGAACTGTATCGAGTGATGCGATCAGGGTGGAGTTGATCGCTCCCTGGTCTAGTACAATGTGCTCTGGTCGACGGGAGTGATCATTAGAACTGCCTGCTCCGGCCATCTCGACGTCTGCAAAATCAAATGAGCCCAACTCAGGTGCCGTCAAATGTATCAGTCTCTCCTCGGGCTCGTGTCTCTCAGGACGGTCAGAAAGGGGATCGAGGGGGAACAGGGTGGAGTCGTACTCGGGCTCGGAGAGCGGGTCTGAGCTCTCGCGAGCCAACCTAGATGATGAGGTAGACGCGCCCGAAAGCGGTGCAGCCAGAGGCTGCCTAAGAGATCGTCTACCCATCATCTTGATCTGGCGAGTAGGGCGGATGAGATCTGGAAAAATTATGATCTAAAAACAAACCCCCGGTTCACCAACGCAACGCGAGCTGAAGACCGTAAAAGTTCGGTCAAATTATCTTGTCGATTTTATTTTGGTGAACACTCAAGATATCAGAGCGCTTACGTGACCTGTTGGGATATCCGCTGCTAACCCCAACCGACTGGCCCGCACGGAAGAGTCGGTAATCAGTCGGGTTTAGCAACGGGGGGCTCTACCTAGGGTGCGGGTCACTCTCTCGCGCATACAAACCAAGCAATGAGGGGGTTGCTCTCCCCAAGACAAAATTTTTAGGGTGAGCGAGTTTTAAGGTCAATAATCTTAGCAGTCCCAATTTTATGGTTACACTTTTTAGGTATTTTTCAAAGCAAACAAAACGCCTAACGAATTTTTCGATTCTCCTGATTATTAAGTCCAAAACAGGGGGGAGAAGTCGAAAAAGCCGATGCACGAGAAATCAATGATGCATGCAAAGTCAGAAATGCGTACCTTGCTCCAGCTCTCTACATGCAAAATGATCCGCGCATAAAATAAAGACAGAATTTAAACTAAGCTAAATGATGCAGCGGGAAGCCGAGTCCTAGACGAGCAACTTCTAGCGAAGAACCGTCTAACCGGTTACCGACCTCCAAGCCAAAGGGTCCGGTCTTGGCCCGTCCCTCCCCTGCCCGACAAATCGGGGGTAGGAGTAAGTGCTTTACAGGACGGGCTACGGCACGTAGGCTACGGAGGCTAGCGAGTCGGTTATTTTTATTATTTATTTTAAGTAGGTCCAATTACGATCTATAGGAACAGATATGCAATTAAGGTGTGTGGATCCTATTTAATTACGTCACAATCACTAGAAAGTCCTAAATCTAGGGGCTCGACAAAAACCGCGAAGAAAACCGGAAAATGACAGTAAGAAAGAAAAAGAAAAGCCGCGAAAAACCGCGAAAAACCGCGAGGTCCTAATGGGTCCCCCGAGCACACCGGTGCTCGGCGAAACAGACCCGCTACGGTCACAAGTGTCCAAGTCCAAGAGTTCAAGTCCCTGTATTATTACAATAATAATGAATAAATGAAAATTCTATCCTAATTCCTCACCCACTCAACTCTCCCTCTCGCTCTCTCCTGCGGCTTCGTAGAGAAAGAAGCCGCCTCCAAGTTCCTCGGCTGCTCAGGCTCCTCGAAAGTCGCCTCCGCGGTCCTCGGGCCCTCGCAAGATAGAGAAAAGAAGAGTGGTCAGACCAATAAAAAAAATAATCAAATGAAAAGAAAAAGAAATGAAAATACAAGTCAGGGTATATATGCAAAAATGAAAAATAAAATAAACACACAAAATAAAACAAAAATAAAAATAAAAGAAAATCAAAATAAAACAAAATAAGACAAAAAGAAACTAGATACAAAAGCCGCGAAAAGCCGCGGACTCCGAAGAGCCGCGAAAAACCGCGAAACGAAAAACGAAAATAAAGACAAAAATGCTACTAAGCCGTGCTCCCCGGCAACGGCGCCATTCTGATAACCGGGTCTGGATGACTAAGGTAAAGGTATAGAAATGGTCGTTGCGACCTCAGTCACTCAGACTAGTGTATCAAGAAAAATCAGACCACTCGAGCAAATAAATCAATCAAGCACAAAAGAAAGCGGCCTAGCTATGAGATTAACCTGGTATAGCACCCAGGGTCGAACACAAGGAGCACGGGTTGGCCAGAGGCCTACGAAGTAGTAAAAATAAAATAAAATAAAATAAAAGAATTTTTAGTGGTTTTCAATAATTTTTATATTTTTTTGGATTTTTAATATAATGAGAAAATAAAAGAAAGCAAATAAAAGCACACTTGAGCAATTTCTTAAAAGCACCAAAAATCAAGCAAAAATTCAAGAAAAATTGTTTTTATATTATTTAGGTTTTTTAGTGTTTTTGGTGAATTTTTGGGATTTTTATAAGGTGTATCTTATTTTCTAAAAATCAAACTGTGCTAAAAAGACAAGGTCCTGTCCAGCCAGGCCCAAAATCCAAAAATAAAATATTTAAGGATCTCAAAGGGACCTGGAGGTAATTTTCCTGTATACTAGAGAAAACAAGGAAAATTAGGGCACCAAAATTATTGTTTTTGGATTTTTAGATTATTTATTATAATTTTTATGAGTTTTTAGATGTTTTTAGATTTTTAGGGTTTTTGCTCAATGAAAAATAGCCAAAATTGGCTAGAAATTCAAACAACACAAAAAGAACAGTAACTAATTTTTTTAGATTTTTTGGGGGTGTTTTTATATTTTTTTGGGATTTTTAAACCTAGACAGTAGCTAAAATAGATGTTTTTGAATTTTTAAAAATAACAAGCAAAATAAAAAATGTCCTCAAAAATTCTCAAAAATCCTACAACATGGCAGGAGCCATGTGTCAAATTTTCATCGAATTTGGAGGTGGTTTGATATTTTATTCAAAAATCAAAAGGGGGCATTGTGCACAGGGACTTAAGTGCAAATACCCGAAGATCTGGGGGTCCAGGTGCAATTTTCCCAGCAAGTCACGCGCGTGGCGCGTGCTTGGGGCACTCAGGGACCTTCTGGTAATAAAAACCAAGTCCTAGGACCTTTTGGTAACTCGTACCAAAAAGTCCAGGGATGGTTATGCAATTAACCCACTAAAATCCGCACATGCTCAAATAAAACGTTCACAGGGTTACCAATGCAATTACCAAAAAGTATTCATTCATTCATAAACCAACCAGAACTACAGGACTAATACTGCAAATAACCCAAAAGTACACGTGACGAAGCACGTGGCTCACACAAACAGGGGTATAAATGCGAATATCAACAAGCACGAGGTCCAATGTGCAATTTACCCTACGTAAATAAAATGCATAAAATATTTACAGGACTGGAATTAAAAACACAAACTACGAGGGGGCCTAAGATAAATTACCCCTTTATTACGCTGACGGCTGGATGAGCGCCACGTAGATGATCGGACGATCCTAGTGAGTGGCGCCTCTCTCTCCTTCGCACGTGGGCCGATCGACGGTGCAGGGCGAGGCACGTGGAGGATCTAACGGCTGGCAGTGCTGGTGCCTCTCTCCTCTGCGCTAACGGTCCGGATCAGCCCCTCGATAGGATCAACGGTGCCTGCTCCTCCGTGGATGGACGATCAAGATGAAAACTGGGGAGCTGCGGGTGATCGGACGGTGATGGAGGTCCCTCGAAGAACAGGTGGCCGGCGAGTTTCGCCGGCCTCGTATGCGTGCTAGGGTCCTCCTCAGCTGCCTCCAAGGATCGGAGAAGATCGGCGATGACGTCCCGCAGCTGGTGGTGGCCTCCGATGGCTCAGCCGAGCCCTGGAAGGGCTCCGGCGAGCGCGGCGGCGATGAGCTCCTGGCATGGATGTGAGGGGCCTCAGATGGCCTCCTCTTGACCTGCAAAATAGCTCAAGAGCTTCGCGGGTCGAGGGCAAAGTGCCTCGACCCGAAGAAGCGGCGTGAGGGTGAACTGTGGGTCGGGACGAGCGAGCTCCGGCGAGCGGAGGACGGTGGAGCTCGAACCCCAGCTCCTGTGCGAGCTGGGTTGAGTGAAGGGGCGGAGAAGGTGCGTCGAGGGATGGCGGAGGTGACTGAGTGTTCCGATTATCGAGAAGATGTACGATATAGCCGGAATCAAAGGAATACGTCGGAGCTACGAATTGGGGGTAACCAAAAATTGAACGAAATGAGAAGACTAGAAGGTTACCTGGGTGGCGTGGAAGACTGTGCTGGAGCTAAGGTGGCTCCTGATCGTCGCCTCGAAGGTTGTCACTGCCTGAGGCTCGAGCTCCTGCACGGGGCGGAGCACGACGGCGCAACGTCGCCGGATCAATGGTCCGGGCACCCCCTCCTCACTGCGACAAAGGCAACCGCGAGCTGTCACCTCAGGGATTGCAATGGAGGTCACGGGAATGAGAGTGGCGAGCCAAAGATGGAAATGGAGTGCGGCGGAGCTCAGGTTATATACCACTAGGGGTCCGGCTAGATGGGAGTCGGGTATGAAGCTCGGAGCGCGGATCCCCATGCAAACCTCCGGGCGTGGATCAGGGAAGATCAGGCTCGGATTAGCGCCCGGGGTTAGCGGATTCGGGAGTCGGATCAAGCGGGTACAAATTCGAGAAGTCGGGTCCAAATGCAGATCCGCAATCCTGTGGTCCAAGGGGGGGAGTTGACCGGGGGGTCAACATCCCCCGTGGACCAATCAGGAGAGGCCACGACATAAATGCTTTAAAAATTCAATATGAAATAGGAAATGGCCGATTTATTAAAAACTCAAAACATGAAATATTTTTGTTTTAATTTTTTCTATTTTTTGGTGATTTTTAATTAATTTTTGGAAATAAAAATAAGGTATTTACATAGTATAGCTATACATAGGTATATATACAATATAGGGTTTTTAATTTTGATTTTTAATTAGTTATTTTTATACATTTTTATTCCTATTTTATATTTTATTTATTTATAGGATAAAATAAGGAATAAAAGGCTATTTTTATTGTATTTTTATTATTTATATACATAGGTCGAATAAATAGTTATATACAACTATATACATGGCATATGTACAAGATATTTTTGTAATTTTAATTTTTGTTATTTTTATTTGATTTTTGTTTTGTTTCTTTTTATTTATTTTATTTACAATATATATAGCATAGAGTATTTACAAAAAGTTTAGAAAATAAATAATTTTATTTATTTATAAGGTTAAATAAATAAGGGAGGTGTTCTATGTACATGGTGAAGGGATCTTTTTGGTCTTTTTGATTTTTAAATTTTTATTTGGTTTTTAATAGTTTCTAAATATATACACAATATATACAAGCATATTTTTGGGTGAGGAAAATATAATTTTTATTTATTTACAAATATATATATACACATGAGCCCCTATCTCCCTCTACTTAGCTTTTATGCGGTCAGGCCCATGCTGAGCCCTCCCTTGGGTTAGGTTGCTCAATATTTATTCTAAATATTTCCCTCTTTTTCTTTTTCATCTTTATTCTTTTATTTTTGCACAAAAACATGCTAATTATAAGTATTTACAAACATGCATGCTTTTGCTAATTATTCCTATTTACACATATCTACATGCATTTGCATAGGTTTTTGTAGCTAAAATATAAGAATAAAGAGTGATGAATGGGTATTCATCAATGTCCATGCCACTAGACCAGGTTGGTTGGGGGGCACTGGCTACTTATTAGGGCTAAGTATGTTTCCACACATATGATTCCTCAAGCTAAAGAATCATGCCCTCACCACCTCCTCAGAGTTGAGCTATGTGATTAGTGCAATGTCCAAGTTAGGTCATTATTAGCAAGAGTTGTGCGTGCGCTTTGAAATACTCTACTTAGGCTAATAAAGATGACATGTGAACATAGTCTTGTGGACTCAAAGAATTAAGTCTCATTGACCTGAAAAGTCTTTTTTCCAGTTCCTATAATGTTCCTATGAGATTAAGTGGTTTAAGGTCTAAAACAAGCTCCAATCTTCAAATTTTACTTAGACTCGTTCAATTATAAAAATTATTCAGAAAAATGCTTATGCAATGCATAAAATATTTTTGTAAAATCATTTTCTAGTTTTGAATTTTTATGGGATTTTAAAAAAATGCAAATTTTTATCGAGTTTTGAAATAATTTCAAAAATTTTAAGATTTTTTAAATCATGCAAAATTTAACAGGATTTTTGAAGAATAAAAGGGTGAATGAATTCACAGGGGTTTTACACATACTGCAAAGAAATTTTTACAAGTTGTATGCATGTTTTTACACAAATTTATATAGGATTTTATACAGTATGTACATGTTTTATTTGAAGATATTTTGCAATGATATTATCTACATGGTTTTCAAAATAATTTGAAAACATTTCTGCAAACATTTGTCAAACCTTTTAATTTTTTTTGCAAATAATTTTAGAAAGAAATTTTCAAAAACATTTTTCACAAACCATTTTTACAAACTTTTACAAACATTTACAAAAGGTATTATTTTCTAAATATTTGAAAATATTTTATAAAGATTTTTCAAATATTTTCAAGACATTTTACAACCATTCTTTAAGTCATTTTGCAAAATGGTTTCAAACCAATTTTACAAATAAATTTTCAAAAGAAATTCTACATATTTACAATACTTTATTCTATATAGTTGATTTATCATATACCCTTACCCAATGTAGTATATTAGCCATATTATTATTTAAAATACGAAACTACGAGTTATGACTAACGTATATATATATATCCTATATACGACCCTCCTATACTTAATTCGAACTATGTCCTCATAGTAATCAAAGAGCAATAAAGGAAGACATAACTTGTGCTAAGTATAGAAAAACTTATAATACAATGACTGAATAAAATAATGAGAAGTTGATCGCCCCCCTATACTTAGGATCAACTAATCCTAAATATAGTAAATTGTACACAAAGCATGGATGATTGAGGATTCGCATTCACATATCAACGACTCACCTTGCCTCCCCCTATACTTAATGTGAAATAACCCTTGGTATAGAAAATAATTGTTAATAAGTTAGAAGACAAGAGAGAGAATAATAAATAACATTCAAATGCACTCATCCCTGATATACTTAGGATATGGTCATCCTAAGTGTGGCACCGATGAATGTGATGAATGAAATAATCGGAAGAATGAAAGAATTTAAAAAGAATGAAAAGAGAAATTATTAGTTAAAAATGTTTTTGGATGCACTGTCTGAATCTTATAATGCTGCAAGTAAATCTTCATCAAACATAACATTGATTAAATTAACAATGGACATGAATGTATCATTCTCTAAATATGGCTTCAACCACTGTCCGTTGACTATAAATGGTTGTGCGTTAGATGACAATTCTGATATTAGTATACTTCCATTGTCGTACACAATTTTCACATTGAAGGGACCTATCCATTTGCTTTTGAGTTTGCTTGGGAATATCTAACCACACCTTCTATCCATGCTCAAAAATCTTTCGTGATATGTGTTCCATACCAACATTTGACTTTCTCTTTATATAAGGATGTTATCGTATGCGAAGTCTCAGAATTCCAGGAGTATATTCAGTTCTGTCTTTCGATTTTGACCACCAATCTGTGAGTCCGGATTGCATACACCAATTGCCTATAAGATTTGTGAATCAATTCAATTGGCAGATGACATGGCTTTCCATAAACTAGACGATAGGAAGACATACAAAGTGGAAACTTGTAGGCAGTCTGATAAGCCCATAAATCTGACTCAAGCAACTGAGACCAGTTCTTCCTATCTGGCCTAACAAGTTTCAACAAGATTGTCTTAATCTTCCTATTAGTTAACTCGACCAAGCCATTCAATTGTGGGTGGTAAAGAGACATGACAAGATGATCGATGATTTACTTCTTCACAAGCTTTTTAACCTCTTTATTAATAAAATGGATACCCCCATTTGAAATTAAACTCTTTGGAATCCCGAACCGTGAAATAATGTTGTCCTTGAGAAAGCGAAAAACAGTACGATGATGATCGCCCGGCTAACTAGGGTTAAGTTGATTAATTAATACGTCATTGTAACCCAAATCAACCGAGTCAAAATCAAGAATATTATTTAACCACAAGAAAAATCAAGCAATCAAAATGATGGTGTAAGTTACTTTTATTAACAAGGTATAGCGACCAGGGTCGAACACTAGGAGCACAATTAAATCTAAGTAGTCAAATCACAAAGATTCAAAGGATTTTTATTTTCTTTTTTAGTGGTTTTAATTTTTCAAATTTTTAATTTGTGAAATTATGAAAGTAAACACAATGAATAAAAAGGAAAACACACACTCTTTTTGAATTTTTCGAATATAGTAAAAGTACTAAAAAATCCCAAACAAAACTATTTTTATGTTTTTATATGTTTTAAACTATTTTTGGTAATTTTCAAATATTTTGAAGTTTTTATAAGATTTTAAAATAATTCAAAAAGTCAGAAAAATGGAAATAATGAACAGACATGAGTATTTTGCAAAATAAAAATATTAAAACTACTCAAAATTTCTGGGAATCAATTTTATTAAAAACTATACATAAAGAGGAATTGAAATCACAATGTTTGGATTTTCTATGATTTTATATAATTTTTATGGTGTTTTGAGAATTTTTACAAAATTTTTCAATTTTTATAAAAGCAAATGCTATGAAAATTGGATAGACAAAAAACAAATCAAAACAAGGCTACTCTAATTTTTTTAAGAATTTTAAAGCATTTTTTGAATTTTTATGAATTTTCTAAGACAAACAGGGGTTTTTATACTATTATGAATGTTTAATAATAGTAAATCAAAGAAATTCAATACGTAAAAATTACCACCTAAAGTAGACACTTGCAGAAGCTAATATTCATTTTGGGGAATTTTTGGGCTAAATTTACTATTTATTGCAACTAATAAAAGAGTAAGGAATAAAACAAGGAACAAAGGACCATTATGCAATTTATTTCAGTTCCAAGGCTAAATATTAACAAATAATGAAAGAACAGAGCTAAAATGCATATATCCAGACAAAAAAATGTGTGCTGCACGTGATTCAACACTCATAGGGGTAGATTTGAAAATATTTATTTCTGATAACACATGAAAGTTTAGGTCAAATATGCAAATAACCTAAAACTATATATGTACATGCATGTAACTTCAACTCAGCTAGAGTAAAATGAAAATATAACAAGTACGAAATCCTTACTGCAAAATATCCAAAACACGTTACACTACCACATATATTTACATGATAAAAATGTAAATTCAAAACACTAAGGGGTTAGATGTGAAGTTTACCCCTAATCGCTCGACAATGAACGACCGAGAGCAATCCACTTATGATGAACGATCCAGATCAGAGAATACCTCTTCAGCGATGAGCTGTGCTGAAGCAATCCACAGATGGATCCAATGGTTCGGATGCCACAAAAGTGAATGGTTGAGATTAGAACTAGGGGGACGACCAGATCCAACGGAGGGGAGGATGTCTGGATGAACTGGCGAAGAACTCGCCTCCGACGAGTTTCGATTAGTGAATATGTGCGATTCAGGTGTCTCTGGGAGCTGCTCGGATGGGGGAAATGTTGCTGATGGTGGTCTGCATCTATGAAAGCACTTAAAAGAGTTCACGACCTCGGAATGGGTCTTGGAGATGCATGGGGACCTGGGGGCTTCCTAAGTCTGCCGTGCGTCTTCAAATCGACCTCCAGACGAGGTCTTCTTCAATCCCGATCCTGCACAGAAGCTCTTGCTCAGAGATAGTACTCCGATGAAGGGTCAGAGGTAGAGAACCAACGAAATTCCTAGAGGAAAGTGAATGGGTCAGGTCCTATCTGTCGTGGAAGAATGGACCTAAGATTCGACCCAATCCGATGATTGGGTTGATGATAAGACAACGAAGAGAGATGGAGAAGCGTGTAGCGTTGTGTGTGAGGAGTTTAATGGATCGATGATGAATCTACGATCCTCACTCTTTATTCTTTTATTTTAGCTATTTCTTTCAACAAAAACATCTGTAAATACCAGTAATTATAATACGCATTTGGCAAGCCTTTGTTAATATTTCATAATTAGCATGTATTTTGCAAAAAATAAAAGAATAAATGGAAAAGAAGAGAAGGAGATATTTAGAATAATACAGAGTGACCCAAACCCCAAGAGAAGGTCAAGTCTTGACCTGATCGCAAAGGAAATAAGTAGGGAGAGATAGGGGTTCACTATGTATTGTATATATCACCTATACTTGTACATTATTTATTTATTTTTGACAAATAAAAATATTTCATTCTTATACACACTTATAGATAACCTTAGAAATAATATAAAAATAAAATAAAAATCAGAAAAATAAAAAAAATTAAAATTAAAACCATCAAACTCTAGTACAAAACACATATGTATATAATACATTAACTATTTGTTTTACACCTTTATTTAATTAATAAAAAAAATAAAATATATAAAAAAATAATTTTTTTGTAAAAATAATAAAATAAAAATATGTGTACATAATACATAGGTATATCATACCTATATATAATATTATATATTGTATATACCTTATTTTTATTTTCATACAAATAATTAAGAATCACAGAAAAATAGTTCACAAAATAATAAATATTTTATTTTATTTATTTTTATTTTGAAATCATTTATTATATTATTTAAAATTCTTTTTATTTACCTCTCTGTTTTGTCTTCTAGCTTAATTTGTCTGTTTCCTAGCTCGCTTCTGATTGGTCCACCTTGGCTTCGTTGACCGAGGTCAACTAGTCCCCTCCGTCATCTTTTCTCACCGGATCGGGTTTGCCCCATTATTCACCGATTTTTTCCTGACTCGATCCGATCGAGTCCTTCTTCGATTAAAAGCCCCGATTAGAGGGCGTGAATCCCTAATCCATGCCCTATCCTCTTCTCCAAGATTTGCGCCTTGGTTCGCGCATTTTCTTTGATTCTTATTGAACCTGGGCTACCTATAAAGACCCCTACGCCACCTCCCTTTTCCGCATATTCGGCTCCTCCACCATTCCATTGCACCTAGTCCCCTTTTCCAGAGTGACAGCCGCGTGAGGGAGGCTGCTGGGTAGCATTGGAGACGAGTACGCCCTAGGTCTGGAGGTATCTCCGTCGTGCTCCGACGCAAGGTGCGCTCAACATCTAGCATTGTCGCTGACCTCCAGCCTAGATGACTGCATCCGCTAGGTACTTTAGTTTCATCAATTTTCTGCATTTGATTCATGATTTAAGCATGTAGCAGAGTCACCGTTCCCAGCTCCGGTCACCTTTGTCGGGACTCCATTCTGCAATCATAAGCTTCCGTCCACTTTCACCTGACCTCCATGCACCTTCTCCATCCATCCATTCACCTCGTTTCACTCAGGAACGGGCCACCAACCCTCCTCCTCTGTCACCTCGTCGTAGGGTTACACACCAACCCACCCATCCCCATTTCCTGGTTCAACCGGTCGAGGCACTTTGCCCTCGACCCCTTGTTTAGCTGTGTAGGAAAGGAACGCCAGAAGACCTCATATGGAGGTCAAACAGAGGAGGCACAATAGCCCCTGGTCGCTCTAGCACGTCATGTCCCTCCAAGACCTCCTACTTGGTCCTGGACCCTTCTGAGGACCTTGACCGCTGCGGACCACCATCTGCTATCTTTAGGCCAACAGAGCAGTGCCGGGGAACGTCAGACTAGCACGTATTTGCCGATCGAAACTCGCCGGAGGAAAGTTTTTCATCAGTTCATCCTGATGTCGTCCCAGTCGTCGGATCCGATCACCTCCCAGGTCTAATCTCCACCGTCCTCTATCGAGGTGTCTGGATCATTGGATACATCTGAAGAGCGCCCCAGATTCATCCATCGCCGAAGGGGTATCTCCAGATCCTGACCGTCCATCATTAGTAGAGCACCCCTAACCATTGGATGAAGCATAATAAGGGGTAAAATTCACTTAGGCCCCCTTTTTGTTTTGCATTTGCTCTCCAATCCTATAAATATATGTCGTAGTTTATTTTGCTTTGGATAATTTGCAATTGGACCCTCGTACTTTTCGTAATTGCATTTTAGTCCTATCAAGTCTGTGTCACGTGTGTCCTCACATGTTCTTTAGGTTATTTGCATTATGTATCCTGAAACTTTATGTTGTTATGACTTGAAGGTTAAGTTTTGAAATTTACAATTATGCCCCTATGAAGTGGATCATGTATAGTGCACGGTTTTACTGGACTATTTGTATATTTAGCCCTGAGCTTTATCTGATTGTTATCTATTTGGTCCGTAGAGTTAAAATAATTACGTTTTGGTCCATGTAAGCTGGTTGCATGTCTTTTATTCGACATTATAAATAGTAAATTAATTTTAAAAATTACCTAAAAATTACATCTCGCTCCTGTTAGAGTGTATTATTTATGGTAATTTTGGTGGATTGATTTGTTTGCATTTTATAATTTTAAAAAATCGAAAAATAATTAAAAAGTGTCCTATCTAATTTAGAAAAATCATAAAAACTCGAAAAATGTGTTAAAAATTCCATAAAAGTTCCAGTGTGTGCATTTTATTGTGCTTTATCTTCATTATTAATTTCGTTTGAAAATTCATTATAGAAACTTAAAAAATCACAAAACAACCGAAAATTTATAAATATCATATAAACTCAAACAAAAAAAATCCAAAAATTGTATTTTCAGTTCCTATTTATAGATTTTTATTTATATTTTATTCTAAAATTACTATCTATAAGGACCTTGGGGCACTTTAAATATTTTTAAATTTTAATTTGGTCTTGGTTGTGCATTGTTTTGTATTTTGAGCATTGTTTGATTTTTTATAAATTCACAAAAAACATATGAAAAATTTAGAAAAATTACCAAAAACATTTGAAAACCCAAAAAATCTATAAAAAAAAATTTATTTTTTGAGAATTTTTACTTACTTTGAAATATCCAAAAAGAGTATGTGTTGTTTTATATTTTGTGCTTGTTTGCCTTGTATTAAAAATTAAAAAATCTGGAAAAATTAAAACCACTAAAAAATATTTTATTTTTGAAATTTGACTACTTCGTTCATTTTCGTGCTCTTGTGTTCGACCCTGGTAGATATACCGGGTACATCACAATAGCAGATTGCTTACATTGCGTTCCTTATTTTCATTAGTGGTTGATTTTTCTCGATTGAGTTAGCTGATTGATTGGGGTCACAATGACCATTGTTTTATTTTGATACTTAACCCTAGTCGGTCGGACAACTCATCAGAATGGCGCCATTGTCGGGGAGCACGTCTTAGTAGTCATATTTCATTCTTTGTTTCTTTTTATCTATTTATTATAACTGTTTTAATACACCCGCCTATTTCACTTTTTGTACAAGGAACCATCCGAGGGATGCTTTGGTTTTCTTTTGGAGGAGCCCGCATTCGAGAAGGAGCGGAAGGAGAGAGAGAGTAGTTATTGCTCATAGGTTAGATTTATTTTTGCAGAAACTACCATTATTGTAATAATTAGACACTTTGAGACACTTTGAACTTAGATTACTCGAGGTCTGTTTACCGAGTTACCGGTGTACTCGGGGGACCTCATTGTAGTTTTCCGCAACTTTTTCGCTAATTTTTTGATTTTATTTCTATTTGATTCTCAAGGATTTGGCCCCTATTTTTATGACTTCTTATTGATTATGTCGTAATTAGCTAAGGTCCCCAAACTTAATTGCTTATCTGTTCCTATAGATCGTAATTGGACTTAGATAAAATAAATATGAAAAAGTTAACTTATTGGGATAAGAGACCTCATGTCGAGAGAGGCCGTATATAATGCTGGTAGGACCCATTGTGGTGGGCACCGATCGACATCGAAGATCGGACTTCGATCTCTCTTCCCGATAGTTAGCTACTTGTTCTTCATGATTAATAGAAGTTGCTCATCTAAGGACATTTTCCTTGTGCATCATATAAATAGTTTACTTTCAGTCTTTATTTTATGCGTGAATCATCCTGCATGTAGAGTGTTGGAGTCAGGTATGCATTTCTATCTCTGCATGCATCATTGTGTTTTATCACACACCGGCTTTCTCGACTTCCTCCCCCAGTTTGATTGGACTCATAATAACCAAGGAAACCAGAACATTCGTTAGGCGTTGTTTTTATTTCAGAAAAGTACATAAAAAGTGAAAACAAAATAAATTTGAGACTGCTAATGCAAACTTGACCCTAAAATACACTTCAATATAAATCTTTGTTTTGGAGAGAGTCACCCTCTCCTTGGTTGATTTATTTGCAGTGAGATATGCCCACACAATAGGATAGACCGTGCCTGAATTCCTTTCAGACTATGGTCTTGTAGCTAGTTCTCCAGTGAGGAATTCACCGGGTAGCCGGTAATTGGTCTAGGACTTCCTTAGCAGATTGGGCAGATCGGGTAGTCGATAAACGGTCTGCACCCACTGGGAAAAACTAGTTGTGAGATTCGGGACAGTCTCCTGGGAGAACTGGGTTCCCAACAGCTTGCTTAATCGCTCTGATAGATTGATTGATCACCTTAATAAAATTTGATAAGATTAACGATCGATCTTTCATGGTCATCAGCTCAAGTTGAGTAGGTAAAAAAGGGGTTTGATTTCTCATCTTGGTTGCATACCATATCCAATCCTCATAAATCTCCAGATCACGATGATGGGTAGGAGATCCCTTAGGCGGCCTTTAACAACACCACTTTCAAGCACTCCTCTCAATTCATCTAGGGCGGCTTCAGAGAGCTCAGACCCGCTCTCTGAAATCGAGTTCGCTACCACCCTGTTCTCCCTTGACCACCCTTCTTCCATTCATGAGGCACCAAAGCAGAGGTCAACAAAGCTATTCATCCATTTGACAGCACCTGAGTTGGGGTCTTTTGCCTTTGCAGAGTCCGGAGATATGGCTAGCAGTGAGGGACGCACCGATAAGCAGCCGCAGGGATCAGCGCATGTATTAGATCAGGCCGCTAAACAACACATTGCTTGCTTCCCTGGAGACCATGCAATGTCATATTCAGGACCAGGGAGTTTTCATGGTCAAGGTGAGGAGGGAACTCACGTAGATGTGAGACGGCAAAGCAGAGCTGCAGAGACCAGTCGGTGGAGATATACCAGCAGCTTGAGGAGGAGATGGATGTCTCGAGGAGCCACATGACCCACAAGGACCAGCACATACATTGAGACAGTTGCATAATCCTGGTGCAACCCTCACCCATCTTTGGATCCAGCTTCCAGAGATCCTTGGCGACTTCGAGCTTCGCCCCCAGATGATCCAGGGAGCAGCTCCACCCTGCCATCTGCCTCATACCGACATGTCCACCATATCCATGCAGGGTCGGATAAGCAGCTCCAGCACTTCCACAACCACCACCATCTCCAGATACACAGATAGTGGTCTACCAGTCGGATCAGCCCTTGGCAGCCCTTCCCCCGCCACACCTTGAACAATAGGAGATGTTGATGGAAGTCAACGAGATCTGGTACTCTCAGTACCAACCTCAGCCTAGGATTCGTCGTGACCATCCCGGCTTTCGATGGTCCACTGGAGGCATCTCTTCCCAGTAGCAGCCTCCAACTCAAGCAGGGCAGGCCAGCCAGCAGCAGCAGCCCAAGTACTCCCACCAGCAGCAATGTCCTCGTCCCTCATACACCAAGGACATCAGTGGAGGCCGCAACAGCCTCAACCTCATTATTCCTATCCTCCTCCTCCTCCTCACTACCAGCAGTAGTCTTAGCCGCATTTCCAGTGAGGCAATCCATCTAGTTCTTATGCACCTATTTATGAGAACCCAGCCCTTGATGACCTAGCCTGCTTACTCACTGATCAACAAGCATCCTTTCGGCGAGAGATGGATGAGTTCCGGCAGGAAATAAGGGAGATTATCAAGGGCAAGGCTGCCATACCCGCTCAAATTGAACTGAACCCGAACAATCTGAAGAGGAAATCTGAGTAGGTACAGTTTACAAGGACCGCCACTCCTAGTGAAATTTTGGGTGATATTTCTCCTATGTATTTGATGCTGATTTTGTGACACTTAGGAGCTTTAAGATGCCAGCCGACGACGCCTCGTCTGAGCGACACCCCCATGTAGACTCCAGAGTGCCAGACGAGGATGGAAACTGTGCTGATGCCACTATTCATGTTGGTGATGACAGTGGCATTGAAGCCACCAAGGATGTTGATCCAGTCGACGGTATTGAAGCCGTCGTGATTTCAATTGCAGATGATGGTGCTGATGCCACCATTACTCTAGATGCTCGGTCAGAGTGCCATACTGATGCTGCAAAGTCAGATGATGTGGGTGGTACTGATGCCACCAAATTTCCTTCATTTGTATTGCCTTATTATGTATCTCAAGATAGTTATAGAAAAATACAAAAAATGGAAAAGCAAAAATAAAAAATATGAATAAATGAAAGGTTTCTGTATCTCCTGTGAGTCCATCCATTTTGCATGATGATCATTGTATGGATTCTAGCCCATCGCCTGGACAGGAACCTACTCCCGACCCTCATCTTTCTAGAGAGGGTCCCTCCATCCCCTTCCCTCAAGCACTCCGCTTAGGAAAGGGGACCCAAAAAGAAAATCCAAAAAAGCGACATCAATTAGAGTTCAATGAGCAGATGATAGATCGATTCCAGATACAACTGACTCTATAGGAGGCACTAGAGCTTATCCCCCTATTCCAGCAGAACTTGAGAGAGAAGACCACCATTTGCAGGAAGAGGAGGAACCCCAATGCAGAGATCCATGTGCTTACCCATGCCACATGCTTCGCGATTCATAACCGGTTGCCAGCCAAGAGACCTGATGCTAGAGCTCCATATGTCAGATGACACATTCATGAGCAGTGGTTCGATCATACTCTATTAGACAACGGCTCTTCGATTAACTTCCTTCCGCTTGCCTTACTCGATCGATTCGAGTTTGGCCCTCTTAGACAGAGCATGACAATCCTTTAATTTGCTAATAGATCTGTCAAGAGGCCAAAGGGGTTACTCAGGACTTGGTCAGCACTATTCATGGCCTAAAATTCCTCGTGGACTTTGTTGTATTGGACATGGAGATCCCTGAGTCTGTGATCGATACCCCCATCATCCTAGTACGCCCATTCTTAGTCATAGCCAAGGCAGTATGCTATCATGATAGCGGGAAGGTATACTTTTGCATCGAGGGAGAGAGTGTACAAATAGAGACGATCGAGGAGACCAGATCCCAAGATTCAGCTTGCTTAGAATAGATGAGTCACTCAGAGCAGATGACAGATGCAGAGCGAGATGTCCACTAGGAGTGCGATTTTGTGATTACAGATGATGAAGCAGTTTGGGCAGATCCAGCATCACGAGCTCTTATCACACCTACAGAAACTGCATATTTACATATTATTGCTGATGAGAGTTCGGAGTGCGCACTCATGGCACATGACACCTTAGAGGATGATGAACGCGACCTGGATAATGAGGCAGATTTTATTTCCTGTGATCTTGATTCAGATCCCTCAGACACAGACATTGATTTGCATGAGTTCGATGATTATTTACCGTGTCTTGTATCCATAGAGCCATCAACTAGGGCGGAGAGCGAGCCAGGTCAGATGGCAGATACACCAGTAGGGCCTTCTTCGTCAGATTCACCACTGCAGCAAGAGTTCTCACATGCAGATCTGGTAGCCTTCACTCAGACATTTCAGAAGCCATATTTGCTAGCTCTCACATGTCCAGAATTGAAGACCTTACCGCAGGGCATGAAGTACATATTCCTTGCGGGTGAGCCAGATATGTTCCCAGTCATTATCTCAACAGATTTGACTGAAGATCAAGAATCTCATTTGATGGAGGTTCTTGAAAGAAATCGCAAGGTGATTGGTTGGAGTGTAGCTGATCTCCAGGGGATAAGTTTGGCCATGTGCTCCCACCACATCTATCTCGAAGTGGATGCCAAGCCATCACATGAGTTCCAGCGACGGCTAAACCCGAATCTTCGATATGTGGTCATGAAGGAGATATCAAAGTGGTGGAGCATCGATTTTATCTGCCCCATCTCCGAATCAAAGTGGGTTAGTCCATTGCATGTGGTAGCCAAGAAGATGTGTATCACCATAGTTTTGAGCGAGTCTGGAGAGGAGATAACTACCCGCGTACCCACTTCTTGGAGGATCTGTGTGGACTACAGACGATTGTATCAGGCCACCAAGAAGGATCATTTCCCACTACCATTTAATGATCAGATTATTGAGAGGCTAGCTGGGAAGAGTCATTACTGTTTCATTTACGAGTACTTAAAGTACAATCAGGTGGCCATAGCACCCGAAGACCAGGAGAAAACAACTTTCACCTATCCATTTGGGACGTATGCTTTTAGACAGATGCCCTTTGGTTTATGTAATGCCCTGACTACATTCCAAAGGTTCATGCTTTCCATATTTTCAGACACGGTGGGTGACTATTTAGAGGTCTTCATGGATAACCTTTCGCTCTATGGCGATGGGTTCGATGCTTGTCTTAACTTCCTAGACCGGGTACTTCAGCGCTACATAGAGGTCAACCTTGTATTATCTTTTGAGAGGAGTCATCTTATGATGACTAGGGGACGGTGCTTGGCCATATCATCACCAATAGAGGCATGGAGGTTGATCTGACCAAGGTGGATATCATCAAGAAACTCAATCCATCATCCAATTTACGTCAGTTGCGGTCTTTTCTGGGGCATATCAATTTTTATTGACGGTTCATTCAGGACTTCAGTTGTATTGCCCGACAGCTTACTGATTTGCTGACAAAAGACACAAAGTTCATTGTAGATGATAAGTGTCTTGTGTCATTTGAGACTCTTAAGGGATTAGTCGTTCAGGGTCCTATCCTTCTGCCACCCAATTGGTCTCTCCCATTCGAGATCATGACAGATGCTTCTGATTTTGCCATAGGGGTTGTGCTAGGATAAAGGAGGGATGGATTACTGATGAATCCATATTTCATCATCTTTATTCTATCATTTTGGCCTCAAAAACCCTAGCAAATGCGTGTAAATACTATTAATTCCAGCATTTTAGCATTCATGCATATGCATGTAAATAGTGTATAAAATACTGTAATTAAAGCCAAAATTATAGAATAAATAAAAGAAAAGAAAAAGAATAAAATATTGTAAATATTTTATGACCCAAAACCCCGAGACCTAGGCATCTCGATGACTAGGTCGACAAGGAATAAAGTAGGGGGAGATAAGGGCCAAAATACAACAAAAATACCTTTTGTTTAATTCATTCCTTATTCATTTTGGGACCTATTTTTTATTCCACTTTTTATACCTCAAATAAAGAAACTTTGTACACGAAAGTTGTAGATAATTAAATAAAGAAAAATATAAAATTTATTTTACTCAAAAATCGTATACAGATAAAAAGTTATGATCTGAATAAAATCCAAGAATCCCAACTTCCCAGACCTGTATCTCCCAAGTAAAAACTCCAAATGCATCAAACTCAACTTTAATTGTATATAATTTAAAATAAGCTATTTAATGGCGGTGGTTTCACATTTGGCGGAGCTACGGTTTGAAAGTTGAGTTTTGGACCCCTATTGTATACTTGTACAGATTAGAGTATTCGTTTTATTATTTATTCATTATTCTTATAATTTTATTTTTTTTATAATTTTGTAAATATTACTTATAATATATTTGTACATTAAAATCATAATAAAAACATAAAAGAAACATAAAATAAAAATACTTGTATATAACTTACATAGGTATAATACCTATATATATACCTATATAATACATACTTATATTTTATTAAATGTACAAATCACATCAGAAAAATAAAAAAAATATTTTTAAGTGTATAAAAATACTTTATAAATTTAGAAAATAATAAACAAAAATAAATAAATTAAAAACACAAAATAAAATAAATTAATAACATATATAGATATATATACCTATATAGCCTATAAAGGTAACTCTTATTTTTACACCTCATAAAAATAATTAAAAATCATAATAAAATACCTTATAATTTAATAAATACTTTGTATTAAATAACCAAAAATAAAATAAATCGTTTACTATTCTTAAATTAATTTTTAAAGTATTTTCAGGAGGTTTTTCCTGGTTGGTCCATGTGGACCAACCAGGTGGTCTAGACTATTGACCAAGGTCAACAGTCTGACCTTCCTCCCGTGTCTCTGACAGACATTGGTTTTTGCCCATGTTTGACTATTTTTCGAGACCTAGTCTTGCACCATTTCATATTGAACCCTTCACAACTTTTTCTCCCCTTGGACCAAGGATACACACCCTTGTGTTTTTTTGGGGGGGGGGGAGGGCCATCGATTCGCCCGATACCCCTCGATCTTTGAGACCCATCCATAAACCCTACAAAAACCACCATTCGTCTTTTTTCAAAAATGGAACCCCATTTTGTCCCGAATTCCCCCCCCCCTTTGGCTTGTGTTGGCTACCTGGAGGTGACGGCTCCAGTGTATGCTCTTTAAGGAGGAGAATCGTCGTGGATTGGGCGAGTTCCAGCCACCTCCGGCCACCCGGCCGTCGAGGTATTTTCAACCTCAGGTTCAGTCCTTTGAGGTGTTTGTTTCCCCTCTTTTTCTTTGCCCATTTCATTCACAATAGTCGTAGGATCACATCGCAATCTTCATCCCCGATTTCCATCGCTCGATTCGCACAATCGACTCCCCTCACCGGAGCAAGCTCCGGCGAGCCTCCATATCGGCGTTCATCCCTCGTTCGTGCCCACTGGAGGTCGAGGCATTTTGCCCTCACCTCCCTTATCCATTTTTGCAAGTTGCAGGAGCTAGTAGGGCCCCTTGGAGGGTCGATTTTGAAGAACTCGAGGTACCTGGACCCCATCATCTTCTTGGACTTTGTCGCGGAGCACCAGCGCTCTTAGAACCATTTTGGCTCCGTTGGAGGACCAAGGACCCTTCCAGGCAGCGTTGGGGACCTTCTGCGATGAGGAAGGAGGTCGGAGCAGCACCATAGCGTCGATCAAAGCTTGTCGGAGGTTGGGTTCTTCCCTGTTCTTACAGGAAGGTCCGTGACCGTCCGATCGAGCTCGATCTCCAGACACTCCAGTTGCTGTCTGATCTTTTGCTCCAGCGCCGTCCGATCAGCATCGCCTCATCTAATCTCAGTTGTTGGCGGCCGAAGCGTCATCGCGTACGGAGGAAGCGACACATGTTTAAGTGAGAGCATCAGGGCCGTCCACTTCCGCGCTAGCGTGGGTATTTTGCATAACATCCCCTGCCATTTTTGTAATATCTATTTATCCCATAAACTTTCATATGCCGTGTTAAAACTTTTGTAAAATTTGCATGTTGCCCCCGGACCTTTAGGGATATTGCATTTGAGTCCAAGCAACGTCATCTCACGTGACCAGTACACGTGAGGTGCAGGGTATTGTGCAGAGGACTACTCGCGGGTTTTGTGATTTCTTTTCAGTCCAGGAATTTTGACATTAAGTGTAATATTTTTGGGTAAATTGCATTGCAGCCCCTGGGGGTTTTGTATTTTGCACTTAGGTCCCTCCCATGCGCGTGTTAGTCACGTGTGGGGTTGGGTTATATGCAGGTGACCCCTCGCGGGTTTTAATATTTGTAATCGATCGTGGAAAGTTGTATTATAGTTATATATTTTGCGTGAAATTTGCACTGTGGCCCCTGTATGTTATGCTATTTACACTTATACCCCTGTCAGGCCTTGTATTTTTGTGTGCTTTCCCTATTTATTTCACGCATCATTTTAACTCGAAAAATCACCAAAACATTATCATAGGCTCCTGTTTGCTTGCTTATTCACACTGTTTTTTTGTATTACATTTTTATTGCATTTTAATATTTATTAAAAATCAAAAACATGCATTTTAGCTACTGTTTGCATTTGAAAATGCCAAAAAAATATCAAAACTTATTGAAATATTCCAAAAAATTACCTTAGGTCTATTTTAGTGTCTTTTAGCTTCAATCCGAAAATCATTAAAAAATATAAAAGAAAACTCCTAAAAACTTCATAAAAATCTAAAAAATTCTAGAAATATCCTAAAAATACAAAATCAGTTTCTGTAATTTCTTTATATTATGCTCTTTTATTTAAAATTAATTTGAGGAATTTTTGATACTGTTTAGTATTTTTCATCCTCATTTTAAATTCGCTAGTAGCTTAACCCACTGTTTTCTTGTATTTTGACTTTTAAAAATACCAAAAATATTCAGAAAAATTCCCAAAAATCACAAAAACATTATAAAATCATAAAAAGACTAAAAACATTTGATTCCCTGATTTTGATTATTTTTCCTTTTTTATAAATCCCCCATCTTATCTTTTCTTATATTGTATATATATTCTATTATTAAAAAACATAAAATATAAAAAGAAAATATAAAATCAGAAAAATTAAAAATCAAAATAAAAAATTAAAATTAAAAAATATTAAAAATTAAAAACCCACAAAAATAGCATACTTGTAGACACACATCACAATCACATCTTTGGCACTTTGCTTGATTTATCCTGTTTGCTCTCTGAGTTTGACACTCTACATACTTACACTATACACCTATTTGTAGAGTTAAAATAAATTTAGCTCCACAGTTGTTTCTCATTGTTTGATTTATATTGTGGGTTCATTGTTGATTAAATCCGGATTTCTGAACGGTCACTGCAGCGATATTTTTTGTTCCCGCCTTGTGAGGAATACACGACCGTTAGATTTTTTGGGTTTATCAAATGGCACCGTTGCCGGGGAGCAACAACATATAGATCTTATTTTTTAGTGATTGTGTTTTGTTGCCTACATTATTGCTTTATTTGATCTCTCTATTTTTGATATATATTTGTGAGCTTTCTGACCATCTTCTTTCTTGTCTTCTTGCGAGAGACCGCGGATCGAGGAGGATCGCCTAGGGGATCCTGTGCAACCTTGGGAAGCAGAGTCGACTATTCAGGCCTAGCCGACAGGAGAGAGCAGGAGGAGTGAGAGAGAGAATAGTTAGTGGTTTTCATTTTTTGTGTGAGAGAGAGACATTCATTATTAATTTGTAACAACATGTACTTGGACACTCGGACACTTAGACCTAATTTCCAAGTGTTTGTTCACTTGGGGGCTCACCGTGGTTTTCATCGCGTGTTCACCGCTATCATTTTCCGGTTTTGTTTTATTTTTCTTTTCTTTTGTGGAATGAGCCCTTAGCTTTTAGGCTTGCTTGATCGAGTAAATTAGGTCCAAACACCCTAATAACCATTGCATGAACCTATAGTGCGCTTTGGACTTAGTTTAAATTAAACAGTCGCCTCATCATCTTCGAACCGTCGTGCCGCGAGCCCACCCTGCCAAGCGTTGCTCCTAAACTCGATGCATCGAGAGGAGGAGGGGTGAGCCTATACCGGACTCTTGGATTGAGGATTGGTGACCGACTTGTGGTTCTTCACGCTAGCAATTGCCTGCTTAGGACGATTTTCGTGTGCATATCGACATATAGCATAGGTTTACAAATTCCTGTTTTGCATCCCGCATAGAGAGAGCTGGAGGCACTGTAAGTCTTTTTACTTGAGCATTCATCATTTAGGCACAAAGGTGAGATTTCCATCTTGGTGCCACCTTGCATTGCTTTTCTGACTCTTCTCCCTCTGTTTTTGGATCAAATAGGAATCAAAGAAAATACAAAAACGTTAGGCGCTTGTTTGAATTGACTCAAAGCAAGTGATAACACCAAAAAAATTTAAAAAGGGACTGCTAAAGAAAACTTGACCTAAATAAAATTGGATAATTGGATTCATTGCTTGGGGTGAGTAATACCCTCACTTGTATTCAGGTTGCATGGGAAGGTCTCCTTTCAAGTGAGTAGAGCAGCTTCGTAAGGATTAGAACCCAAAACCCAGTCTGTGGCTGCCTTGTGTATCGCCTGGATTTCCGAAGTATTGGCGCTACTATCGTACGTAGACGAGTAGGGCTTGGTCACCATTAATGACTCTCTATTGTGTATAACATCGACCTTATCCGAAGTATCGAGCATAGGCCACACCTTCACAGGGGTGTCTGTCTCATCGTCTTGCGTCCGAGTAGGATCTTGCATGCTTACGGGTGATTCTATTGCGAGCGAGGTCCAACGTATCGGTTTCGCCTATCGGCTTCCTCCCTCTTTTCTTTGGCTGAGTAGGGATCCATGAAGGATTACAAGGACCTTAAAAAGCATAGGCTACAGGTTACACAGGAGGAGGACAAGTACAAGATTCTTTTCCGGCAGTACTCTCGCTCCTATAGGCATCGCGCTCTAAGGACTCGTTCAAAGATAATTTCCTGAACTCAATTTAAAAACTACAAAGATAAAAGCCGAACCTTCATGGCTTCATGTGTTGAGTTGGTGAACCCCTTGTTTTGTGTTTGATTTGCTAGTTGGATTTAGGTCAAGATCAAAAACACCACACAATTGTGCGCAATTTTGCCCCCCCTCTCTTCATTTCTCAACCTTGTTCTTCTCAATAATCACGATGATGGGAAGGAGGTCTCTTAGGCCTTCTTTGGCGACACCGCTATCCAGCACTCCTCCCTATTCATCTAGGACAACCTCGGGGAGTCCAGACCCACTCTCCAAGCCTGAGTTCACTTCCACCATGTTCCCCCTCGACCACCCTTCTCCTTCCATCAGTCCAAGAGTATCAGAGTTTAGTGCATCACAGAGCTCAGAACATTTGATGGTACCTGAGATGGGTTCTTTTGCCTTTTCAGAGAATCTAGAGATGGCAAACAGAGGTGAACACCCAGATGAGCAGGAACACCCTCCATTCTTATATGATCAAGCTGCCATCAACAACTCATTGTTAGCTTCCCTGGAGACAATGCAGAGGCAAATCAGAGACCAGGGAGTATTCATGGGTGACCTCATGAGGGAAATTGCACAGATGCGAGAAGGACGTGAAGACAGACCTGGGGGCGGTGGAGGTGATATACCAGTAGTAGCAGACGAGGGAGGAGAACCTAACCAGGAGAGGCCGCCACAGACAATTATGAGAGAATTGCACAATCCAGCAGCCTCCCTCACTCATCGATGGATCCGACTCCCTCCCATCCATGAAGACTTCGAGCTTCGCCCACACACTATTCAGCTACTACCTAAATTTTATGGGCTGGCGACCGAAGAGCCACACCTCCATCTGCAAGAATTTGAAATGATCTGCAGTACAATTCATGACAGGCTGGTGACTGAGGACACCATCAAGATGATAGCCTTCACATTCTCTTTGGTTGACAGAGCCGCTTACTGGCTGAAACATTTGGGGAGTTTCATCGACACTTGGGCACAACTCCAGACCGCCTACTTGAAGAAGTATTATCCGCTCGACCGGACTAACGCAGCACGAGCTATGATCAGTAACTTCACAATGATCCTGAAAGAACAATTCCATGAGGCTTGGGATCACTTCAGAGAGCTCATTGACTGGTGTCCACACCATGATATATCCAAGCCCAATCTGGTTTAGAGTTTCTTCTGTGGGCTGACACCGGAGCTGCAGGGGCTAGTAAATGCCTCTTGTGGTGGGTCCTATTTCTCCAAGGGTGGAGACGACGTTTGGGCCATCTATGAAGGGATGGCAGAGAACTCGACAGTCATGGCCCAAGCCCGAGTCTACACACAGCAGAAGCCCCCCCAAGGAGCGGGATCATTTCAGAGGATCGCCCGCATCGATGCCGGTCCTCATACTCCGTCGGCAGCCGCAACCCAAGCCGAATCAGCCGCAACCGACATGGGCATCATTAGTGAGAAGTTGGACCGTCTTGAGATCCTCGAGAAGAAGCAGATGCAAGGACTGGCCCAAATGGACCAGATAACCAAGACCATGAGTGACCTAAAGATGCAGATTCTTTGCATCCAGGAGGCACAAACGTCTACTCATCAGCCTCCAGGTCACAAGCTGATCCCAGTAGTAGCAGCTCAACCCAGCCCTCTGCCTCACACCGCTAGGTCAACCACATCCAGGCAGAGCCGGTCCCGCTATTACAGTATAACCCGTCACAGCCACCATCTTAGGACACTCAGATGGTGGTCTATCATCCTGATCAGCCACTGGCGGTTCTACCTCCACCATCCTTCGAGTAGGAGCCATTGATGGAAGTCAATGGGATATGGTACGACCGGTACCCACAGCTAGTCGGGATTCGACACGATCACCCCAGATTCCGATGGACCACCGGAGGGACCTCTTCCCAGCAGCAGCCTCCGGCTCAGGGATATCAGAATAGCCAGCAGCAGCAGCCCCAGTATGCCCACCAGCAGAACCAGCATGGTCCTCGTCCCACCTATCAGGGACAACAGTGGAGGCAGCGTCAGCAGCCTCACCAGACATACAACCATCCTCCCCACTACCACCACCACCAGCAGCAGCCTCATTTCTCGCAGGGGAACACTTCCGATTCCCAGTCTCCCGCCTTTGAGAACCCAGCTCTAGATGACCTTGCCCGCTTGCTTTCTGAACAGCGAGCATCCTTCTGGTAGGAAATGGATGAGTTTCGGCAGGAGATGAGGGATATCATCAAGGGCAAAGCCACCATACCAGCTCATATTGAGCCAAATCCGGACAATCTGAAGAGGAATTATGAGCAGGTACAGTTTACATAGGATACCTCACCTAGTGATTATTTGAGTGACACGTCTTCTTTGTATGATGCTGATTTTGTGACTACTATGAGCGGTAGGATGCCAGCCGGTGGTGCCTGATTTAGCCAAAATTCACGGAGTCTAAAAGTGGTATCTCACACAAGGCGGAGACACCTGTCGCTGTGACGACTCACGATAATTCCTGGACTAAAGTCAACAATTAACCCACACTAAAGATCAATAAATTAGAAATAATGTGGAGTTAAAATTTAGTTTTAACTCTGCACAAATGATGTAAAGGGCAAGTATGTAGAGAGTTCGAACACAGGGAGCAAGCAGGGTAATTCAAATAAAGGTGCTCAAGTGAATGTGTGTGATGTCTACACTAAGCAAGCAATCAAAGGAATTTTTGTGGGTTTTTAATTTTTAATTTTTTTAATTTTTTATTAATTTTTAATTTTTAATTTTTGTTTTTAATTTTCTGATTTTTATAATTTTATATTTTATATATATATTTTTCTTTTTAAATTTTCAATATTGGAAAATAGGGACAATGTAATAAAAGACAAGCTAAAGTATTTATAAAAATGTGCAAAAATAACCAAAAAATCATAAATAAAATGTTTTTTATATTTTTAGGATTTTTTACTGTTTTTATGATATTTGAGTATTTTTCAAGGTGTTTTTTGTATTTTTAAATACTGAAATAAGGGAAAACAGTGGGAAATGTGCTGGTTGTGAGGAAAATGGAAATTAAAATTAGCAAACATCAACCAAAATATTTCACACTAATTTTCAGATAAAGAGAATAAAATAGAGAACAAACAGGAACTGAGTTTGTAATTTTTGGAGTTTTCTAGGATTTTCTATATTTTTTTGAAGTTTTTGAGTGTTTTTAAATTTTTAGTGTTTTTCTTTTGATATTTTTAAATATTTTTGGACTGACACTAAAATATAGTAAAATAGACACTAAGGAATATTTTTGGAATTTTTCGAGATGTTTTAATATTTTTTTGGTATTTTTTAAGCTAGATAGTGAATAAAAAGCATGTTTTTTATTTTTAATAATTATAAAAATAAAAGAAAATAAAAAACTAAAATGTTGGCGTGGAAGAACACATGCACAGGAGCTTAAGTTCAAATTTTGAGAATTTTTGGATCTGAAATGATACCTTAATTAATTATATCAAGCAAACAACAATATCAAGGCTGGCAGGGACATTTACGCAAATAGATAAAACTATAGGGGCTCGCTTGCAATTTTGCCACAAATTTTGAACTGAAACAAAACGTTTCTGGGCCAAACAACAAAACCAAAAGCTGCAGGGGCTCGTTTGCAAAAGTCCCCAAGCGTACGTGAGTAACTCATGCGCCTGGGAGGAGTATTTATGCAAATGGACAGAAAGCGGAGGGCCTGTGCGCAATTTTTACTTCAGATTTATACTGAAGAAAATACTTTTCAGGAGAAAAACAAAACACCCAAAACACAAGGACCTTGGAGGCAAAATAGCCAAGCGCACGTGCTCAAGCACGTGCGCCTCGCTGGCAAGGGCGCAACTGTAATATCGAAATGTTCAGGGGGGTTTCAGTAAATGTTACAAAATTAAATAGCGGCAAATGAAAGATTAAGTCTTAATAAAATATTACAAAAACTTCGCAGGTGGGGAGTGCAAAATACCCACGAAAGCGGCGCATCCGACGGTGGCGGGGCATCCACTATTCCACGTGTCACGATCTCAACGGCTGGTGCCCCTTCGATTCGACGCCCAAGATTAGACGATCTTCATATGATGAACGATCCTGGGCGCTCCTGATCCAATGGATGCTGGCTCGTCTGGAGCTTCTGGTCAATCGGACGGCAGCGAGCAAGGCAGGAAGAACAGGGAGGAGCCCTCGCCGGAGCGAGCTTCCCCCGCGAAGAACACCCACCTCCGTCAACTGTTGGGACTCAAAAAGGGACCAGGTGCCTCCTGCAGGTCCTCCTAAGGTGTTGGCGACTCCAAAAGGGCCCGACGGAGGCCGGCGGGCTTACGTGGGGCTGCCGGAGCAAAGGAGCTCTAGGAACCACCGCTTCTTCAAAATGAGTCCCAGGTGCACTTTGAAGCTCGAGACCTGCAACAAAGGGGATTATGCGGGTGCACGGGCAAAATGCCACGCACCTCCAGATGGCGAGAGATGAGGGAAATGGCGGAATGAAGGCTCACCAGAGCTCGCTCCGGCGAGGGGTCGAATGAAGCAAACAGGTGGATGAAGAATGAAGATAATGATGGGGATCTGATCCTATGTTACGGGAAGGTAAAAAATGCAAGAAAAATAGATAAAGATGACCTCTAGAGCTTGTGCTCGAGATGAACCTCACGGTGGCTAGGCCGCCGGAGATGGAGTTGGAAACACGCCGCCGACTAGATAGGCACCTCGACAAGGTTGGAGATCGGCCCTCTGTCACAGGGGATCCCTTAGCTAGGCCTCGGAGGGATTGGCTCAGGCCAAAGGCGGTTCAAGAATGGAAGAGGGGCGTGAGGGGGTGTTTTGAAACATGGTGGTCGAGGCCCAAAGATCGAGACGCCAGGAGCGTCTGGATGGTCCATTCCCCAAGCAAACGATTGGGCGTGCATGTTGGCTTATCGAGGAGAAAAATTGGTGAAGACCGCATCATGAAACGGTGTAAGGATCGGACCCCAAAAAGGGGCGAAAACCAAGAAAAAGTCATTTCTGACAAGCTGCAGGAGAAGGTTAGGAAGTTGACCAGTGGGTCAACTTTCCAGCCACCTGGTTGGTCCACGTGGACCAACCAGGAAAATCCGCAGGAAAAAATACTTCTAAAATCTATAAAAAATAGATAATGGTTTTATTGATTTTTAATTATAAAATAAAAAATGTTTATTTTTTTATAAATTATTTTATAGTGATTTTTATTTATTTTTATGAGAGGTATTTTTACAAGTTGCTTTTATACCCCTATATAGGTATATTATCTATATATTTTATCACTTTATTTTTATTTTGTGTATTTTAATTTCTTTAATTTTGTTTATTATTTTATATACTTATAAAGTATTTTTATACACTTAAATATATTTTTGTTTTATTTTTATGATTTATTTTGTATAATTAATAAATTATAAGAGTATGTTGTACATGTATAATACCTATGTATCAAATATGTATGTATTTTATTTTAAGTTTTATTTTGGTTTTTATTCTAATTTTAATGTACATATTTATTATAAGTAATATTTACAATATTATAAAAATATAAAAATATAAAAATAATAAATAAATAATAAATTGAATATTTTAATATGTACAAGTATACAATGAGGGTCCAAAACTCAACTTTCAAACCGTAGCTCCACCAAATGCGAACTACCACCATTAAATAGCTTATTTTTTTCTATATACAATTAAAGGTGATTTTGAGGTGTTTGGAGTTTTCATTTGAGAGATACAGGTCTGTCAAGTTAGGATTTTGGATTTTTATTCAGATCAGAACTTTTTATCTGTATATTATTTCTCTATGAAATCAATTTTGTATTTTTCTTTATAAAATTATCTACAACTTTCATGTACGAAGTTTCTTTATTTGATGTATAAAAAGTGGAACCAAAAATAGGTCCCAAAATGAATAAAGAATGAATAAAAAGTATTTTATCTGTATTTTGGCCCTTATCTCCCCCTACTTTATTCCTTGTCGACCTATTCATCAAGATGCCTAGGTCTTGGGGTTTCGGGTCATAAAATATTTACAATATTTTATTCTTTTTATTTTCTTTTATTTATTCTATAATTTTGGCTTTAATTACAGTATTTTATACACTAATATGATGCACATGCATGAATGCTAAGATGATGATTTTAATGCTATTTACAGGCATTTGCTAGGGTTTTTGGTGCCAAAATGATAGAATAAAGATGATGAAATGTGGATTCATCATCCCCCTATACTTTACCTTTGCTAGTCCCTAGCAAACACTTATGCAATAAGTGCAAAAAGAAAAGGAAAGAAAAGAAAAAGAAGAACTTGGATTAAGTTTAATTATTAAACCTGTCTTCACAAAATCAAAGTTTGGAGCTTAAGTCGGACCTTTGGAATTTTAGTGCGGGCGGAACCTTAGTGAGAACCGTGTTTGAAATTCAACAGTCCTTGAGAATCCCAAAACTCTGTCCAAGTCTCCTTAATAGCCAGGTCAGAAATATCTCAATTCATACGCAAACCCTTACAACTATGAATCTGACTTGTACAGTGTAAGTGATGGTGGCTCTCCTCAACTAGAATGACAAAGAGACTGACTTCTCCAGTACGACAACCCAATGATTCCCCAATCCAATAACTCCATCCTCGAGGAGCGGGGTATTCCCTTCTAAGTTCAAGTGGCAACCAGCTCAAGAGGAGGGGGTGAAGAGAAGAATGGACGGTAGCCAGTGTAGCTACCTATCCTGGGATGCAAGACCAGTGTAGTCAAGTCATCCTGCTGCAGGCTCACTTGATATGACTTTGGAACTCAAGCTTGCTTATTGACTTTGTACATACTTGCAGGCTTTTTATTTTTGTACATGCCTGAACTTTTTTTTTGAATACTATATACAACAGCATTTACATAAGGAGTTTTTCCTCTTGAGCTAGTAGACTATCCCTCTTTTGAAGCTTTATCGCAACCCACAGCCTCCTGTCTTTAGACTTCCTAATCGTTGGACGGGTTGGGGTGCACTTCCCTCCCTAGAGGAGGACAAGTGTTTCCACTTGTGTGCGTCTCATACCGGCAAATCCAATCCCCTCACCACTCCAACTGAGTTGAGCCATGTGAAAGGTTCAAGTGTCCAAGTTAGGTCATTATCAACAAGAGTCGTGCGTGTGCTCCGAAATATTCTACTTAGGCAGTCAAGAATCCATTGAACCAAGTCCCGTGATCCTCAAAGAATTAAGTCAACTAGACCTGAAGTACCTCAAACCCAGTTCCTATAAGGTTCCTGTTGTTAGGTAGATTTTAAGGTCCAATCAAGCTCCAATCTTCGGATTTTACTTAGACTCGTTCAACTATCAAACTCAATCCGAAAAATGCTCATGCTATGCAAATGCAATGCAGAAAATATTTTTGTGATGCAATTTTCAAAGATTTTGAACTTTTTATGGATTTTTGAAAACATGATCATGATGCATATGCAGATGCATTTTTTTGTATTTTTCAAAAAGGTTTTTCAAATGTTTTTGGATTTTAATTTTGCAAATGTTTTTGGGATTTTTGAAAACAAAAGGTTTTTGGCTTAAAACAAGGTGAAAACTATGTACACGGGAGTGCTTCTTATGTATTCAAGAAGTGGGTTGTAAGAATTTACAAGGGTAAGTGGTCGGTTTTATACATATATATATATAGGTAGTGGATTTTGTGTGTGATGTACGTATTCCTCAAACTTATTTGACACAAGCTTTTCACACAATTTTTGAAAACTATAGTCCAAAATAATTTTTACAAGCATTTTACAAACATGTACACATATTTGAAAATCATTTTGCAAAGGCTTTCAAAACAGTATATATAGGTTTTTCAAACAATTTTTGCAACCATTTTTCAAACCATTTGCAAATCATTTTTCAAACATTTTATTTCACACAAAGAAAATAAATTTTACAAACCACACATTTTTACAAAGGTTGAAAACATGTAACAAAATATTTTCAAAATAGTTTTCAATAGATGTTCACAAAGATTTTCAAACTATTTTTCAAACATTTTGCAAAAAACATTGTCATCTGATTTATTAATCAGTAAATACAAAAAGAAATTAAGGAACAGAACACCTTTTTATTAAAGATTTTTAATGAATTTTTAAAGAATTATTAGCCATATTATTAGGAAAATACGAAAGTACGAGTTATGGCTAAAGTATATACACAGTATATACGACCCCCCTATACTTAGCTTGAGCTATGTCCTCATAGATCGGAGAGAAAAGAGAAGACATAACTCGTACTAAGTATAGGCAAGTCTAAAGAATGAAGGAACGAATGAATGAATCAATGAATAAGAAGTTGACCGTCCCCCCTATACTTAGGATCAAATAATCCTAAGTATAGCAGACTGTACACAAAGCAGGGAGGGTCAAGGGTGGGAATGAACAGATCGTACTCAGACTGTCTCCCCCTATACTTAGGGTAAAATATCCCTAAGTATAGACAAGAAGAGGAGACAATGGAGAGGATCGAAAAGAATAGAACAACTCGAGGTGCACGCCCCCCTATACTTAGGACAAAGTACGTCCTAAGTATGGAAAACTGTCTACAAGGGCGGCACCTTTTTGATAGATACAGAAGATAGAAAATGAAAAGAAGAAAAGAAGAAAAGAAGAAAAATAAATCAAGAGATGAAATAGATCATGGGGATGTACACACCACTCCCCCTATACTTAGGATAGAAGAAGCCCTAAGTATAGGCAACAACAGGAGTGATGACACGAAACGAAGAATGAACACTCAACTCGTCTACCCCTCCTATACGTAGGACAAAGTACGTCCTAAGCAAGGCAAACACGAGAAATGGGTAGACGAGCAAAAACGGGAGATGGAAAGAAAGTCACGGGATAGAATCTACAACATAAATGGGTGATCATCAGAAGGTGGAAAGCAAACCTTCTTACGGGACCGCTGAGGGATAGATCGGATATGGTGTATGTCGACATCGGGGTCCACAGTGGACGGAGGCCGATCAGGGTCGATACGATGAAGGCCCTCAGTGGAATCAAAACGGAAAGGGACGAACTGATCGATGGAAGCAGTATGGGTTCTCCCTTGGTGGTCCTATGGTGTGAAGGCACAGACGGGTGAGTGGAAGAAGTACGACTAGGTCCGGCCTTGGAAGTCTCGCAGATGTCAAAGTGAAATGGGAGAAACTCATCATCCTCGGAAGAAGTGTAATCGGAGTCGTCTTGCGAGTCCTCGTCCAGGTCAAAATCAAAAGGAACGAAATCATCAGTGGAAGTATACGAACTCAGATTGTCCTCAAGAGTCTCAACCGGATCATCTTTCTCATCAAAAGGCCCAAATTTCTGAAGAAAAGCGATCAAATCAACTTCGGCCTTTGGCCCATCAGAATCTACATGGACATGAGCGGACTCATCAGTGGAAGTAGTCAAAGCAGGTCCGTCCTGTCTAGTCTTACATGGGTCATTTGTTTCCTTATGAGGTCTCTCAAAGTAAAGGGCAACTTCATAAACATCCTCAATTATTTTGGTATCTTCCCCCTGCTCAAATGGTTCAATCACATAGATACTCTGGATTTCATCAACACATCACCACACACCAGGAGGAGGATTAGTGAGGTCCATGCTTTCCGACTTCCTCCCCTTTCGGGGGATCCATTGGGGCTCATCAGGGATCGCTAAGGAAGTATCTCTAGTAGCATCAGGTAGGTCACATGCCTCAGAGTCAGCTATAATCGGTGAAGGTGCATCAGGTGCAGGTCTCTGGTCAACTGTGGGTGTGGTGATCAACACTTCGCTCTTGTCAACAGGACAGAAGCGAATCTCTCCTGATCCATAGTCGATAACGACCCTGCAGAGGCGAGGAATGGTCGTCCCAGGATGATTGGAGATGGCTCCCCTGTGGAGTTCTCCATGGGCAACACGACAAATCAACATGGTGGCTCGTGCCCTGAATAGAAATGACGGCGTTTTCAAGGATACCCTTCGGCCTCTTGATTGATCCATCAGCAAACTGAACGATCATCCTGGTCTTCTTGAGAGGCCCTAAGTGAAGAGACTGTACCAGCGAGAAGGGTAGTATGCTAATCGAAGCACCGCCGTCTAGGAGAGTGCGATCACAAGTATAGTCAGAGATGGTGCAAATGATGAAAGGTGTAGCTGTGTTCTTCTTCTTGGGAATGGGACGGTGTGTGATGGCGAGGGCAATGGCCATGGTCAGAATGTGACGCTCAGATCTGCTCCTCCGCTTTCTTTTCTTGGGAAGAGGAGCAGATAATTGGGTCATGGCCTGCTGAAGTGGGGCACAGATAATCTCATGAATAGTAGCCACCACTTTGGGTTCAGTCAACATTTTTTTGAATTTTTGGACTTCCTTCATACAAGGGAGGAAGTCGGAATCAACATATACACGAGGCATGCCAAGAGCAGTCTGTACAACAGCATCCTCGGGGTCAAAGGTGGGACTGGGTGTGAATGATGTGTGGTCCAGGGTCTGGCAAGTGGACTCTCTCCTCAAAATATTGATCAACCAAGTGTCTCCCGATCTCTTTTTGGATTTTTGCATTTTTCTCATTTTTTGTCTTTTTGGCGATTGCAAGCTCCCATGATCACCTACAAGTGAAGCCGTATTCCCGACGAAAGGAGCATTAATCTGATTCTTCCTCAAGAAAGCAATATCATCATTCATCAAATCAATGCGCTTTGTCATCCGATTCAAGATATCACTCATAGAGATCGAGGGAGGTGACTCCATCAGGTCAGACTCAGGTGGATGTGAAGGTGGAGGTGGGTAGAAGTCCGAGTCGTGATACTGTGGCTGAGGTGGGTATGTACTAAAATCAGGAAAAAAAATAGGAGGAGGATCCACCTGATAAAAGGGAGGTGGACCGGCTGGAGCAAGCGAGGGGTCCGCAAAGTCCGGATAAAATGCACTCCAGGGGTCCATCTCGAAAACAAAAGGAAGTGATTCGGGGGAGCACGAAGGTCAAGTCAAGAGAGTGAAGAAAAAGGTGCAAATGCGCAGAGGAGATCTAGGACACACAAAAACAATCACAGACAAAAATGAACAAGACAAACCCTCAATTCACCTACTCAACTCGGTAGAGACCGTAAAATGCGGTCTTTTAATCTTGTCTATTTTAGAGTTAGGTGAGAAGTCAAAGAATTTCACACACACTTAGGGGGCTTTATGGGATTTGGGCACTAACCCTTAAGGTGTGCGCGAGCAAATAAAAGCGAAGACAATGAGGGGATTACTCGCCCCAATACAAGATGTTTCTTTTTGATCGGTTTTAGGGTCAAGTAATGTTAGAAGTCCCAATTTTATTGATTATCACTTTTTTTGGATTTTTAATGAAAATGCACGATCCTATCGAGGAGTCAATTCCTTTAAGCACCTAGGTTGGCAAAATCAGAGGGAGAGGCGGAAAAGCAATGCAAGCGGCAATCGATGATGTATGCTAAAGAGAAATGCTCACCTTGCCTCCAACACTCTACATGCAGGGATGCTCAGCAGAATTGAAACCTATCTATATGCAAATGCAAGCCGATGAAATCGCCCTAAGTTCAGAAATTGCTATTATCGTGAAGAACCACAAGTTGACCGCCAATCCTCAATCCTAATGTCCGGTCTAGGCTCACCCCTCCTCTGCTCAACACATTTGAGTTAGGAGAAAGCGCTTGTGTGGGAATGAGCTCGCGGCGCGTGGATCGAAAGCTAATGATCAACTGTTTAAGATTTTGACTAAGTCCAAATGAAACTATAGGTGCATGCAAAGCATTAGGTGTTTGGCCTTAGTCTATCGCAAGCAATCCTAGAACTAGGGGCTCAATCACACAAAATAAATTAAATCGAAAAACAAAACAAAATAAAAAGAATGCGAGAAAACACGAAAAAGGCGCGAAAAGCACGACAAGCCCCCAAGTGAACAATCACTTGGAAATTAGGCTCGCACGAATCCAAATGTCCGAGGGTACCTATATTATTACAATAAATGGTCTCTCTCTCACTACGAATTACAAAATAAATACAATGCAAGAAAATAAATGCTAAGAAGTTGTCTTGCACAATCCTCCAAGTCCTTCTTCGTGCAAAGCTAATTACGCTTCACGTGGGTGCCAAGGTGCTCCAAGAGGGGCTCCTCCCTCGATTCGCGTACCTCGCACGGAATCCAAACAAGGAGAGTGGTTAGACAATTCAAAAGATATATCAAAAATAAGGGAAATAAAACAAGCAGAAATAAAAGACGCAAAGGTAGACCAATAATCACAAGCACAAACAAAAACTGATCTACGCGCTGTTGCTCCCCGGCAACGGTGCCATTTGATTTAGCCAAAATTCACGGAGTCTAAAAGTGGTATCTCACACAAGGCGGAGACACCTGTCGCTGTGACGACTCACGATAAATCCTGGACTAAAGTCAACAATTAACCCACACTAAAGATCAATAAATTAGAAATAATGTGGAGTTAAAATTTATTTTTAACTCTGCACAAATGATGTAAAGGGCAAGTATGCAGAGAGTTCGAACACAGGGAGCAAGCAGGGTAATTCAAATAAAGGTGCTCAAGTGAATGTGTGTGATGTCTACACTAAGCAAGCAATCAAAGGAATTTTTGTGGGTTTTTAATTTTTAATTTTTTTAATTTTTTATTAATTTTTAATTTTGTATTTTTGTTTTTAATTTTCTGATTTTTATAATTTTATATTATATATATATTTTTTTCTTTTTAAATTTTCAATATTGGAAAATAGGGACAATGTAATAAAAGACAAGATAAAGTATTTATAAAAATATGCAAAAATAACCAAAAAATCAGAAATAAAATGTTTTTGATATTTTTAGATTTTTTTACTATTTTTATGATTTTTGGGTATTTTTCAAGGTGTTTTTGGTATTTTTCAATACTGAAATAAGGGAAAACAGTGGGAAATGTGATGGCTGTGAGGAAAATGGAAATTAAAATTAGCAAACATCAACCAAAATATTTCACACTAATTTTCATATAAAGTGAATAAAATAGAGAACAAACAGGAACTGAGTTTGTAATTTTTGGAGTTTTCTAGGATTTTCTATATTTTTTTGAAGTTTTTGAGTGTTTTTAAATTTTTAGTGTTTCTCTTTTGAGATTTTTAAGAATTTTTGGACTGACACTAAAATATAGTAAAATAGATACTAAGGAATTTTTTTGGAATTTTTTCGAGATGTTTTAATATTTTTTTGGTATTTTCTAAGCTAGACAGTGAATAAAAAACATGTTTTTGATTTTTAATAATTATAAAAATAAAATAAAATCAAAAACTAAAATGTTGGCGTGGAAGAACACATGCACATGAGCTTAAGTTCAAATTTTGAGAATTTTTGGATCTGAAATGATGCCTTAATTAATTATATCAAGCAAGCAACAATATCAAGGCTGGCAGGGACATTTACGCAAATAGATAAAACTATAGGGGCACGCTTGCAGTTTTGCCACAAATTTTGAACTGAAACAAAACGTTTCTGAGCCAAACAACAAAACCAAAAGCCGCAGGGGCTCGTTTGCAAAAGTCCCCAAGCGCACGTGAGTAACATGCGCGCCTAGGAGGAGTATTTATGCAAATGGACAGAAAGCGGAGGGCATGTACGCAATTTTTACTTAAGATTTATACTGAAGAAAATACTTTTCATGAGCAAAACGAAACACCCAAAACGCGAGGACCTTGGAGGCAAAATAGCCAAGCACACGTGCTCAGGCACGTGCGCCTCGCTGGCAAGGGCACAACTGTAATATCGAAATGTTCAGGGGGGTTTCAGTAAATGTTACAAAATTAAATAGCGGCAAATGAAAGATTAAGTCTTAATAAAATATTACAAAAACTTCGCAGATGGGGAGTGCAAAATACCCACGAAAGCGGCGCATCCGACGGTGGCGGGGCATCCACTATTCCACGTGTCACGATCTCAACGGCTGGTGTCCCTTCGATTCGACGCCCAGGATTAGACGATCTTCAGATGATGAACGATCCTGGGCGCACCTGATCCAACGGATGCTGGCTCGTCTGGAGCTTCTGGTCAATCGGACGACAGCGAGCAAGGCAGGAAGAACAGGGAGGAGCCCTCACCGGAGCGAGCTTCCCCCGCGAAGAACGCCCACCTCCGTCAACTATTGGGACTCAAAAAGGGCCCAGGTGCCTCCTGCAGGTCCTCCTAAGGTGTTGGCGACTCCAAAAGGGCCCGGCGGAGGCCGGCGGGCTTACGTGGGGCTGCCGGAGCAAAGGAGCTCCAGGAACCACCGCTTCTTCAAAATGAGTCCCAGGTGCACTTTGAAGCTCGAGACCTGCAACAAAGGGGATTATGCAGGTGCACGGGCAAAATGCCACGCACCTCCATATGGCGAGAGACGGGGAAATGGCGGAATGAAGGCTCACCGGAGCTCGCTCCGGCGAGGGGTCGAATGAAGCAAACAGGTGGATGAAGAATGAAGATAATGATGGGGATCTGATCCTATGTTACGGGAAGGCTAAAAATGCAAGAAAAATAGATAAAGATGACCTCTAGAGCTGTGTGCTCGAGATGAACCTCACGGTGGCTAGGCCGCCGGAGATGGAGTTGGAAACATGCCGCCGAGCTAGATAGGCACCTCGACAAGGTTGGAGATCGGCCCTCTGTCACAGGGGATCCCTTAGCTAGGCCTCGGAGGGATTGGCTCAGGCCAAAGGCGGTTCAAGAATGGAAGAGGGCGTGAGGGGGTGTTTTGAAACATGGTGGTCGAGGCCCAAAGATCGAGACACCAGGAGCGTCTGGATGGTTCATTCCCCGAGCAAACGATTGGGCGTGCATGGTGGCTTATCGAGGAGAAAAATTGGTGAAGACCGCATCATGAAACGGTGTAAGGATCGGCCCCCAAAAAGGGGCGAAAACCAAGAAAAAGTCATTTCTGACAAGCTGCAGGAGAAGGCCAGGAAGTTGACCAGTGGGTCAACTTTCCAGCCACCTGGTTGGTCCACGTGGACCAACCAGGAAAATCCGCAGGAAAAAGTACTTCTAAAATCTATAAAAAAATAGATAATGATTTTATTGATTTTTAATTATTAAATAAAAAATGTTTATTTTTTATAAATTATTTTATAGTGATTTTTATTTATTTTTATGAGAGGTATTTTTACAAGTTGCTTTTATACCCCTATATAGGTATATTATCTATATATTTTATCACTTTATTTTTATTTTGTGTATTTTAATTTCTTTAATTTTGTTTATTATTTTATATACTTATAAAGTATTTTTATACACTTAAATATATTTTTGTTTTATTTTTATGATTTATTTTGTATAATTAATAAATTATAAGAGTATGTTGTACATGTATAATACCTATGTATCAAATATGTATGTATTTTATTTTAAGTTTTATTTTGGTTTTTATTCTAATTTTAATGTACATATATATTATAAGTAATATTTACAACATTATAAAAATATAAAAATATAAAAATATAAAAATAATAAATAAATAATAAATTGAATATTTTAATATGTACAAGTATACAATGAGGGTCCAAAACTCAACTTTCAAACCGTAGCTCCGCTAAATGTGAAACCACCACCATTAAATAGCTTATTTTCTTCTATATACAATTAAAGGTGATTTTGAGGCGTTTGGAGTTTTCATTTGAGAGATACAGGTCTGGGAAGTTGGGATTTTGGATTTTTATTCAGATCAGAACTTTTTATCTGTATATTATTTCTCTATGAAATCAATTTTGTATTTTTCTTTATAAAATTATCTACAACTTTCATGTACAAAGTTTCTTTATTTGATGTATAAAAAGTGGAACAAAAAATAGGTCCCAAAATGAATAAAGAATGAATAAAAACTATAGGTATTTTATCTGTATTTTGGCCCTTATCTCCCCTACTTTATTCCTTGTCGACCTATTCATCAAGATGCCTAGGTCTCGGGGTTTCGGGTCATAAAATATTTACAATATTTTATTCTTTTTCTTTTCTTTTATTTATTCTATAATTTTGGCTTTAATTACAGTATTTTATACACTAATATGATGCACATGCATGAATGCTAAGATGATGATTTTAATGCTATTTACAGGCATTTGCTAGGGTTTTTGGTGCCAAAATGATAGAATAAAGATGATGAAATGTGGATTCATCAGTGCCTCATCTGAGCGACAGCCACATGCAGAACCAGGAGCGCAAGATGAGCAAGGAAACGGTGTTGATGCCGCTGATGATGTTGATAACGGTGGCGTTGATGCCACCATTTTTGATGCAGAGCCAGAGCACGGTGCTGATGTCGCAAAGTCAGATGCCATTGGTGGTACTGATACCACTACTTCTACTTCTGTTGAGCTCCCACATGTTGTGTTGCCACATTTTGTATCTAAGGCCTGTGGTAACAAAAAGAACAAAAAAATGAATAAAGGAAAGGTTTCTGTTTACACTTCAGATCTATATGTGTTGAATGATGATCATTGTATGGATTTTATTCCTTCACAGGCACAGGAACCTATCCCTAGTCCTCCATCTGCAGAGGCCCCTTCTATCCCCTTCCCTGAAGTACTCCGCTTGGCGAATGGGAATAAAAGAGAAAATCCAAAAAAGACCCAACATGTAGAGTTCAGCAACCAGATGATTGATAGATTCCAGATTCAGCTGACTCTACATGAAGTACTTGAGCACATCCCCCTCTTCAAAAAGAACTTGAAGGAGAAAACTACAGTCAGCAGGAAGAGGAGGAACCACAGAGATCAGATCCATGTGCTCATCCATTCCACTTGGTGCACCATTCAGAACGAATTACCAGCCAAGAGACCTGATGCATGAGCTCCCTACGTCAGGTGCAAGATTCAGGAGCAGCAGTTTGATCGTACTCTATTAGACAACGACTCTTCTATTAACCTTCTTCCGGCAGCCTTACTCGACCGATTCAAGTTTGGTCCTCTTCTTAGGAGAAGGACAATCCTTCAGTTTGCTGATAGGTCGACTAAGAGGCCGAAGGGGTTGTTGAGAGACGTGGTCGTTACAATTCAGGGCCTGAAATTCCCCGTGGACTTTGTTGTACTGGACAAGGAGATCCCTGAGTCGGTAACCGATGCCCCCATCATACTTGGACGCCCATTCTTAGCCACAGCCAAGGCGGTGACCGATCATGACAGTGGGAAGGTATGCTTTCACGTAGAGGGCGAAACCATACAAATAGAGATGATTAAGGAGACTAGAGCGAGAGAATTAGCATGCTCAGAGCAGTCCAGTGATATTGAGCAGATGACAAAGGCCGAGCTAGACATCCACCGGGAGTGCGATTTTGTGATGACAGATTATGAATCCATTTGGACAGATCCCGTAGCACAGACCCTCGCCTTGCCTACAGATTCACCATACTTACAGCTTATGGCAGTTGAGAGCCTGGAGAGCACACTCCTGGACGAGGATACATTTGAGGCTGACAGTTGTGGGACGAGTGGTGATGATTTTCAGTCTTGTTCTTCTAATTCAGATCCCTCGGATTCAGACATTGATTGGGATGATTTTGATGAGTATTTGCCGTGTCTGATTCCTTTTGAGCCGACAGCCTAGGACAGAGTGCGAGCCAGTACAGTTCATAGATGATTCAGCAGGGTTCCCTTCGTCAGATGTTCATGCATAGCGAGAGTTCTCTCATGCAGACCTGGTGGCTTTTACACAGACATATTAGAAGCCAGATCTGCCACCTCCCAGTTGTCCAGAACTGAAACCCTTACCGCAGTCGCTGAAATACAGATTCCTTACGGGTGAGCCAGATATGCACCCAGTCATTATCTCAACAGGTTTGACTGGAGAGCAAGAATCTCGTCTGATGGAGGTTCTTGAAAGAAACCACAAGGCGATAGGATGGAGTATAGCTGATCTCCAGGGTATTAGTCCGGCTTTGTGCTCCCACCACATCTATCTTAAGGAGGACGCTAGGCCGTCACGTGAGTTCCAGTGATGACTGAACCCGAATCTTCGAGATGTGGTCATGAAAGAAATATCGAAATGGTGCAGCGCCGATTTTATCTACCCCATCTCCGACTCCAAGTGGGTTAGTCCATTACATGTGGCACCCAAGAAGACGGGTATCACTACAGTTGTGAGTGAGTCTGGAGAGGAGATCGCTACCCGAGTACCTACTTTTTGGAGGGTCTGTGTGGACTACAGACGATTGAATCAGGCCACCATGAAGGATCATTTCCCACTGCCATTCATTAATCAGATTATCGAGAGGCTAGCTGGGAAGAGTCATTCTTGTTTTCTTTACAAGTACTCCGAATACAATCAAGTGGCCATTGCGCCCGAAGACCAGGAGAAAACGACATTCACCTGTCCGTTTGGGACTTATGCTTTCAGACGGATGCCATTTGGTCTATGTAACGCCCCCGCAACATTCCAAAGGTGCATGTTGTCCATTTTCTCGGACATGGTGGGTGAATGTTTAGAGGTCTTCATGGATGATTTCTCGGTCTATGGTGATGGGTTTGATGCTTGTCTTGACTGCCTAGACCGTGTGCTTCAGTGTTGCATTGAGGTTAATCTTATCTTGTCTTGGGAGAAGAGTCACTTCATGGTGACTCAAGGGACGGTCCTTGGTCATATCATCTCCAACAGGGGAATGAAGGTCGATCCAGCCAAGGTTTATATCATTAGAAAGCTCAATCCACCATCCAATCTGCGTCAATTGCGGTCTTTTCAGGGGCATGTCAGTTTCTACTGACGGTTCATTCAGGACTTCAGTCGGATTGCCCGACCGCTTACTGATCTACTGACGAAAGACACTGAGTTCATTGTAGATGATAAGTGTCCTACGTCCTTTGAGACTCTCAAGAGTATGGTTGACACGGCTCCTGTCCTACAGCCAACCGATTGGTCTCTCCCATTTGAGATCATGACGGACGCTTCTGATTTTGCCGTAGGGGCTGTGCTTGGACAGAGGAGGGATGGATTGCCGTTTGCCATTCACTACACCAGCCGAACTTTGGATGCCTCTCAACGGAATTATACTGTGATAGAGAAGGAGATGCTGGCCATAGTCTTTGCTTTGGATAAGTATCGATCATATATTCTCGTATCTAGAGTGACTATCTTTACTGATCACACCGCCATCCGGTACTTAATGGCCAAGAAAGATGCCAAAGCCCGCCTTACCAGATGGATCCTTCTACTCCAAGAATTTGATATTGAGATTAAGGATAAGCCTGGAGTTAAGAATGTGGTAGCGGATCACCTCTCCTGCTTAGAGAACCTTGAGGAATCTGATCCCAGCGCACTTATCACAGAGACATTTCCAGATGAGGCGATCTTGGCTATCACCTCGCTCCCATGGTACGACGACATTGTGAACTATCTTGTTGCCAAGACGGTCCCACAAGGTTTGCCCAGGCAAAAACTCGAGACCTTCGTGGCGAAGGCCAAGTTTTATCATTGGGAGGATCCCGTTTTTTATCATGAAGGAGGGGATAGCATCTGGAGGAGGTGCATTCCTCAAGAAGAGCAGCATAGCGTCCTCACTTACTGCCACAAGCTTGAGGCAGGAGGACGTCATTCTGGGAGACGTACATCACAGAAGGTGCTTCAATCCGGCCTTTGGTGGCCTACTCTCTTCAAGGATTCATATGAGTTCGTGAAGAGATGTATTGACTGTCAGAAGATGGGTACTTGCGGACAGAGAGACATGATGCCCATGCAACCCATTCACTTTTGTGAGATTTGTGACGCATGGGGTATCGATTTCATGGCCCATTTCCTAAGAGCCAGGGGTTTGAGCACATTTTGCTCGCTGTGGATTATGTTAGCCGATGGGTTGAGGCCATCCTCGCCCGGGCCGCATATGCTAAGACTGTGTGTCGATTTTTGAGGAAAAATATCATTTCACGGTTCGGGGTACCTAGAGTCTTGATTTCAGACGGGGGGTCTCACTTTATCAATGACAAGGTTAGGGCCCTTGTAGACGAGTTCGGCATTGACCATCGTGTTGCCACGCCGTATCACCCTTAGACTAATGGTCTTGCCGAAGTATCGAATAGGGAGATCAAGACTATCTTATAGAAGGTTGTCTGTCCAGACTGAAAGGATTGGTCACAACTTTTGGACTCGATCTTGTGGGCCTATCGGACTTCCTTCAAGAATCCATTAGGGACATCTCCCTTTCATCTTCTCTATGGCAAGTCGTGCCATCTGCCAGTAGAAATCAAGCACAAGTCACTTTGGGCGGTCATTGAGTTATTATTGGATCCCGAGAGTATAGGAGAACAGAGGAGAGCAGAGTTGGCAGCCTTGGAGGAGCTGAGAGACACAACCTTTTCTAGCAGCCTACAGTATAAGGAAAAAGTGAAAACATGGCATGATTCCCACATCAGCCATAAACAGTTTGAGCCCGATCAACGCGTATGGTTGTTTGATTCCAGGCTGAAATTATTTCTAAGGAAATTGCAGAGTAAGTGGAAAGGTCCATATGTGGTCAGGAAGGTACATGACAATGGTAGCATTGATATATCCGAGCCGTCATCTTCCTCTACCTTTCGTGTTAACGGTCAACGCCTGAAGCTATATCTAGACCATGATCCGCCGACCGTTGACGTTGCCCTCATTCTTCTGGTATGAGATGTGCTCTTTGACTCGTATCACTTGCATCTCATACATGGTGATCAATTCCATCTTCCGCTGTACAGATCCATTTGTCCATCTCATTCTTTCATCTGTTGATATCTTTTCTTCTTTTCTTCTTTTCCTTTTCTATTTTCTTTATCTATCAAAAAGGTGTCACCCCTTTTTGTCAGTTTTCTACACTTAAGGCGTACTTTGTCCTAAGTATAGGGGGGTGTGCACCCCGAGTTTCTCCATTCTTTGATCCTCTCCATTGTCTCCTCTTCTTGTCTATACTTAAGGATATCTTACCATAAGTATAGGGGGAGACAATCTGAGTACGATCTGTTCATTGCCAGCCTTGACCCTCCCTGCGTTGTGTACAGTCTGCTATACTTAGGATTATTGGATCCTAAGTATAGGGGGGACGGTCAATTTCTCATTCGATTCATTCATTATTTATTCTTTAGACTTGCCTATACTTAGTACGAGTTATGTCTTCTCTTTTCTCTCCGATCTATGAGGACATAGCTCAAGCTAAGTACAGGGGAGTCGTATATACTGCGTATATACTTTAGTCATAACTCGTACTTTCGTATTTTCTTAATAATATGGCTAATAATTTTGTAAAATTCATTAAAAACACTAATAAAAAGATGTTTCGTTCCTCAATTTCATTTTGTATTTACTGATTAATAAATCAGGTGAAAATGTATTTTTTGCAAAATGTTTGAAAAATAGTTTGAAAATCCTTGTGAAAAATCTTTTGAAAACTATTTTGAAAATGTTTTGTTACATGTTTTCAACCTTTGTAAAAATAGTTTGGTTTGTAAAACTTATTTTCTTTGAGTGAAATAAAAATGTTTGAAAAATGATTTGCAAATGGTTTGAAAAATGGTTGCAAAATTATGTGAAAAATCTATCTATATTGTTTGAAAACCTTTGCAAAATGATTTTCAAATGTGTGTACATGTTTGTAAAATTGTTTGTAAAATTATTTCGGACTATAGTTTTCAAAATTGTTTGAAAAACCTATGTCAAATAAGTTTGAGGAATAGATACATCACACCTAAAATCCACTAGATATACCTATAAAATTGATCACTTACCCTGTAAATTCTTAAAATCTAAGAAGCATTCCCGTGTAAATATTTGTACCTAGCTTCTAGCCAAAATCTTTGTTTTCAAAAATCCCAAAAACATTTGCAAAAAATTAAAATACCAAAAACATTGAAAAATCTTTTTGAAAAATACAAAAAAAACTGCATATGCATCATCATCATCTTTTCAACAATCCATAAAAAGTTCAAAATCCTTGAAAATTGCATCACAAAAATATTTTCTGCATTCTGCATAGCATTTGCATAGTATTAGCATTTTTCAGATTGAGTTTGATAGTTGAATGAGTCTAAATAAAATCCGGAGATTGGAGCTCGGTTGGACCTTAAAATCGACCTAATAATAGGAACCTTATAGGAACTGGGTTTGAGGTACTTCAGGTCTAGTTGACTTAATTCTTTGAGGATCACGAGACCTGGTTCAATGGATTCTTGACTGCCTAAGTAGACTATTTCAGAGCACATGCATGACTCTTATTGATAATGACCTAACTTGGACACATGCACCTTTCACATGGCTTAACTCAGTTGGAGTGGTGAGGGGATTGGATGTGCCGGTATGAGACGCACACAAGTAGAAACACTTGTCCTCCTCTAGGGAGGGAAGTGTACCCCAACCCATCCAGTGATGAGGAAGTCTAAAGACAGGAGAGTGTGGGTTGCAATAAATCTTTAAAAGAGGGATAGTCTACTGGCTCAAGAGGAAAAACTCCTTATGTAAATGCTGTTGTGAATAGTATTTCAAAAAAAAATGGTCAGGCCTGTACAAAAATAAAATGCCTGCAAAGTATGTGAATATGTTGTAAAGCCAATAAGCAAGCTTGAGTTCCAAAGTCAAATATGTGAGCCTGCAGCTGGATGACTTGACTACACTGGTCTTGCATCCTAGGATAGGTAGCTACACTGGCTACCGTCCATTCTTCTCTTCACCCCCTCCTCTTGAGCTGGTTGCCACTTGAACTTAGAAGGGAATACCCCGCTCCTCGAGGAAGGAGTTATTGGATTGGGGAATCGTTGGGTTGTCATACTGGAGAAGTCAGTCTCTTTGTCATTCTATCTGGGGAGAGCCACCATCACCTACACTGTACGAGTCAGATTCATAGTCGTAAGGGTTTGCGTATGAATTGAAGTATTTCTGACCTGGCTATTGAGGAGACTTGAATAGAGTTTTGAGATTCTCAAGGAATGTTGGATTTCAAATCCGGTTCTCATTAAGGTTCCGCCCGCACTAAAATTCCAGAGGTCCGACTTAAGCTCCAAACTTTGATTTTGTGAAGACAAGTTTGATAATTAAACTTCATCCATCTTTCTTCTTTTTCTTTTCTTTATTTTTCTTTTTCTGCACTTATTACATAAGTGTTTGCTAGGGACTAGCAAAGGTAAAGTATAGGGGGATGATGAATCCATATTTCATCATCTTTATTCTGTCATTTTGGCCTCAAAAACTCTAGCAAATGCTTGCAAATACCATTAATTCCAGCATTTTAGCATTCATGCATATGCATGTAAATAGTGTATAAAATACTGTAATTAAAGTTAAAATTATAGAATAAATAAAAGAAAAGAAAAAGAATAAAATATTGTAAATATTTTATGACCCAAAACCTCGAGACCTAGGCATCTCGATGACTAGGTCGACAAGGAATAAAGTTGGGGGAGATAAGGGCCAAAATACAACAAAAATACGTTTTGTTTAATTCATTCTTTATTCATTTTGGGACCTATTTTTGATTCCTTTTTTATACCTAAAATAAAGAAACTTTGTACATGAAAGTTGTAGATAATTAAATAAAGAAAAATACAAAATTTATTTCACTCAAGAATCATATACAGATCAAAAGTTATGATCTGAATAAAATTCCAGAATCCCAACTTCCTAGACCTGTATCTCCCACATAAAAACTCCGAATGCATCAAACTCACCTTTAATTGTATATAGTTTAAAATAAGCTATTTAATGGCAGTGGTTTCGCGTTTAGTGGAGCTACGGTTTGGAAGTTGAGTTTTGGACCCCTATTGTATACTTGTACATATTAGAATATTTGTTTTATTATTTATTCATTATTCTTATAATTTTATATTTTTTATAATTTTGTAAATATTACTTATAATATATTTGTACATTAAAATCAGAATAAAAATATAAAAGAAACATAAAATAAAAATACTTGTATATAACTTACATAGGTATATTGCCTATATATACCTATATAATACATACTTATATTTTATTAAATGTACAAAACACATCAGAAAAATAAAATAAAAATATTTTTAAGTGTATAAAAAAACTTTATAAACAAAAATAAATAAATTTAAAACACAATATAAAAATAAATTAATTACATACATAGATATATATACCTATATAGCCTATAAAAGGTAACTCAATTTTTACACCTCATAAAAACAATTAAAAATCATAATAAAATACCTTATAAATTAATAAACACTTTGTATTAAATAACCAAAAATTAAATAAATCGTTTACTATTTTTAAATTAATTTTAAATTATTTTCACGAGGTTTTTCCTGGGTTAGTCCATGTGGACCAACCGGGTGGTCTAGACTGTTGACCAAGGTCAACAGTCTGACCTTCCTCCTGTGTCTTTAACAGACATTGGTTTTTGCCCATGTTTGACTATTTTTCGAGACCCGGTCTTGCACCATTTCATATCGAACCCTTCGCAACTTTTTCTCCCCTTGGACCAAGGATACACGCCCTTGTGTTTTTTGGGGGGGAGGGCCATCGATTCGCCCGATACCCCTCGATCTTTGAGACCCATCCGTCAACCCTACAAAAACCACCATTCATCTATTTTCAAAATTGGAACCCCATTTTGTCCCGAATCTTCCCCCCTTTGGCTTGCGTTGGCTACCTAGAGGTGACAGCTCCAGTATCTGCCCTTCAAGGAGGAGAATCGTCGCGGATTGGGCGAGTTCCAGCCACCTCCGACCACCCGACCGTCGAGGTATTTTCAACCTCAGGTTCAGTCCTTCGAGGTGTTTGTTTCCCCTCTTTTTCTTTGCCTATTTCATTCACAATAGTCGTAGGATCACATCGCAATCTTCATCCCTGATTTCCATTGCTCGATTCGCACAATCGACTCCCCTCGCCGGAGCAAGCTCCGACGAGCCTCCATATCGTCGTTCATCCCTCGTTCGTGCCCACTGGAGGTCGAGGCATTTTGCCCTCACCTCCCTTATCCATTTTTGCAAGTTGCAGGAGCCAATAGGGCCCCTTGGAGGGTCGATTTTGAAGAACTCGAGGTACCTGGACCCCATCATCTTCTTGGACTTCGCCGCGGAGCACCAACGCTCTTCGAGCCATTTTGGCTCCGTTGAAGGACCAAGGATCCTTCCAGGCAGCATTGGGTACCTTCTGCGACGAGGAAGGAGGCCGGAGCAGCGCCCTAGCATCGATCAAAGCTCATCGGAGGTCGGGTACTTCCCTGTTCTTACAGGAAGGTCCGCGACCGTCCGATCAAATTTGATCTCCTGGCACTCTAGTCGCCGTCCGATTATTTGCTCCAGCGTCGTCCGATCAGCATCACCTCATCTAATCTCAGCCGTTGGCGGCCGAAGCGTCATCGCGTGCGGAGGAAGCGACACGTGTTTAAGTGAGAGCACCCGAGCCGTCCGCTTCCGCGCTAGCGTGGGTATTTTGCATAACATCCCCCGCCATTTTTGTAATATCTATTTAGCCCATAAACTTTCATATGCCGTGTTAAAACTTTTGTAAAATTTTCATGTTGCCCCCGGACCTTTAGGAATATTGCATTCGAGTCCAAGCCACGTCATCTCACGTGACCAGTACATGTGAGGTGCGGGGTATTGTGCAGAGGACCCCTCGCGGGTTTTGTGATTTCTTTTCAGTCCAGGAATTTTGACATTAAGTGTAATATTTTTGGGTAAATTGCATTGCAGCCCTTGGGGGTTTTGTGTTTTGCACTTAGGTCCCTCCCAAGCGTGTGTTAGTCACGTGTGGGGTTGGGTTATTTGCAGGTGACCCCTCGCGGGTTTTAATATTTGTAATCGGTCCTAGAAATTTGTTTAATAGTTATATATTTTGCGTGAAATTTGTGTTGTGGCCCCTGTATGTTCTGCTATTTACACTTATACCCCTGCCAGGCCTTATATTTTTGTGTGCTTTCCCTATTTATTTCACGCATTATTTTAACTCGAAAAATCACCAAAAAATTATCATAGGCTCATGTTCGCTTGCTTATTCACGCCATATTTTTGTATTACATTTTTATTGCATTTTAATGTTTATTAAAAATAAAAAAACATGCATTTTAGCTACTATTTGCATTAGAAAATACCAAAAAAATATCAAAACTTACTGAAAAATTCCAAAACAAATTACCTTAGGTTTATATTAGTGTCTTTTAGCTTCAACACAAAAATCATTAAAAAATATAAAAGAAAACTCCTAAAAATTAGAAAACTCCTAAAAACTTCATAAAAATCTAAAAAATTCTAGAAAAATCCTAAAAATACAAAATCAGTTTATATAATTTCTTTATTTTATGCTCTTTTTTTAAAAATAAATTTAGGGAATTTTGGGTACTGTTTAGTATTTTA